>OU343224.1:270366394-270570204 GCA_910596185.1 Chrysanthemum makinoi
GCGGATGTAGATGAGCAACCAATTCAGGAAATAGGTCAAAATCATCAAAATGCCTTTCAAGTAGCAGATTGTGATGCATTTGACTCTGAGGTCCCTTCACCACAACAGGCTGGTCAATCAAAAGATTCAATCATTTCAGAGGTATTAAAACTATAAGATGAAGTTGATGAGCAAAAGATGCATAATGAAGTACAATCTCGAAACCTATGAATCGATATCGATAATAAGGGTAATAGTCACACTATCCCATTTGATCAATATGTGACACAAAGTGAAAGTGAGATTGTACCAAGTGATGTATCTTCAAGTAAATAATGATGACTATGTTTTGGAATACACCGTACCTGATGATTCCTATCTCCTAACCGAATGCCTATAAATAAAAGTTGCTATTTATGAACAACGCTAAGTTTTGTTAAATAGCCGTGAGTGGAAATGGATGACCAAATGCGCATAATTTATTAGAAAAGTAATTTTAGAGAAGAAGTTTTAAAACAAGAGTTAAACTCCTTACAAGAAAAGATTTCTAAATCATAAAAAGCAAAGAGCTTCAAGATATTGTTAAAGTGCTTAAACAAGAATTCAATGCTAAGGAATCAAAACTTTTGAATGATTTTTCTAATCTAAAACTTTGAAAAACAAGCTTGAAAATAAGTTGTATGTATAAGGAACACCATTCTGATCGCTGCTCACATGATCACTAAGCATAGATTCTTGCTTATAAGCAGCAAGATCTCAAATTGGAGAGGAACCAAAATCCCTAATATTGCAAAAGAGCCATAGAAGTATATGATGGTGTGAGAAAATGGAAGCATGGAAGAGGATAGAAAATTAGATGATGCATCTAGGGAGAAAATGGATAAGAAGCTTAACGATCCTACGTGTAAAAAGAATAACATAACGATCAAACCCCATGATTACACTAAGGAAAATTGATCTCCCCAACATGTTTAAGCCTCAAACTCAATTAACCTGCAACATATTTTTGGAAGAAAGATATGGATAAACAAAAAGTTAATGTACTTGTTGAAACCAACACTCCCTTTAGGAAAATTCCTGCAGCTACTGTATATCCCCCCAACACACCAATGAATTTAGTTCCTAGTTTTATTCCCACTAAGAGCAAGACCTTAATCAGTCAGTATGTTATTTATTAGTTATTTGTTGACTTTGAAAAAACATGTAAGAAAAGGATCACACCTACTAGGATAACTGAAGGGGAAAGGGGTTTTGAGCAAACTAAAGAATGCTATTTAACTGGGGTCATGTCTTTCTTTAAACAATTAAAAGGTCAATTTGAGAGTCTTAAAAAGGGGATGGATTCAGATATTAAAGAAATGGAAAAGGAATTTGTTAGGAATTAGAAATTCCAGGTATTAAAGAGTCGGTCACCTCAAGTATATGTAATCGTTAGAAAGCTCGTAGTCGTAGTTATTTTAAGTTAAGTAGTATTTAGTTAAGTAACACCGTGGAGGACGGATCGGTCTTACCCATCAGATGCCCGATCCACAGCCCATGTGTATGCTTTTATGTAAGATTAAATAATACTCTACTCCCAAGGTAGAGAGTTGGAGCTCATAATAATATCTTTCACTTTCTCTCACTAAGTCCCTAAACCTCTAACTTTCTCTCTCTAGAATTCCATCTATATTCTACCTTGTGTTAATGTTATGATGTGTATGTGAAAAGTTAATATCTAACAATTGGTATCAAGAGCCATGGTTAGATCATATCTTACACATCTTTTGATTTCTAGTGGTTTTTAGGTGGTTTTTGAGTTTGAAAAAGTTTAGTGGTTTTGCATCATTTGATTGATTTCTAGTGTTAAAGCTTCGATTTTGGTTGTACTTTTATGTTTAGAATCATCAAAAGTGTTTAGGTTTTCATTTGGTGAGCTTGAATCATCTTGGTTGGGTTGTTTTTGGATTGAAAAGTGATGTTTATTTGGTTTTTCGCTAGCCACTTAGCTCTCGGACTATTTCTTGGTTCGCAGCTTAATTTCATAATTTTGTAGCTACTGTGTAAGTTAAAGCTAGAAGTTAGATCTAGCGAGTTATAGTACAAGTAGTGGACTCTCCACTACGGGTAGCAACTTGGTGGTAGCGACTTGGTCTCAGAGCGAAGTTGCTCTTTAGCTAACTTGCATTGTTAGCTTACTTGAGTAGCTTAATTGCCGCCAAATTTTGCTAGCTTACTTGAGTGTTAGCGAAGTTACCACTTAGCTTAATTTTACATCTCGCTAGCGACTGGAACTGCTTACTTAGCGGGTAGCTTAATTAGTTGTTAGCTTACTTGGTTCAAGAATCGAGCTTACTTTGTTGATTTTTCCCGCCAAAACTTCAAACGGCCATAACTTTTGAACCGTAACTCTTTTCAGCGTTCTCCCATCAAACGACCGTGAGAGAACAGGAGAATGGCACGAACTCCGGGTCAATCTTCGAGGTCTAAATCAGCTCCAAACAAAAGTTATTGAGGTTTTTAAGTTTTTAGACCTAAATTTCTTAGGAAAACGGGCATAAACCAATCCGAATCACAACCAAACAACATCTCTGCTATCCCAACAAACAATCTAAAGTCCTCTCACACAATCGTCTTTCATTGTATCATTCCATCGGTCATCTTAACACCCTCTACCGGTCATTGCTTAACGGTTTCGTCTTGATTTTAGTAAAACCCTTAAAGATTTCTCGGTTTAAATCATAGACTTGTAAAATCCCGTGCATCCTTCCACATCATCATGTCTTACTCACCGACCCAAGATTTTAGAAGTGCTTAAACCGTATGATGTTGTGGACAACAATGATAATGTAGGCTACAATCAACGATTAAAGATGATTGAATTAAGCAATGAGGATGTGAGATATCCGTGTTCAATCTAATGAGAGAGAATCGCACTCAAAGCTGCAAAATGCCATGCAAATGAAATGCAGATTGAGCCCTATCACCTACTTCATCCGCACCTCATTCACACAGTATCCATAGTGGGATCGAACATGTAGTGCTCTTTTTCCGCCAGACTTACCTACATTGACAAGAAGCTGCCGTTGAACTTAGAACACTTAAAGCCGCAACTTACCAAAAGAGGTTCAAAGGATGGTTCCAATGCAGCTCTTCAAGTAATCTACAAACAATTTCACCATTCATCGGGGAATATTCAGCAGACACGATCAACACTTGACTGAATTTCCTTCAAAAACATACCGAATGGAAATTGGAATTATTGAGACATTTATCCAACTCATGGATAATGTGAAAAGTACATTGAAGAATCGCTCATAAGAATGAAGACGTAATGAGTGTCAAAAGTTGAAAGATTGTTGTGATAAGTTGGGTAATGTATATGTTGAAGAATCGGGTGTTGCCGAATGCGAATGTCAGGACAACAAAAATGATGAGTCAGATAATGGAAAAATGGAATCTTCGTGCTCAAATTCACAAGAGAGAGAGGTGCACCGCACACAACCCTCGCAAGTTAATGCAAAGGAACGCCCATGGAAGCTTCGATGTACCCAAGATAGAGATGCACTGCCGGCACCGTGCATGTCAATGCTCGTAAGTTGCAAGGATGTTCTCGCTGTACCTAGTTGTGCATCTTCTACTCAAAATGATGATTATGAACTGCATGAGTATGATGCAGCTCGATGATTCCCTTACCACTGAGCTTAACATATATAAGGATCGAGTTGCTATTTATGAACAGCGTGCTAAGTTTGAGTTGACCACCCGTGAGCGGGAAATGGATGTCCAAATACGCACAACTATTAGAAAAAGTAGGTTTAGAGAAGAAGTATTAAAACAAGAGTTAAACTCCTTACAAGAAAAGCTTTCTAAAACAAGCAAAAAACACTAACTTCAAGAAAATGTTAAAATGCTTAAGCAAGAATTCAAGGCTAAGGAATCAAAACTTTGAATGATTTTTCCAATCTAAAAACTTTGAAAAACAAGCTTGAAAATAAGTTGTACGCATAAGGGAATACCATTATTCGCTCACATGATCACTAAGCATAGAGTCTAAGCTTATAAGCATAGCATTCTCCTTGTTGAGGAACCTAATCCAGAGGTAATTAAAAAGGCTAGAAATGCTCATAAGGTACTGTGTGATGGTAATGAGATCCTTAAGCCTAGACAGAAACCTAGTTGCTACTGAAAGTGCACCGAGGAAGATAATAAATCAGATGAAGTCACTAGGGAGAAAATGAATAAGAAGCTAGAAGATCCCGAGTGTAAAAAGAACAAGATAACGATAAAACCCCATGATTACACTAAGGAAAATTGGATATCCTTAAACATGTTTAAGCCTCGACTCTATGACCCCTCAACAAGTGTTCGAAAAGGATATGGACTTGCAAAAAGCTGAAAATCTTGTTGAAAAGAATCCCCTTGTAGGAAATTCCCTAAAGCAATCGCGGTATCCTCCAAATACGCCAATGCATTTAGTTCTTAGAACTATTGCCACTAAGAGCAAGACCTTAATCAGCCAATATGTTATTCTTCAACTATTTACCGATTTTGAGAAAACTTGTAAGAAAAGGATCACACCCAATCGATAACCAAGGGAAAGGGGTTTTGAGCAAATGAAAGAATGTTATCTAACTGAGGTCATGCCTTTCTTTAAACAACTAAAAGATCATTTTGAGAGTCTTAAAAATGGGATAAAATCAGATATTAAAGAAATGGAAAAGGAATTTGATGCAATGGTAGTTGAAGTTAGTGATAATGAGCGTGCACTAAAATATAATGAGATTGAGAGGAAGAACTTGCATACCTTAAATGAGACTCTTATTATCAATGTGTTGCTCAAGATATTTTTTTCACCGCTTCAAATTGCTCTATTAATGCTTCCAAATTTCATGAACTATCTGTGGCCCCGAAAGTCTCCCATGATCGTGTCATTGAGCTTGAAAAAACTAATTCTAAATTGCATGAGAAAATTGAAGAGGATGATCATGATAACCCGTGAAACAGCTCTAAATTGAAGTTGAGCATCTTGCTTTGCAATTAAAATATCAACATCTAGAAGAAAATGTTAAAACCTCAAATATCAAGACATCCTTGGATGCTCCTCAATTTGATGCGCTTTTGAAATTAGCAAACGTGATGAAGCGATTCGAGCTCATTGTAACACGATCAAGATTGAAAACCCAAGTCTTACAACTAAAGGTGAAAAGAAGGAAGTGACTAGATCCCAAATGCCTCCTCCTTTAGATTCTCAGTATTCTCAAACTTTTCATCTTCAAAACTTAGTCAATGCCTTACAAAAGGAAAACAAGAGTTTTCTCAAGAAAATGAAAAGGTTAACCGACACTTTAAAGAGTTATATGATTCAATGAAAGTCACCCGTGACCAAAAAACGAAAAAATAACGCCTTTACAAAAGGAAATTGAGAATCTGAGAAGTCAGTGAAATGGGAAACTGCCACTTGTTTTCAATAAGAATGTTGTCTCAAAGTCACCCTTAGATTGCAAATACATCCGTGACAGTTAAATATATTCCTCCTCATCTTAGGAATAATGAACATGCTTTTCGTGACTACTGCGCTCACCTTAAGGATAGTCTTGAATGTCTCCGTGAGATTGTCGAAGAGGATTTCATTAACAAACCTCTTGATAGTGAAATTAGGTTTGCTTGCCTCCAGCCAAACGATCTCAAGAGTTGCTTGAATGTGTAATTGCAACATGTCCAAAACCCTTAGGTGAAAAGGCAAAGCTGTGAAGCCTTGTTCTATGCCTAGTGCCAAACAGGAAATCCGTTCTATGCCTAAAGCCAAGCATGTGACCCTTGATATGCCTTGTTCCATCTCTAAATTCAAGCAAGCAACCTGTGATGTGCCTCCTAGAATTTCAAATCCCAAAGACTTCTAGACCAGAATGAAAGTAGTGAAGCCATGTAATGTTCCCATCGCATTTCTACAGATGTTAAGAGTGACACTAAAGTTAGCGAGTCAAAACCTAGAAGCTATGCAAAGAAGGATAGGATTACACAAACTAAAAGTGATCATGATAATGAAGTGAAAGAACACCATAGGGACAAGAAGTTTGATTTGAACAAAATGAATCGTGTTAGTTCTAGTATTAGCTCTAAGCTTACTAAAATTAATTCGAGGCCTTATGCTGTCGGCAAAACATGCAAAAAATGTTTAATTTCTGGTAATCATGATAAATGTGATGTGTTATTTATGAGGTCTATGATTCATAACCCGCTTAAGAAAGTTTGGAGAGCAAAAGATTAAGCAACTGAAACCTACAGGGAAGGTCTTACCAATGTAGGATTTCAGTGGAAGCCAACAAGTCGAATATTCACGAATGGCAAACCTTGCCCCTTAACTAGACCCACTATGCCTAGAGAGTGCCTGTTAAGTTTGGAAGCCAACCGTAGAATAATCTCATTAAGCACAAAATGTTCCTCGACTAAGTCTGATGCTTCTACTAGTTTAGCTCCTAGTTACAATGACATTGCACCTAGGGTTTCACGATTCAAAGATTGTTTGTACTAACCAAAAGGACCCCATGAGCACGGGGATCCAATGTTTCCATTCTCTGTCTTCGTCATTGTCCAAAGCAGGTCGTACAAGTCGTACCTTGGTATTTGGATTCGGGCGGCTCTAAACATATAACGGATCTTAACAATGACGCTCGTTTCACATCCGCCAGCTCAGACAACATTATGACGCCTGCTCACGCTTCAGCCTCGCTCTTCATCATATGGCGCCGCAGATAACACTTCAGGCCCGCTCCTCAAAGAAAAGAAAAGCGACGCTATTCCGCTTATCTTCAACTAAAGAGAAATTCTCTCATGAATGGCCATACTCATCTACATTCTTCATCAACAAGCTTCATGTTTTCATTCACCATCGGGCGTGGATCTGCGTCATTGGTGTATACTCTTATTCATTTTGTTAAATCAAAAAGCAACTTGGATGCAATTTTGAGAGAAGAGTGAATATACTACATGATGATGGTAATATGACTTAATTTTTGATGATGATGAGTGTATATTCTTTTTGATGAAGAGTGAATATACTAAGGATAACTGGGATTCATTGTTTGGGATTCATTATTTTTCAAAGATATGGTTGATGAGTACTTTAAACCCCAATGAATGTTGATCATCCAGTCAGCTCATGCTCCTTCTATTGACTCAACTGGTTCACCATCTAAGAAGTACTTTTTGGAATTCTCAAGAAACCTTATCTCCAGCTATTTCACAAGGCGCTTATAATGACTATCATGATATTGTAAGTTGCACTATTGAATAATGATCCGCTCCTTGGTATTCCTGTGCCAAATCTTCACAGATTGTTGTTCATGATAGTTAATCCTTGGTATTCCTTTGCCAAATCTTACGGATTATTGTTCCTCTCACAGCACGCTATAAATCAACCACATGAACATTAAGGAAAATGACTACCTTATTCTGCCGACATTTGTGGTGAATCTTCTAGATCAGCCTCTCTACATGTATACCTTTAGGAAGAATGCATTATGTCGAGAAATCATTTGTTCCGTTCAAATTGTCTACTTATGGGTTGATAAAGATAGTCGAGAGAGTTTTCTTAGCGGGTCCTATGGCTCCCGACAATCCTTCCGGACAAAGACTTCAAAAATCCCTTGGTTCATCCTTGTACCATATCCCTCTCCAACAACTCCATATGTACCTCCATCAGAAGATGATTTAAGGAAATTGTTCGATCCAATGTTTGATGAACACTATGAAACAAATGCTTATGAAATGTCAAATCCATCAACAGAGGTGCTCATCCTCTATGAATGAAGTCAACCCTTCGGCCTCAATCTCATTAAGTCAAGAAGCCATCACGATCACTCGTCTCATCAACAAATCATCAAACTCGAGGGTACATCATGGAACTGCTCTGTATCAATAATGAAGTTAATCCTTTGCTACCTCAAGATGCTCCATTTGAAAATGTATTTGCTCCTCAATCTTCATCGAACCATCTTCCCCTCGACATTACCCACCCTCAACCCTCTGCCACATGAACACCTCAGTAAATGGACTCATGATCATCCATTGGACAACATCATTGGAAATCCCTCTCATCCTCGTATCCACACTGAACAACTTGCAACAGATGCCTGGTGCTTCACCCTCGTACTTCTAAGATCGCACCAAAAGATGTTAAACCGCCATGGATGAAGATCACTGGTTCAATGCCATGCAAGAAGAAATACATGAGTTCGATTGACTAAATGTATGGGAATTAGTACCGCTCCGTGATTATGTATGATCATGCTCTAAAGTGGATCTTCAAAGTGAAACTTGATGAGCATGGTGATGTGTTAAAAACAAGGCCTCATTAGCTAAAGGATCCCAGAGAGGGTATAGACTTTGAAGAATCATTTGCTCCAGGCTCTGAATCGAGGCAATCAGAATTTTCTTAGCCAATGGTGCAAGTAAGAACATGGTAGTCTATCAGATGGATGTAAAGACGGCATTTTCGAATGGAGATCTTAAAGAAGTTGTCACGCCCAACCTCGGGCTTTGTGAACAGAGCATCCTACTCGCTTATCGCCCCAAGAAAGCTCTTTACGGTTTGAAACAAGCTCCAAGGGCATGGTATGATACGCTATCAAAGTTTCTTCTCGTCGAATCGGCTTCAACAGGAGCAATTGATCCAACATTGTTCACCGTAAAGTCGCAAACATTTAATTCACGCTCAAATATATGTTGATGATATTATCTTGCCTCGATCGACCCAATGAATGTGATCGTCTTTCAAAAGAAATGGGTTCCAAATTTCAAATGTCGATGATGGGACAAATGTCATTTTTCTTGGGATTACAATTTTCACAAAGTCCCGGAGGCATTTTCATTAATCAATCTTAATATGCAAATGAAATTTTAAAGAAATTTGGATTTGTATCACGTGACACCGCTGACACTCCCATGATTGAACGTATTCAAACTTGATGAGGACCACTCGTGATCATCATGGTAGACCAAACAAAATATCGTAGCATGATTGGATCCCTCGATGTACCTCACACCAGCGAACGCACATCTTGTTCGGCCAGGTGCATGTGTGCTAGATATTAGGCTGCCTACTAAAAGCACCTTGAAGCTGTTAAACGTTGTCTTTCTAAGATTCCAAGGAACCATCAATATGGACTATGGTACCGAAGGACAACGGTATGTCACTACTAATGACCTATGCATGCCGATCATGTGATGTCAAGACACGCTGAAGTACATCGGAGGTGCTCAGCTTTTGGGTGATAAGCTTGTTTGGTCTCAAAGAAGCAAATGAGCAATTCTATTTCCTCTACAGAGGCTGAATACATAGCCATGTCATCTTGTTGTGCTCAAACTTTGATGAGATCCCAATTATCCGACTATGGCTTTGAATTCAACATAATCCCTCTCTGTGGGATAAAGTACTATTGCTCTCTCATGCAACAACGCATACACACCTCAAGAGCAAAGCACATTGACATCCCACATCATTTCATCAGGAGCAAGTGGAAAACGTGTGGTGGAACTCTATTTTGTTAAGTCGAATACCGCTAGCGTACATCTTCACCAAAGCTCTTCCGAAAGAACGCTTTTGAGTTTATTCTTCCACGCCTAGCTTGAAAAGCCTTCAACCGTAACACTCAAACGTCTTCGGGAAGACGAGGAGTAAAGGTCTATCTTCATCTATATCTTGTAAATATTTATTCGAAAAACAAAATACAAAATTATAAAACTCTCAAAAATCAAATAGAAAATTATAAATCTTTCAAAATCCATAAAAATCTGAAAAATTCGAAAAATCTTCAAAAAATATTGTCAATTTGTCTTGTTTTTCTCGGTTCGAAAATATCTACGGTTTTGTGCCGTCATTCAAAGAATGACACACTTTTAGATGTTGTTCGAATGTTTAAAAAAAAAATCAAAAAATCAAAAAATCAAAAAATATTTTTGGGAGAAAGAGAAACAATGGTTTATTGTCATTTTCATGCAATAACCCGGTTTTAAAAGAAAGAACAGAGCCATGTTTTACCATGTTTTCAAATTCCATGCTCGGATTCTATAACATTTATCCGTGAAAACTAAATGCTTTGAAAAATAACTCGGTCTCTATTTTTGATAATCATCGACTTATTCTGTCAAAATCTATCGCTCAATCAACAACCTATGTCATTGATTGAGGGGGAGAATGATTTCAATTAAATTAAAAGTTATTTGGCATTAAATTGTTTTCAAAAGATGTACATGCATGTTTAACCAATGGAGTTTAAAATCTCAACATCGATCCTTATCGGCTAAAACGCTTTCATAAACAAGTCACAATTCTCCTTAAAAGCTTTCAAAATCAATTTAAATCTACAGAGATCACAAATCTCAAATGTTTTAATAATTGTGATCGGGGAAGAAGTTGTGATTTAAATAGGATTTAAACCGATAATTATAATGGTTTCTTAAGTGATTAGCATGTTTGCCTCCCCGTTAGTGACAAACGATTTCAAATTTTCCATGCACATGTTGAGGGGGAGCATCTATATTAAACCACAATGATTTGAAACGTGATCACTTATCTCAATGTGTGGTTCCCTCTATGTGTAAAACTCTTGTCAAACCTCGAGGCACATATTGAGGGGGAGCAAATTCATGGAAACCTCATCCTTCCCCAAAATGCTTTATCTACTTGATTTGATCAAGGAAGTGATGGTGATATTTTTAGAAAATGGTAAACAAAGAAGTTAATTTCTTCCTCTTGCCTCCGTGTGCAAAAAAATTTCAAACATTTGATGCACATGTTGAGGGGAGCACTTATTCTAAAAATATCAAAAACAATTCAGGTACAAAATGTTTTGATAATATATCACAAGTATCTGGATTGATTTTCAAATGGTTTTCAATTGGTTCCTATGGCGGATGAACAATACCAAAAAGACCGACCAACTTTACATTATGTATGGTGATATAAGGATGATAAGGTTAGGTATGTGTTCCCAATGATCCGTAATCGAGAGGGATCTACCCAAGAACTATCCACTAGTTAGTGTAGAGTTCTTAGGTATGATGATAAAAGGAGAAAATGAGATATGGGAAGAGTGTGGACTAAGATGAGCTAGTAATCGAATAAACCCAACAAGGTTCTAGCTATGAAGTCTCTCGTAAGCAATGAAGGGGTTGAAGAATTAAAAAGAATTGAATGAGAAAAGGTGAAAACAAATAGCCCTCCATTTATTCAACCTTAGGGCAGAAACCGGTTCAATTCATATGCTACTGATGGTAACATCGGTATTGAAGACAAGACGCCATGGACCCTGACGCGACCGCACTTCAACTTTTCAAACCACTCAAGTTCCTCTTAAAAGGACTTGTTTCATTCTCACGGAGAACCGACATTATCTATCAACTTTCTCTTAGAGATTGTTGATATTGAAGAAGGAGTCCCTCTCCCTAGTCTCCGCACAGTGATCCAAATATGCACAAATTGAATCTAGAGCCTCGAGATCATCATCAAATCTCATTAGGACACTTTCAATGAAGACTCTCTGCTTCACACAATGTGGAAAGAGAGATTATATCTTGAGTCCTACGCATTATCCTTGTGGTATTGCCGAACATCTCGAAAGTGATGTGTTTACATATTCACTGTGAAGATGGAAAGCCTTCTGGAGCCAACATCTAACAAGCTCCCGGTAGGTGGCATGTGAGATCTATTATACAGATCAACCATGTGACAACTGAACGAAACAATGGGGTGATTCAATCTTTTGAATCAATCCTGGTTCAAGTTATGGATTGACGGATACCTTTGAAAACCGGTCTATGTGCTTTAAAATTCTTTTCATTAGCATGTCGATCGTGTACTAATTTTTCAAATCAAAAGGTGTTTTATGATTGATAATTGATTTTCATTAAAACCTCGCTGTATTGCAAAAACAATTTCTATTGAGCAATACTCGATTGTTTTTCAAATATCTTTTCATCAATCGTGGACTCAATTCGCTTGGTTCACTCAATTGTTGTCTTTGAGATGTTCCGGTTTGAGAACAGCTAGAGCAACCGCGAAACCTCGGCAAGGAAATTCTTCGGAATTATACCTGGACACAAAGCATTGTATCAAACAACGGAACCGGCCGTACTCAATTCAAACAAAGTGATCAAAGACACTTTCGCTGCGATTATTGCTAACTCTGTGCGTACCCCGACGCTTTGCCGCTCGTAATGAAGCGGTCAATTCATAGCCGCATGCTCACTTAACACATTCATCTCAAAAGAAATCATGATTAGTGCATCAATGACTATGATATTTTCACTCCATGCTCTCGCTACGCTGCCGCCAATATCATGAATCAACGAATGCTTCCGCTACTCTGATGAGAAGATATCATGATCCACGCGAAAGCATGTCGGTCCTAAAGTCACAACATCACATAATACCAACACCACAAAGGATGTCACGAGATTTTTTGATGGTGATAATCTCAAATAATGGCTCAAAATTATTATCACGTGGATCAGTAATAGACCTCCACTTGAAGTACCCAAACATGCAATGTGAAGAATCAATGACTACGAGCTTAGGAACAAAGGACTACATCAAGAATGCAAGAACAATTGTTAATTTCATATCTGTTTGTATTCAATGTAATTTTAGTGCATGATTGAGGTGACCTCCCTGAGGGGGAGATTGTTAGGAATTAGAAATTCCGGGTATTAAAGAGTCGGTCACCTCAAGTATATGTAATCTAGAAAGCTCGAGTCAGTAGTTATTTTAAGTTAAGTAGTATTTAGTTAAGTAACACCGGGGAGGACGGACGGGTCTTTACCCACTGTATGCCCTGATCCACGGCCGATGTGTGCGTATTATGTAAGACTATAAATACTCTCTACCTCCCAAGGTAGAGAGTTGGAGCTCATAATAATATCTTTCACTTTCTCTCACTAAGTTCCCTAAACCTCTAACTTTCTCTCTCTAGAACTCCATCTATATTCTACCTTGTGTTAATGTTATGATGTGTATGTGAAAAGTTAATATCTAAATTTAATTTGATGCAATGACAGCTTTGAGGTCAATGAATATGAAAGCAGAATTAAAATATAATGAGATTGAGAGGAAGAACTTGCATACCTTAAATGAGAATCGATTAAATGTATCACTAAGATGTGTTTTATTAACGCCATGAATTGTTCAATTAATGCATCTCAATTTCATGAATTATCTGTTGTTCGAAAGTCCCCATGATCGTCATTGAGCTTGAGAAAACTAACTCTAAACTGCATGATAAAGTTGAACAGGATGATCATGATAACCTCGGGTGAAAGTAAATTTCTAAATTGAAGTTGAGCATCTTGCATTGCAATTAAAATATCAACATCTAAAGGAAAATGTTAAAACCTCAAATATCAAGACATCCTTGATGCTCCCTGAATTTGATGCGCTTTGAAATTAGCAAACGTGATGAGCGATTCGAGCTCATGTAACAACGATCGAAAAATGAGAACCCAAATTCTCACAATTAAAGGTGAAAACAAATAAGGATGGCTCCCTAATGCCTCCTCCTTTAGATTCTTAGTGTTCTCAAACGTTTCATCTTCAAAACTTGGTTAATGTCTTACAAAAGGAAAATGAGAGTTTTCAAGAAGAAAATGAAAAGGTTAAACGACACTTTAAAGAGTTATATGATTCAATGAAAGTCACTCGTGACAAGAACAATAAAAAAATAACTTCTTTACAAAAGGAAATTGAGATTGTAGAAGAGGATTTCATAAATAAGCCACTTGATAGAGAGATTAGGTTTGCTTGCATTCAGGCCAAACGATCTCAAGAGCTGCTAGAATGTTTAAGAGCAACATGTCCTAAATCCTTAGGTGAAAAAGATAAAGCCGTGGATGCCTTGTTCTATGCCTGTGCCAAGTATGCATGCAACCTATTCTATAAGTATTAAGAAAGAGAACTCTAAAGTGCCTACAAGTAGTTACGATCCATGCACGCCTAGTTCGTGAATGCAAAAGTAGCCCAACCAACTAATGTTCCCATATTTCCCCTACGAGTAATCAAGGACATAAAAGCAAGCGGGTCAAAGCCTCCAAGCAATACAAAGCAAGATAGGACCTCGCAAGCTAAGAATGTGCATTGAAAGAGAGTAGAAGACCACCCTAGGAACACTAAGTTTGTGTTGAATAAAACGAATCATGTTGATTCTAGTATTAGCTATGTTTGCACGTAATTAATTCAATTCCGCTACTACCGCAAACCATGTTATGATGAGTGTTTGATTTCTCAGTATCGATCATGAATGGGTGTGAATGTTTTGCTTAATGCTTTGGAATGCCCAGCTAAAGTTGTTAATGTAAAAATCAAGCTAAGAAGGCTAAAAGGCAAGCGAAAGAAAGTTAGAAAACATTGGAAAACCGAAGAAAATTTAGTAATATTGGTTATCAATGGATACCTACTGGCCGTAAGTTTAATCTTAATTAGTTTTGCCCTAAATTTGCTAAGTCAATGCCCATTAGAAAATGGATGCCTACTAGTAGAACTATTCCTTTAAGAAGTGAACATACTTTGAATAGGTCAAATACGGACACTAGCACTACATCTATTCCTGATGATTCCATTGTTTCTACTTCGATGTGGGTGTTCCAATCACTGTTACTAACCAAATGGAACCCATTCTAGCATGGGGATCCCAATTATCCGCTTATCCATTCTTGTCTCGTGTTCAACTGCATCGTTCAAATCATTATGTGGTACCGGACTCAGTTGTTCCAAGCATATGACTGGAGATCGCCGCTCATGAACTTCATGAGTAAATTCATCTGACCGTTAGATTCGGGAACGACCATTTTGGTGCAATTATGGGTTATGGAGATTATGTTGTTGGCAAAAGTGTAATCTCCGTATATTATGTGAAGGTCTTGGTCATAACTTGTTTTTGTTGATCAATTGTGATTCCGATTCAGAAGTGGCCTTAGAAAACATACTTGTTTCGTTAGAGAACTCGATGGTGTGGAACTGTTAAGAGGAACTCAATGTTCAACCTATACACCATCTCTATCAAAGACATGATGAAGTCTTCTCCAACTGCATGGTCAAAGGCTTCAAAAAATAAAATCATGGTTATGGCATCGTCGTCTCAATCACTTGAACTTCGGCACCATTAATAATCTTTTAAATGATCTTGTAAGAGGCTTACCCGCATTAAAGTATGAAAAAGATCATCTTTGTTCAAAGATGCCAATTGGGAAAAGCAAGAAATATGCCTACAAACCCAAACCCACAAACTCAGTAATGGAAGTTCTCATACCCTTCATATGGATTTGTGCGGACCAATGAGAGTGCAAACAATAAATGGGAAGAAATATATTTTAGTCGTTGTTGATGACTACTCTCGATTTACTTGGGTAAAGTTTTTGAGGACAAAGGATGAAACTCGAGATGTCATCATCAAACTTATCAAACAACTTCAGTTCGACTTAACACGGTTAGAATTGTTCAACGTAACAATGGCACAGAGTTTGTTAACAAAGACTTAAGTCAATTTTATGAAAGTGTTGGAATCACCATCAAAGAAGTGTTCCACCTAACTCTCAACGAACGGTGTTGAAAGACTAAATCGAACTCTTGTGGAAGCCGCAAGAACAATGCTAATTTATTCAAAGGTTCCAATGTTTTTGGCCGAAGCCATTGCCAATGCTGCTATTAACCAAAACCAAATGTCCACCAATCCATGAAAACTCCAAAACTTGTCCAAAAACCCGATCTTTCCTACCTTGTGTGTTTGGTGTGTTATCCAACCAATGACGGTCAAGATTTAGGTAAATTAAGAGCTAAGGCGGACATTGGAGTTTTGTAGTATGCACCAAACAAGAGGGGTTACCGAATCTACAACAAAAGAACTCGAGATATCATGGAAACTATTCACGCCACGTTCGATGAGCTGTCCGGGAAAATGGCTCCAGGACAATCTAGTTTTGGACCCGTATCTCAACCTTCATCAAGTAGTCCTATCAGTTCTACTCTTGTTTCAAATCCTCACCAGAATCCTTATGTACCTCTTCGAAGATGATTTGAAGAATCTATTTGATCCAATGTTTGATGAACACTATGAGCCAAGTGCTAATGATCTGTCAATTCCATCAACAGAGGTCGCCTATCCTCGCCAATGAAGTTAACCCTTCAGCTTATGTCATTAAGTCAGAAGCGAAGCTGCCATCACTGCTCATCAACAAATCATCAATCATCGAGTGTACATCATGGAAGTGTGTCTGGAACATATGATGGAGATAACTTTGCTCCCGAAGATGCCCCTTTGAAAACATATTTGCCCTAATCATCATCGTAACCATCTTCATCAGAGATATCGCTCTGCTACTTCATTTCCTCAACAACAACCACATGAACACCTTAGAAAATGGACACATGATCATCCATTGGACAACATCATTGGAAATCCCTCTCACCAAGTATCCACTCGAAAACAAATTGCAACTGATGCCTTATGGTGCTTCTTCAACTCCGTACTCTCTAAGATCGAACCAAAGATCTTAAACCGCCATGAATGAAGACTGCTAGTTCAATGCCATGCAAGAAGAAATTCATGAGTTTGATCGACTAGATGTATGGGAATTAGTACCGCTCCCAACACTATGCTATGATCATCGCACTAAAGTGGATCTTCAAAGTAAAACTTGATGAGCATGGTGATGTATTAAAGAACAAGGCTCGATTGGTTAAAAGGATACCGTCAAGAAAAGGGTATTGACTTTGAAGAATCATTTGCTCCAGTTGCTCGTATCGAGGCAATCAAAATCTTCTTGGCTAATGCTGCAAGTAAGAACATGGTAGTCTATCAGATGGATGTAAAGACGGCTTTTCTTAATCGGAGACTTAAAGAAGTCGATATGTCACCAACCCGGTTTTGAATCCTGAGCATCCTACCACGTCTATCGCTTGAAGAAGGCTCTTTACGAAGCAAGCTCCGGGCATGGTATGATATGTTATCAAAGTTTCTTCTATCTACTGGATTCAGCAAAGGAGCAGTTGATCCGACATTGTTCACCGAAAGTCAGGCAAACATTTAATTCACGTTCAAATTTATGTTGATGATATTATCTTTGCCTCGACCGACCCCAATGAATGCGACTTTCAAATGAAATGGGCTCAAAATTTCAAATGTCAATGATGGGACAAATGTCATTTTTCTTGGGATTACAAATTTCACAAAGTCTCTGAGGCATTTTTATAAATCAATCTAAATATGCAAATGAGATTTTAAAGAAATTTGGATTTGATTCTTGTGACCGTGTTGACACTCCCATGATAGCTGCATTAAACCGATGAGGACCACTCGTGGATCATGGTAGACCAAACAAAATATCGTAGTATGATTGGATCCTGATGTACCTCACAAACAAGTAGACCGTATATTTTGTTCGCTGTTTGCATGTGTCTAGATATCGTGCTAAGCCTACCAAAAGCACCTTGAAGTTTGCGGTCGGTCGCATTCCAAGGAACCATCAATATGGGACTTGGTACCCCAAGGACACCGGTATGTCACTAACGCCTATGCGATGTCGATCATGCAGATGTCAAGATACACGCCGGTCGCCGGAGGTGCTCGGTTTTGGGTGATAAGCTTGTGAGCTGGTCTTCAAAGAAACAAATGAGTACTTCTATATCTTCTACAGAGGTTGAATACATAGCCATGTCATCTTGTTGTGCTCAAATCCTATGGATGAGATCCCAATTATCTGACTATGGCTTTGAATTCAACAAAATCCTCTATTGTGATAATAAAATTGTTATTGCTCTCTCATGCAACAACGTTCAACACTCAAGAGCAAAGCACATCGACATTCACATCATTTCATCAGGAGCAAGTGAGAACGGTGTGGTGGAACTCTATATTTGTGAGGATTGAATACCAATTAGCGTACATCTTCACCAAAGCTCTTCCTAGAGAACGGTTTGAGTTTATCCTCTCACGACTTGGTCTAAAGAGTTCAACCAAACACTCAAACGTCTTCAAGAGGAAGAAGAGGAGTAAAGGTCTTTCTTCATCCATCTCTTGTAAATATTTATTCGAAAGAAAATACAAAATTACAAAACCTACAAAAAGCAAATAGAAAAATATAAAACTTTCAAAAATCCATAAAAAATAAATATAATAAAAAAAATAAAATAAAAAAAATAAAAAAAAAATTGAAAATCTTGAAAATTTTCAAAAAATATTGTCATTTTGTCATGTTTTTCTTGATTCGATAATATCTACGGTCTTTGTGCTGTCATTCAAAGAATGACACGGGTCTTTAGATGTTGTTCTAATGTTAAAAAAAATGGAGAAAGTGAAACTATGGTTTATTATCATTTCAGCAAGAACCGTTTTCAAACAAAAACTGAGCCATGCTTTATCTTAAATCTTCAAACTCATTCGATTCTAAAACAAATGCTTGTCGTTAAAGACAAAAGTTTCCTTTCAAATATTTTTCCTTCAAATGATTCTTCTGAATAATATTTTTCATCTAATGAAAACAAAATTGCTTTGAAAATACTTTAATTCTACTTTTGAAAATCATCCGGGCTTTTTATTTGTCAAAATCTCTATCCTTCAATCAACAACACATGTCATTGATTGAGGGGGAGAATGATTTCAATCAAAAAGAGTATTTTTCAACAATTGCACATAATCAAGAAAGGTTCACTTGAATAATCAAAAAGAACAATGTTTAACAATATTGTATACAATTGGTACAAGACCTTGTTATTATTATGTTTTCAAAAGATACTCAAGCATGTTTAATCTTTGGAGTCTAAAGTCTCAAACTTGATACTTATCGGTTAAATGTTTCTCATAATCAAGTCACATCTCCCCTCAAAGCTTTCAAAATCAATTTAAATCTATAGAGATCACAAATCTCAAATGATTTGAAAATTGTGGTCGAGGGAGAATTTGTGATTTAAATTGGATTTAAACTGATAATTCGATAAATGGTTTCATAAGTGTTTAGCAAGCTTTTCTCCCCACATGTGCCAAACGATTTCAAATTTTCCATGCACATGTTGAGGGGGAGCATCTTTTTAAACCACAAAAAAAATTGAAACGTGATTGATTTGTCTCTAAGTGCAGGTTCCTTCTAATATGTGAAAAACTTTTTCAAAACTCGAGGCACATATTGAGGGGGAGCAAACTTATGAAAACCTCATCCTTCCCCAGATGCTTTATCTACTTGATTTGATCAGAAGTGATGTTGATATCTTTAGAAAATGGTAATTAAAGAAGTTAATCCTTCCTCTCCTTCTGTGCCAAACGATTTCAAATACATGATGCACATGTTGAGGGGAGCTCTGTTTCTAAAAATATCAAAAACAATTCAGATACAAAATGCTTTGATAATATATCACAAGTATCTCGATTGATTTTCAAATGGTTTTCAATTGGTTCCAATGGCAGATGAACAATAACAAATAGACCAACCAAATTTACTTTATGTACGGTGATATAAGGATGATAAGGTTAGGTATTTGTTCCCATAATCCGCCAGAACCGGAGGGATCTACCGAGGGACAATCCACTAGATAGTGTAGAAGTCCTTAGGTATGATGAAAAAAGGAGAAAAGTGAGATATGAAGTCCTTAGGTATGACAGAGCTAGTACTGGAATAAACCCAACAAGGTTCTAGTTATGAAGTCTCTAGTTACTCGGGGGTGAAGAATGAAAAAGTAATGAAATGAGAAAAGGGTGAAAAGAAATAGCCCTCCAATAATTCAACCTTAGGCGTAAACCGGGTTCAATACATTTGCTACTAGTGGTTACTAAGGTAACACCGGTATTGAAGACAAGACGTCATGGACCCGACTCACCGCACTAAACTTCCCAAAGCTACTCAAGTTCCTCTTAAAAGGGCTTGTTTCATTCTCACGGGAACCTACATAATCTATCGACTTTCTCTTAGAGATTGTTGATATTGAAGAAGGAGACCCTCTCCCTAGTATCTGATATAGGAAACCAAATGTGCACTATTGAGTCTAGAGCCACAAGATCATCTATAAATCTCATTAGGACACATCATCCTTGAAGACTCACATTTTCACACAATGTGGAATGTGAGAATATATTTTGAGTGTCCTACGATTATCCTTGTTTGGTATTGCCAAGACCGTTGTGTCATCTCGACTTCATCAATGGAGCATTCAAAGTTGAATTGTTCCTTGTCCGGAAAATGGATTGACGGATTCTTTGAAAACCGTCGGTGTGCTCAAAAATTCTTTTCTTTAGCACGCTTCATCGTGTATTATGTGTACTTGATTGCAAAACACTTTATTGAGATGCATTTGATTGTTTTTCAAATCTCTTTTCATCAATCGTGAATCTCAATTACGGTTCACTCACCGCGGTTGTCTTCTTTGAGACGTCCGGTTTGAGAAACAGCCTGAACGCCAAACCCTGTCAAGGAGATTCTTCGAACTATACCGATCACAGTGCGACTTGTACTGATCAACGGGAACCGCGTGGGTGTACCAATTCAACAAAGTGATCAAAGACACTTTCGTGCGCTTTTATTGCTAATCGCTTGTATGCGTGTACGCCCGGACGCTTTGCAACCGCTGACGTAATGGAGAGGTCAATCCATAGCCGCATGCTCACACATCCTATTCAGTTCTAAAGAAATCGTGATAAATGCATCAATGACTCTGATATTTTCACTCCATGCTTCTGCTACACTGCTGTAAATATTTTGAATCAGCTAAAGCTTCCGCTACTCTGATGAAAAGATTTCATGATCCGACGCGATGTGAGCATGTCGGTCCAAAAGTCACAACTTCACATAATGTCAACACCACAATAAAAGAGTCAGAGATTTACTGTGGTTGATGATCTCAACTCTGGCTCAAAACTCATTATCACGTGGATCAGTTAAAAACCTCCACTTGGATTAACCAAACATGCAAAAATGAAGAATCAACGACTACGGGCTACAGAGCAAAGAACATTATCAAGAATCCAAGAACAACCTTAATGTAATGTCTGTTTGTATTCAATGTAATTTGAGGTGACCTCCCTTAGGGGGAGATTGTTAGGATTTAGTAAATCCAGTTATTAAAGTGTCGGTCACCTCAATTATATGTAATCGTTACAAAGCTCGTAGTCTTAGTTATTTATTGTTAAGTATTATTTAGTTAAGTAACACCGTGGAGGACGGACGGGTCTTTACCCACTGTATGCCTGATCCACAGCCCGTAGGTGGCGATTTGTGTAAGACTATTGATTCGTAGAAAATATACCAAATATACGATACACGCGAGAATCGACAAATCAACCTTTTAGGAAAAGGGTTAACGTACCAAAACTCACGAATGTGATATAAGTGATACCGGGTAAGTGATTACCCAGGTCGTGTCCCAACGAGGTGTGAATTGAGGATGTCGTTTGAGTTTGTTATTAAAATGCTTGAATTGTTTGAGATTTTTCGTTTTTGATTACGTTTTCTACAAATTAACTAAAGGGAAAGTAATTAAGGCTACATGAACAAGGTAAATGATTAATTAACTACTACTAAGCATATGGAACAATAAAATTAATTTACACTAAGTCCTAGAGTGATAAAATGCAAAAACGTGAAAACCCGAGCTTCAAAAGTAAAAATGATGCAATTTAAGGCCTAAGGATGTGAAACTAATTTTCCTACGTTCTAAACGACTAAAAATAATTTTAGGAAAAAGCCGGGTATTTTTTCGACTTTTAAATTATTTATTACGAATTAAAAACTAATTTAATCTAATTTAATTATAAAAAATACTAAACTATTTTGGAAAAATCTGAAAATTTTACTAAAAATACTTTGAGTGATACTGATTTCAAGAAAAATATAAAAAGTTGGTACTGCTTAAGGAAATAAGCTACTAAAAAGCTAAATAAGCTACTAACTTAAAAACTGAGTTTGTATTTAAATATCTAAGTTTGCAAGAATTTAACGAAGAAAGACCCTAGGGCAGGTGGTAAGGAGCTGGTGTGGTGAGTCAGGCCAGAGATCAAATCCCAAAGAATGGCTTTTTTTCAAACATTTTTTTTTTCAATTTTTTCCTTTACAACTTATAAATAAGATGAAAGTGAGACTTTTTGTAAAAACTTTTGGACCAAACCTGAAATAAGCAGTTGAGATGCTTATTCACCTCACACACACAAAACCAAATAAGAACTATATTTGAAATATTCTTAGCACCAAACAAATAAGCAATTGAGAAAATGGAATAAGCATTTGAATACTGGAATAAGCAAAAACACTCTAGATAAGCTAAAAGACAAGGGGAATAAGCAGTTTGTATAAGAGGATTTATACTAAGGGGAACCTAAACTAAAAAAATAGGACAATAAGCTAAAGAATGCCAAATTAAGCACTAATAAGCATACAATAAGCTAACGACTACCACTTCCTAATCTATATTATCTAAAAAGCACTAAGGTTCCCTAGATAAGCTAATGGGAGCACTAATAAGCACAATAAATGGAAAAACAGATGCTAACTAAGCAGTGGTGCAGTGAAACAAAATTCTAAGGGGCTTGTTTGAGGGCAAAATAAGCTACCTAAAGGCTCATGTAAAAATTCATAAAAATAGGAAATAGCTACGCTACCTACCCTAGATTTAGCATGCCAAATTTCAGCTTATAAGACCTAGTAATAAGCAAATGAAAAATCTGAAAGTGGAGCCACTTTGGGCCATTATGCTAACAACAGAGAACTCAAATGGGTAAAAAGCGTATTATAAGTGCAATTTGAGCTAAGGTAAAGCTATTCTAAATGCAAATAAGCTAAACATGTATTGAGTAGGATATGTGAGGACTTAAGAAAAATGATTTGGAGAAAGTTTTTGCCAAGGAGTGAGCTACAAAATGAGGTGCAAACAGCAGCTATGCTGCTGCAGTTTTGAAACGTAAATGTTTTTTTAAACAATACTCGCACACTCTTGTGATATAAGTGAAACATCTTTTGCAAACTGATTTAAACCTTAAGACACCTTGACTTTGAGAGTCAAAGTGGGTAAAAAAGGCAGTTTGGACAAAAAATAAACATGAACCAAACGCCCCTTTTAAGGGTACATAACACTTGGAAACTGATTTTAAGAAACTAAACTTGGATTTTCTTTGTAAAACTAAAGTGCAGCTTAAAATGAAAATTAAGTATAAATGGTAATAAAGGGACAATAAGCTAATAAGCACTAAAGGTGCTTAACAAAGAGAATAGGCGTGAGGCAAAATAATAAAAACTTTTTTTTTTTCATTAATTAAAACACAAACTACAAAAACAGAAAACTAAATTTTTAAAAACTACTAAAATCCTAATGCCTCCAAGGCTACAAGTGGCTACTCTATTTATACTCAATGGAGAGGTCTTCATATGTGAGAGCTTGTGCTAGTTTTGTGAGAGAAAATGAGCTCTTGGCTTGCTTGTGCTTTCTCTGTTTTTCATCTCACATTGAAATCAACTTGGGCACAAAGGGTTTAATCTAAGCCGTGGATTCTTGATGTCCAATGAGGTCCTTGGGGATTGCCAACATGGCAAGTGAGCCATGTGGGATGGGGAAGGGTATGAGCTGGGGACCAGGGTTGAGATAGTGATATGTTGGGAAGAAGACAAGGGATGTTGGGGAATGGTTTTGGCGGGCAAATGGGAGCAGGGGAGTTGTGTTTCTGTTTTGGGTTAAATGGGGGAAGAGGGTCATGGGGGGTTCAAAAGGGATTGTAATAAAAAAGGGGGTTCAAGGAGGGTTTAAGATTTTAAAAAGGTTTTTAAGAAAATAGAATTATATTTTTTTTTTCTGTTTTAGTTTTTAAAACTTTTTTTTTTTTTTTTTTTTTTTTTTAGGAAGAAAATAATTTAAACAAAAATTGGTTTAAATAATGGTTAAAGGTGAAAATGATTGTTTTAAATGAAATACGTTTTAAGGGTAAGTTGAAAATTTTGGGTTCGGGTGAAGGGTTGGATGATAATTTTAGGTTTAGGGTCGGGTTTTGAGTCTGATTCCCAAGCTCACTCCCAAATGTGTCCCGGGCTCTGAAAATGTAGAAAATCATCTTCTGGCTTCGTCTGCAAAGCACGTTTTCCATTCCGAGCTCAATTCTGTTCCGTTTTGGTCCTGTTTTCGATCCTTTGTACCTGAAATACATAAAAACACACTCCAAGGATATCTGTAGCATAATTGGTTATATTTCAGTGTTTTTTAGACATTTTTGTGGGCATAGATGGGTAAAAATGATGAGTGAATAAGCACTCATCAAATCCCCCACACTATCAATTGCTAGTCCCTAGCAATCCGATCATATGAAGTAATGAAAGGATCAAAAATACCAAGAATACCCCGTTTCGACTTTTTATTCAATACTAGGAATTTAAAACTTGAAGGTAAATAACATGCTTGATTATCAAAACATGGCATCACGGAACGGGATTCACGCAAAATGGGTGTCTCCGGGGAATTGTAATCGTCATCCTCTTTTTGATACTCTCAAACCAAGCTTAAACTTATTGTGCAAACGTTTTTGTAAAATGCTAACACTACTTATATCAATAATCTATGTAAGTCGAGACTTAACTTTTACTCCCGCAATTTATACAATTTAAGTGTGTGTGCTCATTTTCAAAAGTTTGTTCATTTAAATCGACATTTGTTATGGTTGTTATCCACTTAACCAAAGTACTAACCCACCGGAAACGACGAAAGTCTAAGGATCGAAAGGGCCTCTTCCATGTAGCGGCTTTCTTCTCGGCACATCCCAAAACATTAGTTTTAAGTGACCGGGCTTTTGACACCTCACAGAGAATAGTACCGGAATTAGCGGAATTCGATTCCAAAGATTTACGAAGCTACCGTTAAGTTAAAACTAAACCTAAATGGATTAGAACCGACGACAATTTAGAAATTCGAGATTCAAAGGTGAGATCACTCCATGTTGCGACTTTCTTCTCAGCTTGTCCTTTTAAGGAGGCTAGGTTTTCACCCTCGAGAATAGTATCGGAGCTTTCGGGATCTTTGAAATCAAGGATTTCCAAATTACCTTCAAACTTTTAGACAACTATGACGAATATGAGTTCAACTTCCGATTTAAATTTAAGAAAAAGCAAGTTTCGCACATTTATTCATAAGCAACATAGTGCTTTTATTCACGCAACTCATATTTTTCTTTTTTTTCATTTTTCAACTTTTTCATCACTTTTTTTTTTTTTTTTTTTTTTTCACATTCATTTTGACTTTAACTTTTAAACTTGCAACTTTTGCATCATTCAAGCACTTTTACGATACTTTCATTTTGCAACATTATTCAGATTTTAAGAAAGTATGCTTTCTCGGAAATTTAAATAAAAAGTTGAACTCGGACTATAAATCAATTTTGCTTAAAAACTTTTTATTGTAACAAGACGATTTGAATGTTCAAAAATTTGACAATGAGCACGTATTTAAGTCCAATTAGTTAGCTTCTGGGAGAAAAATCCATAGATTACTTATATAAGCTCTAAAGAGAACCAACTACTCCACGCTTAGCATTTTCATTTGCACAACGTGTAAAACCTTAGCCTAATAAAGTTAAGAGAGTGCTAGATCAACACTCTAGCAGAGTCGGGATTCCCCTTGTTCTAGCCGAATCAAGACTAAACTATCACTATTACCGAAGCATCAATGCTTTATTTTTGTGCAAAGCACTTCTTGTAAATGTAAATACTTGACTTAAAGCGATAAAATTTTAAAAATTTTGATCAAAACGGGGGTGCTAGGGTACTAGAAGGTACATATGTGATCAAAATTCGCTAGAATTCCCCCCACACTTAGAATTGAATATTGCCCTCAATATTCAAAGTACCGCCGAGCCCGAAACTATAGAACTGAAACAGGTAATACTACTAGCCAAGTGTGGAAGCGAAATCTTTTTTCACAAAAAGGATTAATAAAGATATCCCTAGATAAACGTTAGCAAAAAGATCGGATATTGGGCGGCTGATTCGAAAACAGGCGCATCAATCATCACGATCTACGGGAATCCTGAAAACAGAGAGCAAACACACAACAAGCAAACAATAGTGGGGGAATTCCCCCCACACTTAGTGTTAGAAAAGAGAAAGAAGATAGAAACATGGGTGGACACCCATGAAATGCTACTGTTTTTGTTAACCGAGTCGCTAGCTTGACTCAACCCCGAATTCATTGGTCCATGGGGAAGCAAGTGGAAGAGAAAATCTCAATCGGACTTTCATTCAAATGGTTTGGAAAAACATTGAATGTGCTGAAAGTTCCACTCCGATGAGATATACCCGGCTCAAAAGAATGATGAATGGAGATGCCGGGGTCGAAAATGAAATCCTCATTTCCGGATGAGGTAACACGGGTGGGTTGGGTGGGCAAAATTTTAGGCATGAGAACATAGTGTTCAAAATCTTTGCCCACCGCCTTAGAGATCAAAGTACCCGTTTTGGGTTCAAAATCAAAGATGAATCCATCATCCGCGGTTTAGCGGAAGACGAGGAATGATGGATCATCGAGAAGCAAGTGACTTAGTCACAAATAACTCCATAGAGAAGAGGAGTTCATGGTTAGGTCGAAGATTTTGAAACATCACATCGGGTAAAGTACCCATTTCAGAAATTTGAGTTCTCTTAGAGTGAACTCCCTTGGAAGGTATTATACCGGGTTTGAACACTTTGTCCTCGGAGAGGCATGAATCGAATGTGTCAACCACGGTAAAATCCTCAAGAGAAGGGGAGTCACTCTCGATTAAAAAAGGATGAAGAACATCTTGATCAACAAGTTCATCAATTGAAACTTTCAAGTTCTTCTCTTTTTTGGGAAAGAATGGATCATCAAAATTTTCCAAAGGATCATTGTTCAAATTATCATTCTTAAATGGATTAAGGTCCGTGAGAGCGAGTTCATCGGAGAACTCCTTCTTATCAATTGAAGGGTCAAGTGAAGGATCTCCATACAGCAAATACTCAAGTTCACGTAAGTCGGCTTCAAAGTTAAAGACTTCATTGTCAATTCCCAGTGGAAGAGGACCGAGGTGAGCGAGTTCATCGGCGAACTCCTCGAGAAGTAAATCGATAGATGAATCCTTAAGCTCGGGCTTCGTAGGATTTTTGGTCAAAAGCTCAACTTCTTTAATTTCAATTTCTTCCAGAGGGAGTGAAGACAACGGGTCTTCATTTTCACTAAGTAATTGTTCAAGACGAACACGGTCTCCCCCCGGGTCAGATTCATCGTCATCAATTCCTGACGGAAAATAATAAGCTTCGATCTCTTCCACATTCAAGTTACTTCCCTCAAACGGAGTGAGGGAAGGGGAAGAGTCGGAAATAATGAGGTCGGGAGTAGGAGTGGGATTGCCACTCGAAGAAGGTTCAACAAGATCGATACGATTAACCAAAAGCGGAGGTGGGACAAGTGGTGTGCTCTTAGAGCTAGCAATTTCCACCACTTCCGTTATGGTCTCCGGTTTCTTGGTAATCGTTTTAAGCTCAACACGTTTACTCGAAGATCTCTTGACCGTAAATCGCGAAAGACTTTGATCAATCCTAGATGGAGAATTTTGGATAACCGTAGGTTGGACATTTTCGGTACTTCCGTTATTAGTAGGAAGCACCGGGTCCTTTGTCACCTTGGTTTCACGGCTTTCAACTTTATCAATACCACAAATGGTAGGCATAGATTTCAAATCTTGGTTAACATTGAAAGTTACGGCTTCTTTGTTTACCCTCAAAGTGATTTCCCCTTCATCAACATCAATCAATGCATGACCTGTTTTTAAGAAGCACCTCCCAAGGATGAGGGCACTCGGGATCGGATCGAAATCGACAACAACAAAGTCGGCGGGGAAATGAAATTTTCCTACTTTCACACAAACAACCTCGGCTATACCTAACGGATGAGAATTCGTTCGGTCGGCAAGCTCGAGGATCATACATGTAGGTGTGAGTGGGGGTAACGAAAGCTTTTTCCACATGGAGTGTGGCATCAAGTTAATGCTCGCGCCAAGATCGGCCAAAGCGGAGCATTGAACTAATCCTTGAAAATCACACGGAATGAGGAACTTTCCGGGTCTCCTAAATTTTCGGAAGTTTTTAAGGATAACCACGAACAATTCTCGTTCAAGGAAGTTTTAGCCAACTTAGAAATTTTTTCTTTGTTTCTTAACAAGATTTTGATCGTAGGACCAAACTTGGGCATTAGAAGGAGAGCCTCCGCGCAAACTAATCTCGGTGCGTATCTTGAAATATTTGGATAAGCTTTTCCATTTGTTGATTAGTTTTGTCGCGGGCCTTTTGATCATTAAGCCTTGAAGGATAAGGAATTGAAGGCTTAATCTTCGGAACATCGGGCTCCGGAATGAAAGTTTGGACTACCGGAGGTTGGACGTGTGCGGTACTTTGTGGGCTTGTAGAATGCACCTTGTCCTTGGTCACCTCGGTCTCTCGTTCTACTTCCCTCACCGGAGAGGGTGTAGGCATCGAGGGTCCATCATATGATTTACCACTTCGGGTGGCAATAGCATTCAACTCTCCCTTCGGATTTGGAATCGTATTAGCCGGAAGGGTTTTAGAAGTTGAAGCTTGATTCATTTGACACATGATACTATTGAACATATTTTCAATTTTGTTTTGATTTTGATCAATTTTGTTGTTTGTTTTGTTCAATTCATTTTTTAACTCATTACCTTGTTTTGACATTGAAGTTTGGAAATCATTTCTCAAAGTAGTGATTTGGCTTTGCAAACCCCTAATTGTAACCTCATTAGACTTAATGTAGTTGGAAAGTTCAATAGAGGGGCCAACTGGGGTTTGGTAATTAGAAGCTTGATAACCATGATTGAGATTACCCCTTTGGGGAGGGTATTGGTTCATCGGGGCTTGATATGGAACATTTTGCCCTTTCACTTGATTTTGATTAAACCTATTTTGATTGTTAGGTTGAGGAAAACCGGGTGGTCCCATTTGATTAGCAAGGTATCCTTGATTCGATTAGATTGTGATTGTGATTAGCAGCTGCCACAGTGGCATTTCTGACGTCACCATCGGTGGCTTGACAATTGTAATACGGATGGGGACCACCGCAAATAACACAAGTTTCGGTAACGGCTTTTACGGGTTCCGTTTTCTGAATCTATAACTCTTTTATCATGCTATGAATGGCGTCGGTAAGTCCTTCCAATTTTGACTCCACAACGGATGAAGAAGAATTGGTAGTGACTTTAGCAACAACCTCTGTTTCGAGGTTGGAACCTTGATTTGTTCTCGATAATCGTTCTAATATCCCCGGGCATACGACTCAAGATATTACCACCGCGGGCCGCGTTTAATCTTGGTCGGATGAGGTTAAAGCATTGTAGAACGTATCGATCTGATGAAGGTCGGAGAAGCCATGGTGTGGGCATTTTCGTAGAAGTTCTTTGAATCTATCCCACGCTTCACCAAAATTCTCGTCGAATCTTTGTCGGAAATTGGTTATTTCATTTCTTAACATTGTAGTTTTCGACGGAGGGAAAAATTGGTTAACGAATTTCTTAGAGAGGTCTTCCAATGTTGTGATTGAACGATCTGGGTTCTTTCTCAAGCCAAATCCGGCTGCCCCTCGAGGGAAAAAGGGAATAAAATCAACTTGATCGACTCATGAGGACGCCGAAAGTTAATAGTGGAGGCCACTTGATTAAACCAACGGATATGGGCATGGGGCTCATCCCTATCAAGACCACAAAAAGGTTTAGATGAAACCAATTGAATCAAATTAGTCTTAAGTTCAAAATTTTCGGTGTCAATTGGTGGAACGACGATAGCATCACCGTAGCCGTCTACGGGAGCTTGAAGTAACTCGACATGGTTCGTATCCGCCATTTCGGGAATGGGGTCGGGATTAGTAATGAATCTCGGTTCGACTATTGGCGGAGGACGTCTTCTATTTCGTCTTCGCGGAATTGTGGCGAGTTCAAGAAGGGGATCAGAAGAATTAGAAGAACGAGTGCGCATGCACTTCCAAAAACAACACTTTCAATTAAAACAAGACCGAGGCAAAACACAGTGAACTTAAACCAATAATCCCACGTGAAATGATCACTTTTATAAGTAAAACGCACAAAGGAGCGGAGAGACTTAGTAGGTCAGCGCTTATTAAAACCCGCTCTTTTCGACCGCAATTTAATGTCAGGCCGTCCTTATACCCTCACACAGTTTGTTAAACCGATAGAAGTAAACCAAATCACGAGCGACACAAAGGCAAGTTTTAATCTTTTGTTCGGGAACTTATAATGATAACACTCAAGTTGAGAAGTGTTATATTGATTGTGTCTTCTATTTTATTTAAAACAAAAGGGAAAATCTTTTTGTATTTTTAGATTTTATATATATATACCAAATAAAAAGGAAAATATTTTTGTGTTTTTTAATTTTTCAAAAAGCAATAACTTCACGAGGAAGGTTCTTCAAGTCACTAATCGTCAAACCTTAACGATATTGTCGCAACACAACCTCCCCGGCAGCGGCGCCAAAAATTTGATTCGTAGAAAATATACCAAATATACGATACACGCGAGAATCGACAAATCAACCTTTTAGGAAAAGGGTTAACGTACCAAAACTCACGAATGTGATATAAGTGATACCGGGTAAGTGATTACCCGGGTCGTGTCCCAACGAGGTGTGAATTGAGGATGTCGTTTGAGTTTGTTATTAAAATGCTTGAATTGTTTGAGATTTTTCGTTTTTGATTACGTTTTCTACAAATTAACTAAAGGGAAAGTAATTAAGGCTACGTGAACAAGGTAAATGATTAATTAACTACTACTAAGCATATGGAACAATAAAATTAAGTTACACTAAGTCCTAGAGTGATAAAATGCAAAAACGTGAAAACCCGAGCTAATCCCGAGCTTCAAAAGTAAAAATGATGCAATTTAAGGCCTAAGGATGTGAAACTAATTTTCCTACGTTCTAAACGACTAAAAATAATTTTAGGAAAAAGCCGGGTATTTTTTCGACTTTTAAATTATTTATTACGAATTAAAAACTAATTTAATCTAATTTAATTATAAAAAATACTAAACTATTTTGGAAAAATCTGAAAATTTTACTAAAAATACTTTGAGTGATACTGATTTCAAGAAAAATATAAAAAGTTGGTACTGCTTAAGGAAATAAGCTACTAAAAAGCTAAATAAGTGTTAGGAATTAGAAAATTCCATAGTGAAGAGTCGGTCACCCCTAATATTATCTAGCATAAGTTAGCTCGTAGACATATCGTTATTTACGTTATTTAGTAGTTTATTAGTTAGTGTGTAGCGTAGAATAGTATAGTGCAACACCGTGGAGGAAGGACGGGTTTACCCACCCAAAGATACCTGATCCACAGGTCGATAGGAGGTCGTGTATTGTGTAAGTATAAATACCCCTTCCATCCATGGAAGGGGTGGTGCTTTTCAATCTAATATTCCATAATTTGTAAACCAATTCTCTAGCTTGAACACCCAACTCTCTAACTTTCTCTCTCTAATGGCAAACATGTATTTTGATCATCCAAGACCACCCGAATCATCAACACAATAAATATAATGATCCTACAATTGGTACCAGAGCCAAGGTTTTTGTGTTTTGATGATTTATTGTGGTGTTTGATTCTCGTTGTTAACTGTTTTTGTATCATTTTTGGTTCGAAAAATGTTTTTACATTACTTTGGTAAAACAGTTTTACATGTGTTTGTGTTTCTGGTTTTGGTCTAATATTAAAAGGTCTGGTCTTTTACATTGTGAGCAATATTTGTTTTGTGTCAAAAATACTTTGTCCAAACTGATCAGTATATTATCATGTTTAGTTAACTTTTTTTATATATACCAAACCTGTCAAATACCATGTAGTCAAACATCTGTTCTTGTGGTCATTAGCCAGTTTCTGTGTGGTCAAAACGGGTTAACCAAGAAGTCTTTCTTAGGCTGTTTTTTGGTCAAAAAGGGTTAAATCTAAAGATTTTTATGCTGTTTTTCTGGGTTCATCATAGCGAGTTGGGTTGCATTTCTGTCCAGGTTCTATATATCATGTTAGCGAGTTGGTCAAAACACTTTTGAGTGTTTCTGTCTTTTACTGGTAGCGACTTACCATGAGTACTGACTCATGGTAGCGACTTGCAAGAAGACTTGTAACTAGCGACTTGTTATAAGTTTGCTAGCGACTTGTTTTGAAAGTGCTTAGCGAGTTGTATAACAAAAGTGACCTAGCGACTTGTTTTTGAACAAGTTTGTGACTTATGTGCTTTAAAACTGCTAGCGACTTGAATCTTTAAAACGGTAGCGACTTGTTATTGAACAAGACGTAGCGAGTTGGCTTAGCGAATTGGCTAGCAACTTGGCTTAGCGAATTGGCTAGCGACTTGGCTCATATATGAGACCTAGCGACTTACACAGAAAGGATGAAGAAGAATACAGACCACGACCATGTTGACTCATACTAGACCATGACCACATGACTCAAACGACCTCAGATTCATCCATACATCATCAGTCTATATCAAGACCTCACAACAAGTCTCACAACATGTACTACTATCTCATGCCAACAACTAAGACTCGAGTAACATTGAGACTCAAAACTCATCAATTATGCTAACCTCTCATGATCTCAGTTTGCTCGTTTATAATGACATCATGACCATCAAGGGCCGATATCCACGACATACATCACAGATCCAAATCAAGATCAAAAGTTATTGAAAATAAAAAGGGTTCTATCTCAGCCTCTTTTTTGGTGGACTATTAGATGATTAAGTTCAAACAAAAATCAACCAACCAAATGAAGTCATCATCGATATAAATGCCTTTCGATTATATCCGAATCGTTTTCAAAGAAACAACAAAACTGTGTCACTTCATTGTTTTCTTTCATTCGGTATTAATTTATGTGTACGAGTCTCAAAGAAAAACAAACAACAATTGTGTTGTAATTTTTCTAAGTTATCGATTTAAACAACATTTAAACGAATACATCCTTAATACCTACCCGTGTTCGTTTGGATTAGATCTCGTTACCCTTGATTTGATGCTAAATATCGTGGCTGTCTTCAAGTCTTATAACCATCCCTGTGGCTATGATGATGAGCCTACCTTTCAACCATCCCTGTGGCGATTAAAGACAACCTCTAGTCAACCCTGTGGCGAGGTATCTTCTGATGAAAGGGAGCATTTTTTATTTGTGAGGCTGATGAATATTGGGTTTAGGGTATGAGGCATATTTTTGAGATGGGGGCTGAGTACTGATATGAGAGTATTTAGGGTTAAAAGTATGATGTGTGTGTTATGTGAAATATATACCCGTGAAGTAGGTTAAAGGTCCACTGGATCGGTTTACTCTTTTTGCTTAGGCATTATTTGGACCGTGTACATGCTGAAATACACTATTGTGTTATGTTTTTGTGAACGGGCCCTCAAGCATTTGGGATGTGTGATTGTCTTCAGCCCACGTAAGATTCATGGAATGGATTTGTCATTTGATACTCGAAATTCCCATTTGTTCCAAATATCTGTTGAAACCGAGTGTTGTGCATGGGAAAACTTGGTACTATACCTGAATTGTTATTTGAAAATATAATTTGATGAGATTCGGATTTCATGGATATTCGGAGTCGTGTTGTTTGTTGGGTGTGTTCAATTTATGTACTTGACTGACGTGGGATACATTTTATTTCGTTTGGATCGGGTTAACTCTATTTGGTTGGGCTGGAGTGGATTTGCTTGTTTCATTATGATTGGGCTTTAAAGAATTTAACGGGGGATTAATGTATCTCATGGGCTAAAAGTCTTAAAAATTGTTGGACCAATTATGATGGACTTTGTGCGTTTTGTATTACGAAAAGATTTGTTGATGATGAGATTTGAGTCGTGCAATTTGATGATGTGTGATGATGAGACTCGTTGGGTTATGCAATTTGATACTTTGATGTATACACTTTCACGAAGAATATTGTGTTACGGCTTGAAGTGTTTATTGAAAATATTGACTACGGGGGTGTTTGGACGATATGACTTATGTGGATTTGAATTGAGGTTTTCCTGGCGCGTTTACTTATTTCGTCTTCTTTCTTTCTACCCTTCCACGAAGATGACTTTTTTGGGCGTTTATAGAAGGTGATAAAGACTTGGCTATTTAATTACGGTTGTGATTCTTTCTTGCTTAACCCACACCGTAACTATCACTTCGGTGTCTCACTCAGTTGAGAATGTCAAGAGGTTCTGTACATCGGGTACACCGTTTCTTCTTCACAAGGATTAGTACAAGTTTAAGTAACAAATCTGGAGAATTCTACTTCATGATCAAGTTTGGCATATTGGGTTTACTTCTCAATGTAGTCACTACAATAGCCGTCAGAATGCGTGAATGATGTGTTTACCAAAGTATTTATTGGATGGTAGATGATGTTGGATTTTGAACCGCTGATGAACCGCTGCATGTTCCCCTAAAACAGATATTCACCGAAACCCAAATTGTCATAACACATTCAAGACGACATTGTTTACGGTTTTGTCTTGATTTTGTAAAATCCCGCGAAAGAACCTATTTCTCGGTTTAAATCATAGACCTGTAAAATCCCGTGACAATGGAAACATCCTGGTAATTGTAAAGTGCATTTCCAGAACTATCTTACGGTTTATTCTTGGTTTTGTAAAATCCCGCGAAAAAAACGATTTCTCGGTTTAAACTATAGAATTGTAAAATCCCGTGATGATGGAACCATCTTAGAGAAAGGAAAGCGTATTTCTGGGTCTTTTGATGCTGGTGCTTCGTTTTCTGTTTCGAAGAAGGGATAAAAGAGTGTACTTCATGAATTGGATGTGTGGTTGGATATTCTTCATGGCAGTCTGGTTATTACAAGGTTTTACGGGGTTATGTGCATTTAACTATGGTCAGGATGAAACCATTATCAAAGTTCGTGTAAATGTCAAAGAAGGCTAGATTTGAGTTTTTAACAAGAAGATGTGACAACGGCGTTAATTCAGTATTATTTATTTGAGGTTGAAGTGAAATATCACGAGCGAGTGTACTTAGTATCTAAAGGTATCGGGGATGGATGGATGAAGATTCTTCAAGATCCTTGTTCGAACTTATTTTCAAAAATGAAGACTTGGAAATCTAGTTATTGTTGAGTGACTTTTACCTTTTCTTTTACCACTTGGGGGAATTGGGCTCTTATCACCTCAAAATAACTATCACTTTAAGGAGTTACGTTGTAGTGCTCAGTGTCACATTCAATTGTGGATTTTCAAGAGGTAATGTACGTCTATTACTTGATGGTTGGTTGGTTGAAGAGTATAGAGTACTTAAGAGATTCAATGGAGCATGAATTCTCGGCACCGCTCTTTGTTACATAAGTGCAAGTTTAAGTCACGAGTTCGGGGTAGTTTACTTCAGGGTCAAATTCATCATATTGGGTTTTCACCATCAGCTGTCACTACAAAGAGCTTACTGAATGATAATGGGGTTGATTACATGTTTTGCCAAGAGATGATGAAAAGAGAGAGATTATGACGTATGAACACTTCAGTTCTTGCCTCGTACTCTAAAGAAAAGAAAGGTGTACGTGTCAGTGCGCTTTATCTTCTGAAGAAGAGAAATCTTCTAATTAATGACCATTCTCATCAAAATGCTTCATGCTTTTCCCATGTGCTTCAGTCATAAAGTGAACCGGGCTACTGTTGATTGTTTTCTGATTCCACTTTCTCAACTATAATGACGATGGCGACATCCTGTGCTAATTTTTGGGGAAAGTGTGAATAGACTATATTTGGATAATGTTCACTTGTTTAATCAAGAATGGCATCTCCGTATGCAATTCTTGAGGGGGAGAAGAAGTGTGAATTTTTTGCATTGTTGATTGATATTAGAGAATATAAATGGTCATACGGCTCCTAACTCATGTAAGAACCGAGCTTCTTCTTATCGGGTCATCTTTACATGGTGTTTTTCTTCTATGAGCCGCTGGTTGACATCTTCACAAGCTGATATGAGTTTATTGACAAAGTGCTTCCGTTAATGCTTCACGTGCACATCAACATGATGATTCGAACAACCTTTGTTCTTGTTTGATGTGATTGTTTGCTTGGTGTTACCATTTCGTGTGTTCGCTGCGGCCTGATTGCTGATTTCCTTGATGAACATCTTTCTGTTCTTGTTTGATTGGGAGGATCTTAATTAAGGGATTTGCAAGATGTAAGTTGATTGGGATGCTTTTTTTGGTGATTTTCTTGTGTTTTGGTGAGTCGAAGATGTTAACTATCTATTCCCCAACTGGACAATCTTGAAGAAGGTCGAGTCTACAGTCGGTTCTACATTTTCTGCTACATGTTAGAAGACTAAAGACGAGTTGCATTTAACGATCTAAAGACTTCTTCTTTATCTGGGCATTTATCAAACAGATTGTCGGTTTAGGGGGGAGCACTAATTGGGAGAAAGTTATAAGTCAGATTCAATTCCCAATTAGACTTGCTCATATTTTTAGCAGTGACTCCTCGAGACGTTGATATTGACTATTGTTGGACATTTGACACAAGGTGATTACTTCGAAGTTAATCATTTATCACTTATTTGAGATTGAAGTTGACTTTCACAAAGGCGTGTTCTTATTTGATAACTTGCTCGGGCTTAAGAATTTGAGGTGAAGACTTGGTTTATCTAGTTACCAGCAGTCGAGGTGGATGGTTGAAGACCGCTAACTATCACTATTAAGAGTTACTTTGTTTTACTCAGTGTCACACGCATATGACGGTGTGGATAATCTCAAGAGGTGTTAATGTCTCATACTTTGTTTGGGTAGTGAGTACTTAGAGATTTGCTTGAAGCATAAATTCTCTAATCGTTCTTCCATCATTAGGTGCAAGCTTAAGATACAAATGTGGGGAATTTGACTTCAGTTTCAAGTAGGGTATATCGGTTTTCTTCAGTTCAGATCACTACAAATCGTCTACATAAGGGTTGATAAAAATAGTCGAGAGAGTCCTCGCAAGTTGATTCTCACAAGACTTCAAGCATCTTCTCAACAAATTTCTAGTATACCGGGCTTATAATGATTTGTCGACTCGAAGTGTCTAAACCAGCAAGGGGGAAGGAGACACACATCTATAAGCGAGTAATCTTGACGAGCTTAATACTTCTAAGTGATTGAAGATATCCCGGGAAGACTATCGTCATTACCACAGAGAAACTCAAGATTTGACTCATGGCGTTCAGTGTTTTTTTATTCCAACTATGTGGGGAAGAGATTGAAGAGTTAGTTTCTGATGATAAAAGAGGTACACAAGTGTGTGATGATGCTATCGCATTCATCAGGGGAGAGAGATTGTGTACATTGGGGACGCCAGCTTGTCTTACTGAGGGCTTAATCGTGATTCAGTGATATAATCACTTATTCCGAGTTGACATCCGCAGAGATTGTCACCGCAGATAATTAGTGATTCGGCCTACTTCTTCAATGTTATCGGCTCTTCTTTGGGCATTGGTATTTCTGGTTCTTGAGCTTCATACACTTTCTTCGAGAGAAAAGTATCATCGGGGTTATTCTTTGGCTATTGGACTTAATCTGCTAATTCGATGGTATAAGTTTCTTTGTCTTCGGGTATGTGTATTCGGGTTCGTGAGCTCTAGTCTAAGAGACTGACCAAGATCAATTCAACTACGTGGGGGAAGTGGTCTCTTGACACCTTTTGGAATGGATAACGTCAGACTTCAAAGGGCTATGAAATTTGAGAAGATTATTTATGAGTGGGATGATACGTTGTTGTTCTTCTTCTTGATGGTATAACCCCGAATGGAGATCCTTGATTATCGTTCTTAAATGGAGCAGCGAGATTTATGATAATGGTGTGCTTCTCTGTGCACCTGGCTAAGGCAAGCTTGAAATAGAGCTTCGAATCTGCCCAGCTAAAGGATTTTCGTTTGGGGGAAGCGCCAAAGTCTCACTTTCAGTTGGTCCAATTTCTTTCTTCGATTCAAGAGCCCTGGAAGCTTTGGTGGTGAATGTTTAAGAGTTGATGACTTCTATCTTCTACGACGTGCTCGCCGATATCCTTATCTCTACGGATGTATCATCATCTTCTTTAATTATATCATCTACTCTATCACTGTATATATTTATCAGAAAAACAAAATACAAAAATATAAAACCAACAAAAAGAAAATAGAAAAATATAAAACCTTCAAAAATCTATAAAAATCAGAAAATTGAAAAATACCAAAAATATGTTTTCTCAAGACATGTCTTCTGGTATCGATAACATCTACGGTCTTAGAAATGTCATTCAATAATGGCACGGGACTTTAGATGAAGTTCGAACAGGAGGTGTAAATATTCTTTTCTAAACATGTCTTCAAACTATGGCTTACAGTATTCGGTAACATCAGAACTGCTTAAAATGGCTTGCGTACTTCGCATCAGAACCCTGCAAAAACTATGGCTTGCTATTATTCAGATAGCAACCCGCTCTTCAAGAAAGGAAAAGTGCGCTAAACCATTTTCCAAAATTCGTGCACTTATCCTAAAACAAAACAAGGAAAGCATGTCGTCAAAAGACTGTTGTTCCTACACAAATGTTTTTCCGTCTAAAATTCTTCAGAAAAATATTTGTTGTGTTTTCAAAAATGGTGGAAAATGAGTTGCTTGAAAATCAATCAGTTTTAGAGTTTTAGTAAAAATTTGAAAACTCAATCAATGACTTCAGCGCTTTTAAACCTTTTCAGTAAAATGAGTCATTGATTGAGAGGGATAATGTTTTCAAATTTATATCATCTAACGGACTTATCTTAATCATCCTACGTGCTTATCTGTTAAATACAATTACCTATGATGAAGGACTAGGTTTCTAGGATATGATTATTAGGATTAGATGATTAGAGTTTGATAAACACATTATTCCCATGCCATATATGAATTGATTGATATGTTGGATTGACTTTTATTAGTCGATTGTTGTTTGGGTGATGTCGACCACCATATATATATGTATGTGTGTTCACTAACGATGCGTATCTTGGTATAAGAATGTTCCCGATCAGGATCCCACATAATATGATGTTTGGATGCCGAAGGAAAGGGTAACTATATCTTGGGTTGACAAATGAAGAAACGGAGCTTAATTGGACTTCTATGGAGAGTTGGCATAAATGCAACGTAAGAGGTCTTACTGCATCAGCAGATGGTTTTCTTCTAAGTGATTGAAGAAACGAAGCTTAATTTGACCTCAGTTGGCATTCAAAATGCAACGTAAGAAGAAGTCTCACTCATCGCAGACGGTTTTCTTCCAAGCTCTACAAACAACAACATAAGCTTCTCAACCATCTAACGTATCTGTGCAGAAAAAGTAGTGGATGATACCATTTTTTCTTAAAACAAACTTGATAAAATTGTTTTGAAAATGGAAAATATTGTTTTGAAAATATATTGGACTAATTTTTGGAAATCACCGGACTTCATATTATCAAAACCTAAGTCACTCAATTATTGACTTCTGTCATGGATTGAGGGGAGAGTGATTTAAAATAAAATATTTTCAAACGATATTTCTTCACAAAGTTCCGCTTTGTACGTTAATAAGTGGTGATCTAAAGATTTAATGTTATGTCATGGTATGATTTTTCTTTGAATCAAGGTCTTTCAAAATGAAATTTTTTCTGTCTTGTTTGATTGTGAAATTGTTTTATTTTACTTAAAGATCTCATAAAACAATCATACCGACATACTAACAATCTTTAACGTCTTAAAATGGTCCTTATCTGTCATTTTTCAAAATTAAATCTTGCCACGTCTTTCCCCAAAATTTTCTAAATTATTTAAATCTTTTGGGATCACTAATCTCAAATGGTTTGAAATTTTTGATCGCGGGAGAGATCGTGATTTAAATCTCAAATCTGTTTTAATGGAATTGGTTTTAGTCCTTCAAAGGCACTCCTGCCTCCATGTGCCAAACGATTTCAAATATACAATGCACATGTTGAGGAGGAGTATTTATCCAAAAACAAGATGAGTATTTAAACTTGGCCACATTTTCTCCTATGTTTTCTAAACCTAATTAAATCAATTGGGATCCAAAATCTCAAAGGGTTTGATATTTTTGATCGGGGGAGAATTTGTGATTTAATTATGAAATTTGATAAAAGGTGATCGTTTTGATTTAATTGTGCAGGTTGCTCTCTCATATGTGCTAAACGCTTTCGAATCTTGAAGCACATATTGAGGGGGAGCATTTTAAAGGAAAATAAACTATCGAGGTACAAAAGCTTTTATGTTTTAACATAGAGTACCTTGATTGAGTTTTCAAATGGTTTCTTAATGGCTCTTGTGATTGTGGATGTGCTTCAAAAGAACTCTTGCCTCTATGTGTTAAAATGATTTCAAAAATCCTATGCACATATTGAGGGGGAGAATTTTACCAAGAAAATCAAATGGATTTTTCGTATGAAAATTGTGATCAAAGAAAATATTTCAAAGTCCTCTTGCCTCCATGTGTCAAACAATTTCAATATCATATGCACATGTTGAGGGGGAGCTTTTCTAAATGATCAAAACTATTAAGGTACAAAATGCTTTGATCTCGTATCACAAGTACCTTGATTGTTTTTCCAAATGATTTTTCAATTGGTTTCAAGGAAGAATGAACTGTACCAAAAGACCGACCACTTTACTTTATGCATGGAGATATAAGGATGGTGAGGTTAGGTATTAGTTCCCACGATTCGCCAGAGCCGGAGGGATCTACCCAGGGACAATCCACTAGATAGTGTAGAGTCCTTAGGTATATTGAAAAAAGGAGAAAAGTGAGATATGGAAGAGTGCGGATCGAGACAGAGCTAGTACTGTAATAAACCCAACAAGGTTCTAGTTATGAAGTCTCGGTAAGCACTGAAGGGGTTGAAGAATGAAAAAGAATTGAATGTAAAAGGGTGAAAAGAAATAGCCCTCCAATAATTCAACCTTAGGGCAGAACCGGGTTCAATACATATGCTACTGGTGGTTACCAAGGTAACACCGGTATTGAAGACAAGACGTCATGGACCCAAAGTGACGACCGCACTACAACTTCCCAAGCTACTCAAGTTCCTCTTAAAAGGGCTTGTTTCATTCTCACGGGAACCCACATAATCTATCGACTTTCTCTTAGAGATTGTTGATATTGAAGAAGGAGACCCTCTCCCTAGTCTCCGGTATAGGAACCAAATGTGCACTATTGAGTCTAGAGCCAAGAGATCATCCACAATATCTCATTAGGACACTAAATTAATGAATACTTGCTGTTTCACACAATGTGGAAAGTAAGTATATATTGAGAGTCCTACGCATTATCCTTGTGGTATTGCCAGAACATCCGAGTGGTATGTAAAAGTATTCACTATGAAGATGGAAATCCTTCTAGAGCCAACATCAAACAAGCTCTTGGTGGGTGACATGTGAGATCTTCTCGTAAGATTAAGCTTGTGACAACTGGATAGAAACGATGGGGAGATTCAAACTTGAATCAACCTTGGTCCAGAAATGGATTGATTGACGGATGCTTTTGGAAAAACCGTTCGATGTGCAAATCTTTTCTTTTCTCTAGCACGTCGAATGTGTACTTATGTTTGCAAATTCAAAAAGTATCTCTGATTGAAAAAATACTTTTGGAAAAACAGTTCGATGTGCAAAATTCTTCTTTTCTCTAGCACGTCGAATGTGTACTCTTTTCAAATACAAAAGTATTTTTGATTGAAAATTGATCTTTCTCATAAAACCTTCGTTGTATTGCAAAACTCTTTCTTCCAAGCAATACGCGATTGTTTTTCAAATCATTTTTCATCAATCAGTGAATCTCAATTCGCCGGGTTCACTCACCCGTGTTGTCTTCTTTGAGACGTTCGGTTAGAGAACGGCTAGAACAACCGCTAAACCATCAAGGAGATTCTTAGGAATCCTACCGATCACAGTAAGATTTGTAATGATCAACGGGAACCGCAGTGGCCGTGGTACCTCAATTCAACGAAAGTGATCAAAGACACTTTCATGTGTTTTATTGCTAACCGTTGTTTGCAGGTACATTTGGACGGTTGCAGAAATGATCGTAATTTAGGAGTCATTCCAAAGCCGCATGCTCACAAGATCCACACTTAATTTGAAGAAATCATGACCGGTGCATATCTTCATAACCTGGCTCGATATTTCATACTATGCTTCGCCCGCCGCAAATATCATGAACCAGTAAGGCTTCCGCTACTCAGATGGAAAGATGTCATGATTCAAAAGTGTGAGCATGTCGGTCCGAAAGTCACAACTTCACATGATGGCAACACAATAAAGGGTGATCCGAGATTTATCGTGATGATCTCAAAGAAAGCTCGAAGATCATCAAAGATTTGGATCCGTTCAAAGGCCTCCACTGAAAGTACAAATCAATGCGGACTTTGAAGTTGCACTACAAAAGCACAAAGATTGCGGAATTGAAGAATTGAAGTCTACGAGCTCAAGAACAAAGTCAAGAATAGAATGCTAGGATTCAAAATGTAAAACATGGGGTGACCTCCCTTAGGGGGAGATTGTTAGGAATTAGAAAATTCCATAGTGAAGAGTCGGTCACCCCTAATATTATCTAGCATAAGTTAGCTCGTAGACATATCGTTATTTACGTTATTTAGTAGTTTATTAGTTAGTGTGTAGCGTAGAATAGTATAGTGCAACACCGTGGAGGAAGGACGGGTCTTTACCCACTGTATACCTGATCCACAGGCCGATAGGAGGTCGTGTATTGTGTAAGTATAAATACCCCTTCCATCCATGGAAGGGGTGGTGCTTTTCAATCTAATATTCCATAATTTGTAAACCAAGTCTCTAGCTTGAACACCCAACTCTCTAACTTTCTCTCTCTAATGGCAAACATGTATTTTGATCATCCAAGACCACCCGAATCATCAACACAATAAATATAATGATCCTACAATAAGCTACTAACTTAAAAACTGAGTTTGTATTTAAATATCTAAGTTTGCAAGAATTTAACGAAGAAAGACCCTAGGGCAGGTGGTAAGGAGCGTGTGTGGTGAGCTGGGTGGCCAGAGATCAAATCCCAGCAATGGCGTTTTTTTTTCAAACATTTTTTTTTCAATTTTTTCCTTTACAACTTATAAATAAGATGAAAGTGAGACTTTTTTGTAAAAACTTTTTGGACCAAACACCTGGGAAATAAGGTTGGAGACCGCTTATTCACCTCTATCTCACACAAAACCAAATAAGAACTATATTTGAAATATTCTTAGCACCAAACAAATAAGCAATTGAGAAAATGGAATAAGCATTTGAATACTGGAATAAGCAAAACACCGAGATAAGCTAAAAGACAAGGGGATAAGCGCTTGGTATAAGAGGATTTATAATAAGGGGAACCTAAACTAAAAAATAGGACAATAAGCTAAAGAATGCCAAATTAAGCACTAATAAGCATACAATAAGCTAACGACTACCACTTCCTAATCTATATTATCTAAAAAGCACTAAGGTTCCCTAGATAAGCTAATGGGAGCACTAATAAGCACAATAAATGGAAAACAGATGCTAATGCATAAAGCAGTGGAGTGCAGGGGTGAAAAAAGGCCGAAGGGCTTGTTTGAGGGCAAAATAAGCTACCTAAAGGCTCATGTAAACATTCATAAAAATAGGAAATAGCTACGCTACCTACCCTAGATTTAGCATGCCAAATTTCAGCTTATAAGACCTAGTAATAAGCAAATGAAAAATCTGAAAGTGGAGCCACTGGGCCATTATGCTCTTGAACCGAGAACTGAAATGGGTAAAAAGCGTATTATAAGTGCAATTTGAGCTAAGGTAAAGCTATTCTAAATGCAAATAAGCTAAACATGTATTGAGTAGGATAGGTGAGGACTTAAGAAAAATGATTTGGAGAAAGTTTTTGCCAAGGAGTGAGCTACAATGAAAGTGCAAACAAGAAATTGCTGCCATGCAGTTTGAAACAGAAATGTTTTTTTTTTTTTTTTTAAAACAATACTCGCACACTCTTGTGATATAAGTGAAACATCTTTTGCAAACTGATTTGAACCTTAAGACACCTTGACTTTGAGAGTCAAAGTGGGTAAAAAGTCAGTTTTGGACAAAAAATAAACATGAACCAAACGCCCCTTTTAAGGGTACATAACACTTTGGAAACTGATTTTTAAGAAACTAAACTTGGATTTTCTTTTGTAAAAACTAAAGTGCAGCTTAAAATGAAACTTAAGTATAAATGGTAATAAAGGGACAATAAGCTAATAAGCACTAAAGGTGCTTAACAGTAGAATAGGCAGTGAGGCAAAATAATAAAAACTTTTTTTTTTCATTAATTAAAAACACAAACTACAAAAACAGAAAACTAAATTTTTAAAAACTACTAAAATCCTAATGCCTCCAAGGCTACAAGTGGCTACTCTATTTATACTCAATGGAGAGGTCTTCATATGTGAGAGCTTGTGCTAGTTTTGTGAGAGAAAATGAGCTCTTGGCTTGCTTGTGCTTTCTCTTGCTTCATCTCAGCCATTGAAATCAACTTGGGCACAAAGGGTTTAATCTAAGCCGTGGATTCTTGATGTCCAATGAGGTCCTTGGGGATTGCCAACATGGCAAGTGAGCCATGTGGGATGGGGAAGGGTATGAGCTGGGGACCAGGGTTGAGATAGTGATATGTTGGGAAGAAGACAACGGATGTTGGGGAATGGTTTTGGCGGGCAAATGGGAGCAGGGGAGTTGTGTTTCTGTTTTGGGTTAAATGGGGGAAGAGGGTCATGGGGGGTTCAAAAGGGATTGTAATAAAAAAGGGGGTTCAAGGAGGGTTTAAGGTTTTAAAAAGGTTTTTAAGAAAATAGAATTATATATTTTTTTTCTATTTTAGTTTTTAAAACTTTTTTTTTAGGAAGAAAATAATTTAAATAAAAATTGGTTTAAATAATGGTTAAAGGTGAAAATGATTGTTTTAAATGAAATACGTTTTAAGGGTAAGTTGAAAATTTTGGGTTCGGGTGAAGGGTTGGATGATAATTTTAGGTTTAGGGTTTGGTTTTGAGTCTGATTCCCAAGCTCACTCCCAAATGTGTATCCCGGGATCTGAAAATGTAGAAAATCATCTTCGCTTCTGCACTAAAGCACGCTTTTCCATTCCGAGCTCAATTACGTTCCGTTTGGTCCTGTTTCGATCCTTTGTACTAAATACATAAAACACACTCCAAGGATATCTGTAGCATAATTGGTTATATTTCAGTGTTTTTTAGACATTTTTGTGGGCATAGATGGGTAAAAATGATGAGTGAATAAGCACTCATCAACTATAAATACCCTCTACCTCCCAAGGTAGAGGGTTGGATCTCATAATAATACTTTCATTTTCTCTCACTAAGTTACCAAACCTCTAACTATTTCTCTCTCTAAAACCTTATTGTATACGCCCCATTTGATCGTGATTTGATGTGTTTGTGAAATCCAATATGTTACAACCACAAAACATGAAATTGAATATTAGAATCCTTTAATATAAAACTAAAATGCATCAATATTTGCTCAACACATTTGAATTTTGTTTCTTTCTTCAATAAGTCAAACACAAAACATTAAATTGAATATTAGAATCCTTTGATCTAAAACCAGTTAACTTGGTTGCACCTGTAAATGTAGTGAGAGTTTCATAAGCAATCATAAGAGCATGGAGTGTGATAACGAGATTCACTCGCCATTCCAGCGTGGCTTCCTCGCCAGTCCAAGCCGGCGCTCGCGACCACACTATGTGGCCTCGCCACTAGGTTGTTCGCCAGCCCAACGACGAGCAAGAAGACAAACGAAAAGTTAAAAACTATCCGTTAAAAACAACGGTTGCTTTTTTTTCGTTTTTTTTTCAAATTCAAATATTACCTACCCACTCTATAAATAATACCAATATTTACACAAAAAAATTCACACTTCTCTTTCAAACACAATTCAACTTCAAAATTCACACTTCTCTTTACGCAAGATTATTATGGCTTGTCGTCTCCCGTATTCCGCTAAAGATATGCAAACGTACGTTCAAAATCAATGCAATAACAACGATGAGGCTCGAAAAAATGCTATTATAGGCGTCATCGAATTGTTTGAGCAGGCGAGGACGAAGAAGCTACAGATGAGAGAAAAATACAAGAGTTGCAACGACATCAGACGCTGAAGCGAAAAGGTGTGATCGAGAAATTTCTGAAGGAGGAAGGCCACAAAGACGACGAGATTATTGACAAGTTGTGGCGGTGTGTTCAAACGGTAACGAACAACATCAGTACCAAAATCAATTGGAGCTATCGGGTGAACAAAGATGATGGTGTAGGTGCATCAACTTCGACCGCCAACTTTGGTGAGGAATCTCCGGTAGACAAGGAAGCTTTGGCTCGCCTCGAGGAATTTGCCGGTTATATATCTCCCTCGTATGATTCTGGGGACGGGGAGTATTTAGATTAGGATTTAGGATTTATGTATTTTTCGTATGTTTTTTTTATTTATCGTATGTTTTTTTTTTCGTATTGTAGTTGTATTTTTATTTAAATGAATGAAATGAATTTTATTGTGTTTGAAAAATATGGAAAAGAAATAAAATGAGGGTGAGTGAGGCCCAAATGAAGAGGTTTGAGTTAGTTGTGATTGTGGGGTATTTTTAAGTGAGTGTGTTAGAGTGATGTGGAAGTGATGTGGCACAAGTGGGGCCTAAATGAAGAGGAATGTTGTGCCATGGTACTCCATGCTCTAAATAGCCTTTCTAAGCAGTTATTTTAATAAGTATTTAATAGAAAAGTTATTTAATATAGAAATATTTATTATTTAATTGACATATATTTTAGCGCGATATGTGTCCCCGTTAATAGTGCGGGTTTCCTTTGAAACTTAGGGGGAAGGAGTGGTACCTTAGTACCCGAATTGCCACAACACCTCTATCCAATAAAAACCCTCCAACTCAAAACTATCGAATTCTACCCTAATACTACCCTAAGTGGAGGGAGTGGTACCCGATCCTACCCTAACACTACCTTTCACAAAAAGACAAAAAAAAATAGAGAGTAACCGATCGGCTTGTGAAACCGATTTCAAGTACCCGATTGGCTGGGGACGGTGTACCCGAAATACCCGAAGCATACCCGAGCATGCACTCCCTCCCCCCTTATAGCAAAAACCGCTAGCTATTTAAAGTTTTGTCCTTTTGTGACTTTTAGCGATGTGTCATCACTAAATAGTCGATGTAACCAAAAGTGATTTTTGTTGTAGTACCACTTTCTCCGAGCTCATCCAATTCTTCATCACTATTAACTAAGGGGACGTTTGGTACGACTGAATCACAAAGAATGGAAATGCATTGGAGAATGGAATGACATAGAAAGAGAATGAGTCTGATAAAAGAGAATGGATTCTAGTGTTTGGCAAAAATAGAGAATAGAGTGTCAGAATCGATTAAAGAATCAATTCCTTTGTTTGGTACATAAAAGAATGAATATATATATTTTCAGGTTTTTTAGTTACGTTGATTATTTGACGCTATCAGGTCACATAATTACAATTATGCAAACATAATTCAAGTTTTTCGTCATATAAAATATATTATATCATCTCTACGATGAAACAAAAATGACAAAAAAAAAACATATTTCTACAACTTACGCATTGCACTAAACACAACTAATAAAAAAGATGGATATTGTATAATATTCATGATCGAACTAGTATATACACGTAGAGGATAAGCAATTAAAACCTGATTTACAAACACTAGTATATACACATCAATATTTGTATAATTTTCTGCTATAGGGTTTTTTGCATGTTACGAAGTAGAGAAAAATTTAAATGGTTACTCTTATTTTGATGCTTACAAAGGGACAAATCCTCACCATCCATCTAGTTTGATCTAATGGTGGGGATTAATCTAAAATTTAATAGATAAACCTAAGTCCATGTTTTTTTTCTTTTCTTTTTGTCTTTCTTTTTTATTCACAATTTTTTTATGAAAGCGTAAAAACACGCCTGAAAACGGACGAAAACGTATGAAGAAAGACGGAAATGAAAGAAAACTGACGAAAACGGACGAAAACGTATGAAAACGAACGAAAACGTATGAAAAAAGACGAGAACGTATGAAAACGGGCGAAGACGTATGAAAACGGACGAAAACGAACGAAGACAGATGAAAACGTATAAAAACAGACGAAAACGAATGAACCGAAGAAAAAAACTCGAATTAAAAAAAACGTGAATTAAAAAAATGCGAATTAAAAAATAACGTGAATAAAATAAAAAACGTGAATTTTTGTCCGTGATTTTTTCATTCACTAGAGAATGGATAGAGAGAAAGAGCCCTTCTAAAATTGTCATTCTCCATCTTTCTCCTCTTTTTTAAAAGAAACAAAATGGGGGAATGAGAATGGTAATTTAATTCCCTGTTTCCATTCTTATGTCAAACAAACATGAGAATCAACCTCTTTTTCATTTCTCAGCTTTTCATTCATGCGTACCAAACATCCCCTAATATGAAATCTCAGGTGTTGAATTCATAGACACGACAAAAATACTTTATAACCTTCACTGCACCAACTGTGTATAGTAGTTAAGGTTAGTTAGACAGAGGTCGATCAAGGAATGAATTAATCAACTATTACGAAACAACTAGCTTTAAAAATTAATAAAATGTAAGAAAGAAGATATTCTTAATATCATCATATGTCGTGTCATCATTTCAGATTTGATTTAAATATCGACATATGATATTAAGCCCACTATTATTAGGAGATATTCTTAATTGACTTTGAATCATTCAATTTGCTGGATCACATTCGGAGGATTTCTTAAACAGTGTTATCGACATCGTATTTTAAAATAATAATTCAATTTGCTGCTTGCATGTACTTTGTATTTTAATTCCCTAGAATCTTTACGATATAACACCATTCCTCTCCATCACTAGAACTCATTCAGTTTCCGCCAAAATTTAACTTTATGCTAATTCTCACCGTTGGTGTTTATTTTCCGGTGTCACCAAGATTGTTTCCGGCGAATCGATTTTCTGGCATCACCATGTAGATCTTGGCACAGGGTTTGTGGGGGCTTATCGGGGCTTAAGCTTTTTAAATAAGCCGGCTTATAAGATAAGTCTCGTTTGTCACACAGGCTTATGATTTATACAATAAGTCATAAGTCTTCATACGCCCAAGCACATAAGAAAGAGCTTATAAAGGCTTATTGCTAGTTAAATTATTTAAACACCTTTAAAAATATAATGAATTATCATGTAAAAGCTGAAAATATATATAAATTTAATTTGATATATTTTTATGTGATTTTACTTTAACAAGCTTTAACTCCAACTAATTCACCAAACCAAGGCTGTCAAGATCGCGATCCCGCGCAAGATCGTTTTTGTCTTTACAAGATCGAGATCGTAGGATCGGATCGCGATCCTACGATCCTACCAATTTGTCATATTTTGTAAACAAGTGATATACGAGTCAAACTGTTTTACATTTCTACTCAACGTTAAAGATAAATTCATATAATATCCTCTTGAAAATGACAAAGTTTAAATTTAAACACCAAAGTAATAGTAAACCACGAAAAAGTCAAGTTTCAATCGTTATATTAAAGATTTAGTGGAATAATATAAATAACATAAGTCCTAAATGTTTCAAAACATATGTGCCATCTACATGATTTCAAGAAAACAAATGCTTCATAAGTGGCACTCCAAAATATACCCTGTTAGTACAATTTGTGCTATGGGTTATGGAAAGTCTGGACGTAGCTTCCTGGACTGGGCCAGCGAGCCTTTGGTGGATTGATCTTGTACTAATTCAAGTAATTTGGATGAGATCCCTCCACAAGAAAGGTAAACCGTTAGTCTTATCTTGGGGACGGACCCCACGATTAGACTCCGGCGTGAGAGTAAGTATACATTCTTGAGAGGGAAAGTAATAGTATGTGTATAATTATGAGAGAGAAAGTTGTTCTACCTTATATGGGGATTAGAGCCCTTTTTATAGGCGAGGTTTGCATTTGGGGCTCCTGGATTATCGCATATAGTGGTTGGTTGTTTGCGAGCCGGACCCTTGACGAACAAGGGTTCCGTGTTATTCACGGATGCGGACGTGAGAGGCCTAACGGTTGAAGGTTCAGCCAGTTAGGCATCTTGTGCACATTCCAAGGCCTGGGCCATAGCCAACTTAGTCATTGGGCTTACTGTTGGCCCGGGGTCTATAGTTATTGGACATGAGTCTAGGATTTGCCACCATTGGGCCTGAGCCTAGCGTGGGCGTAGAGTATGTTTTGGGCTTAGCGGGCCTGTTGTACATACTATACGTCATCAAGTCCCCCCAGTCTAGTATGTTCATTGCGTGCGGATATTGTCGCATGCGGTGAATGTCACTAGACTTGAGTTGACTAAAGATTTTGTCATGCGTTTTTTCTTTTCCGGAAGTACTTTCTTCTACCCTTAGGGGCTGCTATACCATCCAGTCCCCCCAGTCTAGTATGTGCATTGCGAGCGGATGTTGCCGCATGTGGTGGATTTACTTGACTTTATCATGTGTCGTTTTTTCTTCCGCGTTCATGAAGCGTTCCTTTGACGCTTCCTTTCTTTGGGAAGTGTTTTTTACTACGTGGGGGGTTTTACGGCTTTTCATGTTCTGGTTGATTTGACTCCATGGGCCCTTGGTCTTCCATCATCTTTATCCGCGTAGTTTTGATTTTTACCGTTAGATCAGATTTTTTCTGGACACGTGTCTTCTTTTAGTTTTTCTAGGTTAATCGTCATTCCGTTTGTATAAATTCTCCATGTTTTGGCTTTAGCCCTTTTTTCTTTTTACTGCTCTTCTGTTGCGAACGCTATTCTCCAATCTGTTTTTAATTTTTGTTGTGTCCGTTTTCCACGCTCCGCAGTCAGGTTAGGTTCTTGATTCCCTTTGTATTTTTCCGTTATGGGTACTTTTTAATCTACCAAGTCTAAGTTATCCCAGAAGGCACTTTATCGTTTCTGTGTTGATTATTCAATTCCACTCTTTGTTCATCCGGAACTCCCTAATGTGACAACCCGTACTTTCAGGTCATTTCTCGACACAATGCATGCCTTACAATTTCAACAATTATCGTAAACTTGGTTTACGTGTTTCAAATTCGCGTAACCTTAAAGGTTTAGCGGCGGATTCATGATCATAACACCACCACGATTTACATTTCATATGGACTAATATTAGTCTACATTTCATTGACATCATTTGCATCTCATTAGTACATTCACGACATTTCATTTCACTTTATCACAGCGTAATTTTTATATATATTTAATAAACTTTATCGCGTGAGTTATTATTTTGTATATTTAATCCATTACTTTCAAAAATGATCCCGATGTATTTTTAAACTTACATTTAGTTATATAAACTATATTTTGAGTTTTTCTAGTGTTTTAAATTTATTCGGTATATTAATCGTTAAAATCTAATTATTACGTCGTTTTTCTTAAAAATTGTACGATAATTTTTATATCACTCAAATTTCACAAGGAAAGTATTTTTACAATTTTTATTACCTCATTACATTCTATTTTGGCCTAATAAAAACTTACTTGCACCAAGTATTACCATATACCTATACTTATACATTTCACTACATTTTAACAATTACACAAATTATACAATATATATATAAAAAAAAAAAAAAAAAATAATAATTGAGAGACAAAGCCCCCCCCAAAACCGGCCCTTGGGGAGGGGTGACAATTAATATTGGTATGGTTCCTTGATTGTTATGATTTTCACTCTACATAAGTCTTACACTTTCAATTATCTCATACATGTATCTCTATTATTTCACAAGTGTTAGAAGTATTATTTCTCTCTTTTTGGGGCTTCACAAAACCGGTCACACATAGAGGTTCCAAGGGATCATCATCTAAAAAATTTGTTCAAGCACAAGTGTTTATACAACCTAGATTATATCCTTTATATGGTTTTGAAATAAAAACCAAGGATATTTAAGTTAATCCTTGTTACTTTCACCTCATCATAATCACTAGTAAGCATGTTTTTATCATTTTTATGTTTCCTTATCATTTTCATATGTTTCTTTTCATTTTTGGAGATATTATGCATGATATGTGATTTATACCATTTATTTCATGATTTTAGAAGTTATATATACATATTGGTCATCCTATAAATATTCCCATGGTATTGGTTGGTCTTGATGGTGATTAGGAACCCATGACACCCTAAGAAGGTGTATGGTAGGATTAGATTAGTTTTGGAGTTGATTTGAAGGGATTAGAATAGGTTTTGTCCGAGAAAAACTATTTTCGATATGTATATTTTGTGTTCTGTCCTTAATTCGAATTTCTGGAAAAACCCACTGTTGGTACGAAACTTTGGCCTTGATTTTTAGAAAATATACTTTAAAACGAATCCGTGGCCGCTTGAACGGATAAAAACGGACTTATAACGAAAAAGTTATGGATTTTTGAAGTTTGACGACGAAAATTATATTTTTCAGAAATTTCAACAACTTATGTTTTAGTTTGTTGGTCAAAACGAGCCTTAAGCTTCACAAATTATTTCGACTTATCAAAAATATATTAGTTTACTTTGATACGAAGCTAAGGACGTATAAAACGTAGAAAAGCGGATTTGAAGAAGACAAATATATGCACGTTTTCCATAAACTTGCCGTAACTAATTTTACTGCACAACAATTAGCCAAAACCACCATCTTTAACCCTTATTATCTTTATGATCGAGACCTTTTGGACGAAAACTCCTGAACTGAAACTTTTAGATATCGATACAAACTTTCCAAAACCGTCGAGTTCGCTCTCTAACGATCGACGTACACCATTTTACGATTGTTTTCCGAAGCCATTTTTGGTAATTTCATGATTTTTCCAACGACATTGTTTTGCGACGAAAAGTGGTAATTTCTCTAAAAATCATTATAAAACCATTGTAGGATGACATTTTGACGTATAAACATGTAAAGTGATTTTTGTTTGGTCAAGACGTCAAAAGAGTATTTTTCGACGACATGTAATATTTTCAAAACTCGTAAATGGTATAAATAACATATCAAGTGCATGCATAACATTACATTGCAACTCATGACATATCACCGCGTCATTGATGATAGGTCGAACGAAGTTACTGACGCGATATCATTTTAAACCTCGGTGTACTCTTTTGCTTAGTTATTCCGTTTATCAAGTGAGTTTTCATAGCCGTTTTACATGCTTTTTACATTATTTCAAACCTACGGAGGAGAATACATTGCACAACATTTTATTACGATACCAAGTATGTTAAATACATTTACATTGCTTGAGTTACAAAGTTGCCGAGTTAAAGTCCCATTTCAAATGCATGAGCTGTTAATTTTGGAAAGCGTGTGTGAGTGGATAGATCTATCGAGGGTGACTCCTCCATCCGGGTTGGTGAATCCCAATTGTCATACGGATGCATTTCATTCATAATCATTACCGAGTTGTTTGGCAAGACACTCTTTTGGGATTACATTAGTCGAAGCTTGATTGTCATGCGGCTTAAGCAATTGTAACATTATTTTTACGCGTATTGGATAGTCATGCATGATAGATACTTGTGTAGTCGTATAAAACATTTACATAAACCTATGATTTCTCACCAAAATTATTGTTGTTTGCTTAGCAATGTATTTTCAGTGGCTGAGGCATTATCATCATGACATGGTTTAGGGACCTACATTTTGAGTGTGACTTACATTATAATACATTATGGCACTTTATTTCAAACATCGTTTGGATTTGTAACAAACTTTGTAAACCTTTTGGGACCATGTTGTAACTCTGTATGTTTTTATTGAAATATCCAACGATGTGTTTTTAAAACGGCACTTTAGGTCGTTCAATATAACTGTGATGTGGTGCCATGACAGTCAATCCCCGGAATTCCATTCGGCTGCAAGCAAGTAAATTGGGGGTGTGGCAGATTGGTACGAGCTACTGATTATAGAGAACTAGGTCGCATCATTGACCCTAGACTATAACTACATTATCATAGCATCTCATCATTTCATCATAAGTGCGTGTTCACTTTTATGCGATTTATATGTACATTTTTGAGTTATTCACTTTTATTTCAGGCCGGTTGTCACATAGATGCCTTCAAATACCCATCCATTATCTTTTCCTCATACTCTAGCGTGGAGAATTCCTAGTCATTCCTATCACGATTTTCACACCAATTGACTCCTCACCGATAGCGTTGAATACGAGATAAACCCTTTTGGGAGGGCGAAGTTGCATACACCATCAGCGATCACTATCGATTCAACTTTGTAAGATGAGGACAATGTTTATCACTCGGTTGGAATGAGATCATACCATTGGGTAGAACTTATAGGCTTAGTCCTAATAAACCTATTTTCTTAACTCACCACAAGGATTCCATGATCATCATTATCATTTCGAGCACCATCCGTACCATCATCTATATCAGATATTCATACACGGGCTTGCGGCTTGAGGAGCGTGCATGATTTGACATACCATTACCATCTACCACTAAGACTATAGACACTACACCATCTCATAGGTTTGAGGCTGAGGAATTTTAGGGCTAAGGTTGCTAGACCGCCTACTACTCCTACACTTGAGACACGATTAGACCACCAAGGAACGAGATAATAAGTACCTTTCTAGCTAATGTAATCCTTATTATTTATTATCTCTACGATAATCACCACCTTGTTTATTCCATTCTCTATTCCAATTGCCCAATTCTCCATCATTTCACGACGATACATCACTATCTTACTAGGGGTTAGGTCAACTTTATTCTCGACCAATTAGTAGTGTTTCGGATAAGGTTCTCTTACGTATCCTACAAACCATCCAACAAATTTTATTCCAAACTATCCTGCTACTATTTCATGAAATTATTTCACTTGATTTTAATTCGAACTATTTTATCACCATCTTAGAAACGTTGTTTCATAAAGTTTTAACGCAAGTTGTTTTATTATCAATTTATCAAATGGTTTCAGTCATTTTATCAACTATTTAATATCCTCATGCGAAACGATTTTCATGTTACTCAGAAAAATCATCAAGCTATCATCTTACAAAACAAAACGTTGAATACCAACTATTTGTCCTACATTCTCTCTTATGAGATAATAAACTTCATCGTTACCTAACGCATGGCTGCTTTTAACTATTTTACCGACCATTTCATCTTACTCTGTGCCATTAAACCAAAATTTCGACTTTAATATCTTTGTATAAACAATGACCTTACGATACTTTTGCAAACTATTTTCTTATAGCATGATAAACCGATTAATTTGCTATTATTTTATAAAACAACAAACAATTGCAATAGCAAGTTACAAACTATATTACAAATTTTCCGCCAAGTAATATTGCGGTCTTATAAACTATTTTACCCTTTTGGTGAGCTATTTTAGCCAATGCGGTTTAAAATCATAAAACTTGGTACGCTTACCTCCCAGGACTATTCGCCTTTACTTTAAATGACATTTATATTACCAACCTCTAAACCATATTAATATTAATTGAATTGCGAAATTTCATATTATTTGACAAACGATAAATTGTTTTCTTGTAAGCTATTTTACAAATCATTTCACGAGTTATGTTATAATCTGAATTGTGTCTTACCAAAATATTTCATTACCATTGTTAAGCCGTTTTCTATCACTATATAAGCTACTTTAAAATCACCTTAACAAGTTGTTGCTTTAACACCAAGCCACAACTAAGATTTATTATTAAACTGTAAATGATAAAAAAAAAAATGTTCCTTTCTTACTCAATAAAGTGGTTTTACAAACCTTTTCATAAACTTTACTGTAAATTCTTACAAACTATTTATTCTTGTTTGAAAGCAAAGTTTTATAATCAGATATATCGTGCATAAACATTTCCTTCTGATAACACTCTATAGATGCTTACGCCATTTATCTCTCACTCAACCGATAAGTTAGGATTTGACGAGTGACCTTTTTAGGAAAGACTTCCTATACCATCTGTGAGGAGGATTCCTTGATACAAGAAAACAATGGAAGGATTTTGGAATTTCCAGCAAGGACTAGAACTAGATGGTAGGATGATTCCAAACTCAACAAAAATCTTAAGACATCACGAGACATTCCAAACCACTATTTTGAATTAGAGTCCAAACTCTATCATTCCCTAAGTACTAGCTAGACCGAGTTACGGGATTTAATACGAAGCAAATACCCATGAAGCAACCCTATAGGGATATACCAAGTCTTCTATCTGAGGCTATAGAACATTCTATTAAACATGGCCTCAACAATATGTGAACTTCCCTACAATGAGTACCCCTTAAAGGAAAATTTGGTTAAATTAAGGTTATCGATATAAACTTCCACTAAGGCATTGTAATCTCTAGAAATTCCTAGTAACCTCAAACTTACCACCTTCTATCACTTCTCTTTAGAAGCCTATTCTTATAGGAATTGACTACGTCTCATTTTCCTTTCATTTTGAAGAGTTATGGCGTCGAAGAAATTGCGCTAGAAATGACACCATTTGCTATCCAAAAGTATATAGAGGATTGTATAGCTAGGGAACTAAAGAAAGAACGAGCAACGATAGGCTACTGCTGGCTGTATGTCGAGACCATGGTTATACTGAAACTACTAGACATGCTACTACTACGGGAGTTGCGAGGAGATTCGAGAGTTCAAGTGGTACATACATGGACTTTAAGAGCATTGACCCCGGCGTTCGGAGGCGAGAAGAGCCATTATTATGATCCGTTGGTTGGAAAGGATCGAGTTGTTATTTCTTATATGCGATTGCCCGGATGGCGCAAGGTGAAATTTGTTACTAGTACACTCTTGGATGAGGCAATGTTATGGTGGAATCATTATGCACAGCCTATTGGTATGGAAAATGCTTATAAACTCTCATGGGATCAATTCAAGAGGTTGATGACTAAGAAGTATTGTCCATGAGGAGATGAAGAAATTGAAAATGGAATTTATTGGGCTAGTGACCGTTGGTTATGACATTGAGACCTACATCAGAAGGTTTCAAGAGTTGGTACATTTTATATGTCCATATATGGTTACGGACAATGAGAAACTCTGGAGCGTTTCATTGGAGGACTTCCAAAATGCATTCAAGGAGAGGTAGCCTCTTTCGATTCGCAAACCATTGAAATGACCATCAAGGTAACTCAATTACTCATGGCTCAAGTTGGAGGGGAGAGAACTTATCGACAACAACAACCACAACAACCAAACTAACAACAACAAAAGGAAATGGGAAAATGACCAGGGAGGTTATAGCGACAACAACCAAAGCGTAACACTAACCATCACCACCAACAAAATAGAAGACAAGAAGCGTCGAGGGTTCATGTTGCTGCACCAACAAAGGAAAGAACTTATCTTTGGAAACTTGCCACGATGCCATCAATGCACTCTACATCATAATGGTCCATGTGGTATATGCTTTATCTGTCAAACAGTGGGACACCTTGCTAAGGACTGCAAGGGAAAAGGATATGTTGGGGCTAAACCACTATGTAATCGATGTAAGTATCATCACACGGGTCCTTGCCCTGCCAAGTGCGAATGCCAAAACAGGGACATCTAGCGAGGGATTGTAAAGGCAAAACTATAATTACATGTTTCAGATGTGGGGAGCAAGGACACTATCGGAATCAATGTCCTCAAAACCAAGGTCAACAAGTTGAAGGTGCTCATGGATTAGGAAAGGAGAAGCTCGTCAAGGTACACAACGGCGAAAGGCGAAGAAGATCGGAAACTAACAGTCTTATTTCTCCTTATGTACTATGTCGTACTAAGTTTATGTTTTCATCGTATCCGAATCTTTATAACCTAAGACGTATTACTTTTGGTAAACCACTTCGTTGTAAATATTCTCATCAGTCGTACTTTATTTCCTTTCATTCGATATCACTTTCGATAATTTTACTTCTTATTACTTTATCGATCATTGTAACGACACGGTTTAAATCCTTGTAAACATTGAGAGTTATAACAACTAAACCGAGTCACATCATCATTCCTTAATTATACATAGCCTAGCTAACTATGTCTAATTCTGGAGGGATCATGTTATGTTGGGAGCGGTTATTTATAAATCTTAGTGCAAGCAAAATCTTCACATGTTCCAAAGTCAAAGTGTTACATATGAGAGAATCATCCAATATTTTTCTCTACTACGATGTTTTGTACACTCTCAATCATCGATGCGTAGTACGACACTTCTCCATGTCTTCTTTCCTCGATATTCATCATAAACTCAAATTCGATAGACCTAACAACGATTGAATTCAGGGACTGAATTCCTTTTTGGATGGGCGAATGTGACAACGATACTAGGGTCATTTCGACACAATGCATGCCTTACAATTTCAACAATTATCGTAAACTTGGTTTATGTGTTTCAAATTCGCGTAACCTTAAAGGTTTAGCGGCGGATTCATGATCATAACACCACGAACATTTCATATGGACTAAGATTAGTCTACATTTCATTGACATCATTTGCATCTCATTAGTACATTCATGACATTTCATTTCACTTTATACGCGTAATTTTTATATTTAATAAACGTTATCGCGTGAGTTATTATTTTGTATATTTAATCCATTACTTTCAAAAATGATCCCGATGTATTTTAAACTTACATTTAGTTATATAAACTATATTTTGAGTTTTTCTAGTGTTTTAAATTTATTCGGTATATTAATCGTTAAAATCTAATTATTACGTCGTTTTTCTTAAAATTGTACGATAATTTTTATATCACTCAAATTTCACAAGGAAAGTATTTTTACAATTTTATTATCTCATTACATTCTATTTTGGCCTAATAAAAACTTACTTGCACCAAGTATTACCATATACCTATACTTATACATTTCACTACATTTTAACAATTACACAAATTATACAATATATATATAAAAAAAAAAATAATAATAATTGGAAGACAAAGCCCCCCCAAAACCGGCCCTTGGGGGGGGGTGACAATTAATATTGGTATGGTTCTTGATTGTTATGATTTTTACTCAAACACATAAGTCTTTCACTTTCAATTATCTCATACATGTATCTCTATTATTTCACAAGTGTTAGTAAAAATAAGTTTCTCTCATTCTTTCTCTCTATCAAAACCGGTCACACATAGAGGTTCCAAGGGATCATCATCTAAAAAATTTGTTCAAGCACAAGTGTTTATACAACCTAGATTATATCCTTTATATGGTTTTGAAATAAAAACCAAGGATATTTAAGTTAATCCTTGTTACTTTCACCTCATCATAATCACTAAAGCATGTTTTATCATTTTATGTTTCCTTATCATTTTCATATGTTTCTTTTCATTTTTGGAGATATTATGCATGATATGTGATTTATACCATTTTATTTCATGATTTTAGAAGTTATATATACATATTGGTCATCCTATAAATATTCCCATGGTATTGGTTGGTCTTGATGGTGATTAGGAACCCATGACACCCTAAGAAGGTGTATGGTAGGATTAGATTAGTTTTGGAGTTGATTTGAAGGGATTAGAATAGGTTTTGTCCGAGAAAAACTATTTTCGATATGTATATTTTGTGTTCTGTCCTTAATTCGAATTTCTGGAAAAACCCACTGTTGGTACGAAACTTTGGCCTTGATTTTTAGAAAATATACTTTAAAACTAAGCAATCCGTTGGCAAGCGGATAAAAACGGACTTATAACGAAAAAGTTATGGATTTTTGAAGTTTGACGACGAAAATTATATTTTTCAGAAATTTCAGCAACATGTTTTTAGTTTGTTCGGGTCAAAAACGAGCCTTAAGCTTCACAAATTATTTCGACTTCTCAAAAATATATTAGTTTACTTTGATACGAAGCTAAGGACGTATAAAACGTAGAAAACGGATTTGAAACGACAAATATATGCACGTTTTCATAAACTTGCCGTAACTAATTTTCTGCACACAATTAGCCAAAACCACCATCTTTAACCCTTATTATCTTTATGATCGAGACCTTTTGGACGAAAACTCATGAACTGAAACTTTTAGATATCGATACAAACTTTCCAAAATGAGAGTTCGTTCTCTAACGATCGGCGTACACCATTACGATTGTTTTCGAAGCCATTTTGGTAATTTCATGATTTTTCCAACGACATTGTTTTTCTGACGAAAGTGGTAATTTCTCTAAACATCATTATAAAACCATTGTAGGATGACATTTTGACGTATAAACATGTAAAGTGATTTTTGTTTGGTCAAGACGTCAAAAGAGTATTTTTCGACGACATGTAATATTTTCAAAACTCGTAAATGGTATAAATAACATATCAAGTGCATGCATAACATTACATTGCAACTCATGACATATCATATCATTGATGATAGGTCCCGGTTGACGCATCATTTTAAACCTCAGTGTACTCACTTTTGCCGTTATTCGGTTCAGTGAGTTTTCATAGTCCCGTTTTACATGCTTTTTACATTATTTCAAACCTACGGGGGAGAATACATTGCACAACATTTTATTACGATACCAAGTATGTTAAATACATTTACATTTCTTGAGTTACAAAGTTGCCAGTTAAAAGTCCCCATTTCAAATGCATGAGCCGTTAATTTTGGAAAGTGTGTGTGAGTGGATAGATCTATCGAGGGTGACTCCTCCATCCGGGTTGGTGAATCCCAATTGTCATACGGATGCATTTCATTCATAATCATTACAAGAGTTGTTTGGCAAGACACTCTTTTGGGTACATTAGTCGAGCTTGATGTCATGCGGCTTAAGCAATTGTAACATTATTTTTACGTGACTGGATAGTCATGCATGCTAGATACTTGTGTAGTCGTATAAAACATTTACATAAACCTATGATTTCTCACCAACATTATTGTTGACCGTTTTTAGCAATGTATTTTCGAGTAGGAGGCATTATCATCATGACATGGTTTAGGGACCTACATTTTGAGTCGCGTCGACTAACATTATGTACATTATGGCACTTTATTTCAAACATCGTTTGGATTTGTAGCATATTTGTATTTCCATAAAACTTTGTAAACCTTTGGGACCATGTTGTAACTCGTATGTTTTTATTGAAATATCCAACGATGTGTTTTAAAAGCGGCACTTTAGGTCGTTCAATATAAGCGTGATGTGGTGCTATGACAATCAATCCCCCAGGAATTCCATTCCGCTGCAAAACAGGTAAATTGGGGGTGTGACACCTAATCCTGACAGAAGTATTCGCGAAGCGCCAAGCGGAAAAATTGGTGTTTATACCCGTTTCTTTGAGTTTGCTAATTTCCGCCTTCTCTTATCCTCATTCCTTATTTCGATTCTTGACTACTATCGCATTCATATTTCACAGCTTTCCGTTATTGGTGCTGCTAAAGTTTCTCAATTTGAAATCCTTTGTTTTGCACTTGGCATTGAACCCTAAATTGGTTTGTTTAGGTGTTTTATGTCTTGTCTCATAGCCATGGCTGGCTTTCTTTTAGTAAACGTCTTTGATAGCTTTGGTGTTTGCTATACTAAACCCCTTGATTGCCTTAAAAGTTGGAATGCTCACTTTTTTTGGATTGACGCATTTGCGTGTCCTTCTATACATCCTTTCTTCATTGGTGGGTGTCTTCCAAAGGACGCCACCCCCAGGGATACTGAATTTGATGCTGTACATGGTGCCTCCCTTGTTACCAATGCCGCCTCCTTTGTCAAGTTTCAGGAACCTTTTCTTTGTTTGGTTGGGTTGAGCCACAACTACACTTTGGGCAATGACTTTTATCCTGTGTTTTATGATCAAGAGAATCGGGGTGGGTATGTCGTACCTATGTTTTTCTTCGCATTGCTTTACTTTTATTTCGCTCTTACCGTTGTTTCTTTCCTACTTGTTTGTTGCAACTATGGATTTGTTGTCTTTGGTTAAGCAGAAGAACCCTTTGAAGTTACTTGTTGCAACTATGGAGGAGGATGAAGTCCCCTTGCTACAATTGACCGAAGGTCGTACTGTCTCTCTTGTTCCTCCTTCCTCTGGTGAGGCTAGTCGTACAGCTACTTGCTTGGAAGTTGAAGTTTCTCGTTCATCTAATGACGCTATCTTAGGTCCTGACCATTCAGCCTCTAACGCAGCTTTTGGCAGTGAGGTGGCTTCTGGTTTTGGTGGAAAAAGGAGGAGGGCCAGCATTAGCCTTGTCCATCCCTCTAAAAAGGCAAGGAGTGATCTTAATGATTCCAGTAGGGCATCTACTGGTGGTAAGCCTTCAGAGTCCATTAAGAACTTGCTAGTTCAAAGTTCACAAACTCTTGAATATTGCTTGAATGCTCTGCCCACTCATTCTTCTTCGTCTCCTTTATTTTCAACTACATTTTGTGAAGCTGGGACATCCACTGAATCTGGATTTGGTTTGCTCCATCTCGATGGTTCTCCTTCCCGGTTTGTTATTTCATACTGTTGTCTTTTCTCAATTCTTTTGACCTTCTTTCCTTTATTTACTTGCTGTTTTACTTGTTTATTCGCAGTTCCTCTATGCCCGTTATGACGGATCTTTGTTGTTACTACTATTCATTCTATTGAGAGGGGAAAGGGTCAAGTGGATGTTCCTTCCTACCTTCCGATAGCCTTTCTCATGGGGTGATATTTATCAAGTCTTGATGATCTTTCGGATCTTGATGTTTCAGCTGGGGATGTCCGTGTTGTTGATGGTCCGGATTCCGATTCTCCTTCTGGTTTTCATGTTCCGAAATGGAATGTTGCTAAAGGTTCTTTCCTTGATGATGTTGATGAGTGTCGTGCTATGGTGGATGAGTTCGCTCCTCCTACCTTTTTTTCCGATATCCGTGATATGGGGTATGAACACCTCCTGGGTGAGTTCAATGTTGCCGTGGCACGACAAATGTGTTTTAGTTATGAAGTTTGTCAGCGTTTAGAATATAATGCTTTGGAGCGGAAACGCTTATTGTCTTTGTTGGCGAGTAAGGATAAGGAAATTTCGACTCTGAAGTCTGAGGTTGCCAAGGCTATTTCTTCCCGGACATGATGCTGCGCTACGTCTATAGCACTTCTATTCTCGAGCTTTAGTCCCTAAAGGACCAAAATTACGTGCTTTCGAGGAGAGCGAAATTCTCTTCGAGCAAGTAGCATCACTTCACTCATCCCTTGATGCTAAAGATTACGATTCATCCGCTTTGAGGGAGATTGTTGTTCTTAAGTCCCGAATTCAGTCTTTGAGCGGGTGTCTGGCCCAGGTGCTCTGTCTCTGTATATATTATTTTATTATCATTTATTTTTTATTTTGTTATGTTTGTAGATTCGGACTTTGGAAGAGTCATGCTCTGAGCTCCGTAGCCGAGCTCCATCCTTTCTTTGCTTTAGAGGATGAGTTTTGTAAGATTCAGGACACTAAGATGGGTGATCTTTCACGGAAGGTTGATTCGGCTTTTGCTGACTTGCATGCTCAGGCTATTCATCTTGATGAGTTTTTCCTCGATTCCTTACGCTATTGTCTAGCCGTCGTTGGTTATTAACGAACGGTATGAGCCTTCTTTGTGTTCAAGTGTTTAAATCTTCCAGAATATACTGCGGCAATGGCAAAGGTTATTGAGCGTGCCGTTGATAAGGGTATGCAAGAAGGTTTAGCTGCGGGCATCATTCATGGTAAGGAGAAAAAGGAGCTTGCTGAGCTTGTTGCATATAATTCCTCTGGAGAAGATCACTATGTTTCTGCTGTGAAAGCCCTTGAAGGTGTGGAGTTTTCTTTACTCTCCATGCTTAAATCCAGCAAGAGCGCTAGTATTGCGGAAGTTATGGACCTTCTCCGTGTTGATGGGTCTTTTGCGAATGCTCCTATGATTGCATGGTTGCAGCCGGATCTTTAGCAACTCATTGTCCCTGTTCATGATAGGGATAGTAATGTTATTATTGGCAACAACTCTTTGTCTTGTTCCTTGGAGGTTGTTCAAAAGAGGGTTGATCAGGTTAGGAAGCGCCTTGATGGTTATCGGTTGTCCTTTTTCGATGTTTATAATTCAACCATTGACCCTTTGTCTACTCGTAACGTGATGGATGTGGGAACATCTTGACGATGAATTAAGCGCATGTTTGCCTTTGCCGTTGCGGTTGTGCCTTCCCTATCAATGCTTCGATTTTCAGCGATGCCTCTTTACTTTGAAGATTATGATATTGGTGGGTCCGACACCCCTGTTGAGGTTGTGAACGACCCATCTTCTGGAGTCACTGAGGTCTTTGCTATCCTTTCCGAGCCTGAAGTGAGTGCTGCTGCCATGTTGCGGACTTAGCTATTTTTTTTTTTTTTTTTTTTTTGTAATCATCTGAACAATGTCTGTCTTTGTTTCTTTCTATGACCTTTCTAATAGTTGTAGCCAACTTTTTAGCTTATGTAAGTTGTTATTTTCCACTTTTGTGTTGCTATTGTTAACGTTATACGGATATTCACTTTTTGTAATAGTCTTGAGCACACTCTTTTTGTCTGTGCGGTGCTATTTTTAACGTTATACGGATATGCACGTTTATAATAGTCTTGCGCACATACTCTTTTGCGTGCGGTGCTATTTTTTAACGTTATCCTGGATATGCACGTTTATAATAGTCTTGTGCACATACTCTTTTGTGCAATGCGGTTCTATTTTAACGTTATCTGAATATGCCGCGTTTATAATAGTCTTTGGATAATTTTTGGTATCCTTCCAGTACTAGGCTTGCAATGCCTCTTACGTACTCTGGTGATTAAGTTGTTCACCAGTTGAGTTATTCGTGATAACCTTATGCTATTCGAAAATAACATATTTTGGGCCGTACCCAATCCTTGTGCTTGCGCGTCTTATGCACGTAATAAAGATAAAAAATATTTTAAAGAATAAAATAATGAAGGTAGCTAGTCTTCTTTTTTTTATTAGTTGATTGCGTTTTTAAATACATCACAATTATTATCATATATATGAGTTCGAGTACATATTTTCATTGCTAACTGTTCTTACCCTTTTTCATTTCCCCTTATAACTGGTAGCGTCCAATCTCTTGCGGATCTTCATTGATGACCGTTATCCTTCTTGGAGTTGCTCTTTGATGCTCCACATTTCTTTCCTCATGAGGTTGCCATTTTATATCTTTGTCCGTGGCAGTTTTCCTTGCGTTTAGTAATTATGATATCAATATTTTGGCCGGATTCACTTTTGGGGCCGCTATATTCTCCCTGCGGGGTTCCTTAAGAAGTTTGTAGGTTTGCGGTCGTTTCACGAGGCCGTGGTGTTTCTTCTTGTTTCCGCTGTAGGGCATACTACAGTCTCGATAGTCCCCTCAAGATGCTTCCCGTCCGGGTCCGCCTTACTGTGTTGAAGTATAAGGGCTTTTAGTGAGGTTACCTTTCCGCCCGCACAACTTTTACTTTATCCCGCAGCTCCGCAGTGATCATTTGTACCTTAAACTCAGTCTATCCAACCTGATATGCCTGGATTAGTAGACGTTCGCTTGTTTGGGGGGCCGGGTTATATAAACAGAGGAATGAATGCATAGTTTTCATCCTCTGTTTGCTTGCCTTTCTGGGAGGTTCCTTGTTAGTTGGGGGCATTTTACGTGTGGCGTTGTGCCCCACTTCCTTTGTTATCCCTCCCCAGGGACCAAACTCTTCGCACATTCAATTACACCCCTGGTCCCCAATCTCGGGACATAGTTCCTTCTTCCACTCAGGAGCCAACTCTTTGGAAGGAACTATGTGCACTACCAAAATCTCAAAGGGTTAGTGAGAGCTTTTGTGTTTTCGGCTCCCACCTTTGGTGTGCCCTAGGATCGCGATATGTCCACACAAACTTCAATGGACATTGGTTTTGGTGGAAGGAGTGTTGTGAATGGTCGCGGAGGCTGGTTATTAGTCGTCATTTTAGAACGACTAAGTGTTATTAGTTGTCATTTTAGAACATGTTTCAACTGGTCATGTCTTTGCCCTTACGTTTTCTTTTGGTGGAGAGGTTCAGTAGCGTATGGGTTTTAACAACGATGATGTGGTGGCTATTTGTCGCTGTCAAGAGTTGGTAATGTTGCCTTTTTACCAAGCACCTCTTCAGCTTCTTTTTTGCTTCACGAGGAATTTTTCTTTCCCTCATGTTGTACACTGGTTTTTCTCTTTTCAAGAATGGAATGGTTCTACTCCTCTTCTTTCTATCCCCGCGTATTTATAGTGGTAATTTTACTGTTTCCGCATGCGTCAGCATTAATTTCCATTTATTGTTTTGTAGGTAGGCACGTGCCTAGGCTTATAGCCTGAGTGCTTATTATCTCTGTTCGATTTGACACAACATTTCTTGGGAAGGAACGTGAATCTGTACTGGCAGATTCTCCCTTCTTTTTGAGCCTTTGGATAAGGTTTATCCATTTGCTTCCGTCCTTGCTTCGCTTTCCGACCCGGGACGGGATCCCTTTTGGCCGTGACAGTATTTCTACCGGTTTGTTATTCTTTCCGTCCGTAGTGCGGCGTCATGTGTTTTTGTGTCTGATTCCCTTGGTTCACTGCTTCCTCCGAAGCTGACACCCTTTAGGTTACGGATTTTTTTTTTATTTTTTATTTTTTATTTTGTTAAAGAACTGTCTCCGCCTAGTTTTTCCACAGTTTGATTATTTTGAATTTTCACTACATCTTTGTATCGTTTGTGTTCTCTTCTTGAGTCTTTGTATTCTAGGTACGTAAGGTTGTAATCTTTATTTGTTCCGCCAGTGTCATCCTGGCGTATTCCCATTTCATCGGTGCTTTTGCATCTTTCCTCTCTGTTTTCTCAAATACAGGCACACTTTTGTGGTATGTCTAGCTTTTCCATGAAATTCCCAGAAATTCCCTTCGGTTTCTTTTTTGGTTGACATGTTTGTAAAAAAGTTTGCGGGTTTCGCTTTCTTTTGTATCATCGTCTCTTCGAGAGGTTTTCGTGGGTTCTTTGAAACCTTGTTGTTTTTCTCTTCTTTCCATTAGTTCTTTGCATCCATAGCCTTTTTCCTTCACGATTTTCTGCGGCTACTTCGATTTTTAGAAAGGAAGAAGTTATATCCATCGCTTCATTTATTGACCTCGGAACTCTGTCGCGTAACTGCTTAACCAATCCCGGATTGGTGACCGCGTGCAGGAATCCTGACACTTTCATACTTTTCGGGGCTCCCTTTACGCCCCTTGTTCTTCCTTGAATCTCCGTACGAAGTCTTCCGTTAGCTCTCCATCCTTTTGCTTGATGCGATGAATTTCCACAGGGTCTTTGATACATTTCTTTTGTTGCAGGAAGTTAGTCAAGAAAGCCTCTTTTAACTTGTCGTAGCTATCTATTGATTCGGGCAGAAGGTCATCAAACCAGACCCTAGCAGATCCGGTGAGTGTGGAGTTAAACATGTGACACCATGTTGGCATGGCCCATCGTTCCACATTTCTTTGCTGGAAGATTTTTAGGTGATCCTCAGGGTCTCCACTTCCATCATATGTTTTCATGTTGGTTGGCACCCGCGTTTTCGAGGCATTTCGAAGCAGCGGATACACGGAGTGAACGGATCAGTTTCCTGGCGAACCCAGGGGCTGGCCAGATCGCAGTCATAATCATTTGGCTTCCGATTTTTAACTTTGGATCCTCGGCCTTTACTTCCGTGAGATTCATCGTCTAAATGGTTATTCGCCTTCCGCGACCGAGTTCTTTTAGTTTCCTGACTTCTGATTCTTGATCCTGTCGGCCACGGTTGAGAACCCTTACGGTTGCTCCTCTCTTTCTTTCTGGTATCGTTGAGTACTTGTTGCCTGCGGTCCTTGGGATAAACAGAAACACTTCCCTTCACTTTGGCGCAATCTTTTGAACACTGTCTCCTTCACGTCCTCCTTTCTTTTGGGCGACCGGGATCGGGTATGACCTTGGCTGCCGTCATTTTGCGTGTTCCTCCGCTTTGCTTTCTCAAGCTATTTCCGCAGGTCTTCACTTGATGTTTTCACTCTGTGGTGATGTTGGGTTTCATGATAATCCTCCCAGATTTCTGCTATCTTGGCTCTTTCTTCATGCTTTTGAGCATTCTCCGTCACAATAGGCCAGATCTTGTCGAAATGCTTGCCGCAATACCTCCGAAGGGCTGCGTCGGACAAGGGTCCCTCCGGGTCCGTCGAGACCGTTTGGTCTCCTCTTTCTACCGTACTCTGCAACATGGACACGAAAGCGGGAGTTGGTCCGAATCTGGTGCTCATGGTGAGTATTTTGGAGCAGGGTTGTTATCTTTGTCCCACGGATGGCAATTGTTAGTACAATTTGTGCGATGGGTTATGAAGAATCCGGGCGTAACTTGCTGGTGGGCGCGAGCCTTTGGTGGATTGATCATGTACTAATTCAAGTAATTTGGATAAGATCCCTGCACAAGAAAGGTAAACCGTTAGTCTTATCGTGGGGACGGACCCAACGATTAGACTCCGGCGTGAGAGTAAGTATGCATTCTTGAGAGGGAAAGTAATAGTATGTGTATAATTATGAGAGAGAAAGTTGTTCTACCTTGTATGGGGATTAGAGCCCTTTTTATAGGCGAGGTTTGCCGCTGGGGCTCCCTGGATTATCGCATATAGTGGTTGGTTGCCGGAGCCGGACCCTTGACGGGCAAGGGTTCCGTGTTATTCAAGGATGCAGACGTGAGAGGCCTAACGGTTGAAGGTTCAGCCCGTTAGGCATCTTTTGCACATTCCAAGGCCTGAGCCGTAGCCAACTTAGTCATTGGGCTTACTGTTGGCTCGGGGTCTGTAGTTATTAGACCTGAGTCTAGGATTTGTCGTCATTGGGCCTGAGCCTAGCGTGGGCGTATAGTATGTTTTCGGCTTAGCGGGCCTGTTGTACTTACTATACGTCATAATACCCTTTGATTAGTTTAATCATAGTGAAGTAAAGTTAATTAAACTATTGAACACTCTTAGACTATAATTTATTTAGAAAAGTAGAAACTAAGTATAAACTATAATCTATGAGGAGAGTTATTTTACATACCAAACTTTTTTACATACCAAGGGACTCATCTCCACCATCCATCTAAAAAGAAATCAATGGTTGAGATTAAAAGTATTTTATTATTTCACATATTTTTTGTAATTTAAATATATCTTAAACCGTTAATCGTTAAGCAAAAATTATTACACCATCGCGACGAGCATTTAATTATCTTTCTTTAGACGGGCACTTTGATCTTTGAAAAAGAAAAAAAATCGTTTTCACGTTTTTAGTCTTTCTTTTCGTTTTTGGCGAAATTTGCATGAAATATCATATATGATTTAACACTAATTTGAAGATCATATGTGATATTAGTGTTAAATCACATATGATATGTAATATCATATATGATGCTAGTGTTAAATCATATATGATAAATCACATATCATATACATATCATATATGATTTAACACTAATATAACATGTGGTATTCAAATTAGTGTTAAATCATATGTGATTTTTCATGCAAATTTCCGTAACGTAAAAAAACAAAACAAACTTGAAAAAAAAACGTGAAAAACACGAAATTTTTTTTTTGTCGAAAGTATATCAAAGTGCCTATCTATAGAAAGATAATTAAATCTCTCGTAATATTATTTTTTTGCGGCGATTAACGGTTTGAAATATATTTATATTTGAAAAAAAAGGATGAAAATGGGGTTTTTTAATTGTTGGGATTAATCTCATCCACTAGATCTAATAAACAAGGAGGGTGGAGATTAATCCCTTAGTATGTAAAAAATCTTTTGTACTCAAATGATCTTAAATCATAATCTATTTAGAAAATGAAACAATAGTGGTTTACTTATGAGACACTCGTAAAACAATAGTGTTTTTATTTATTTAGAAAGTGAGATGAACTTGAAAGATTATAAAAAAAAAAAAAAAAGTGAACTCGGATCACGTGTCGATCTTACGATTTTACGTGCGATCCTACGATCTTACTTACGATCCTACCACGATCCTACACGTACGTTCTTACGTGTAAACTTGCGATTTTGACAGCCTTGCACCACACAACTTTAAACAAACATAAAACACCAGCCCCAACTCAAGTTCTGGCCCCAACCCCAAATTAAGCTCCAGCCCCAGCTCTAATCCATTGCACCAAACATACTCATAGATCGATTGTAAAAACATATAGATTAATAATATCTTTATTTCATCCTATAAATCTAGACAAGAAAATATTTGGAAGATATGGGATGTCAATCTTTAACATCCTTTTGATCTAATAATGCTATCTTGGATCTGAGCTTTCTTATGATGAATTAACTAATCGGATTTTTATATTTGTATTTAATAAATTGAGATATACATTTCATCTTTTATGTGGTGAGGAACGCCATCAAAATAAAATTTCAGTCTCTGAAGAAACTAATGTTACTAGGGATGAGCATTTGGACTTGAATTTCGGTATCGAATCAGAACTGGACCAGTATCGACTCCCAATACATGGTACGGTACCAGTACCATGAATTGAGCCCAAAAAAAATTCGGTACCATTAATATGGTACAAGTATCAAAGCGGGAAGTACCGTAAAAAATCCCGAAAATTGAGTAGTGATATATTTTAATTAAATAACTTCTCTAAACACTAATTTGGCCCGTTCTATGTCTAATAATAGTCATGTAAAACATATGAAAACAAATTAAACGTTCGAAAAACTTATTGTGGCAACTATAGATCCTTCATAAACGCTCTCAAAATTTAAACCCGAACATATTTTATAAGTTTTGGAACGTTTGTACGTTACGGATATCTTGGTGATGTATTTATTTAAGTGTTGGTTGCGTTTTGTGCCACTTCGTAGTTTGAAATCACTTAAAAATGCATGTTTTCCTATTTTTTTGTTGCATTTTGTTGAAATGCTATTTGGTTTAACCAAAAACGGGAAGAACCGTATAGGTACCGATTTCCCGGTACCGAGTATCGGTACCCGAATCCCATCCGGTATGGTACCGGTACTCACTTTCATGCTCGGGAAAAAATCGGTACCACCAATTCGGTACGGGTTTGGTAACATTCTGGTACCGTGCATCCCTAAATGTTACTGAAATATAGCTAAAAACCATAGTTTCACCCTACCCTAGGCGGTTTTCGGCCACCACTCATGAATCCTAAAACATTTTGATCTACTACCTTCCATCGGTAACGTACCTGCTAAGGCGCTATTATTTTATGTGTAATTACTGTGGGCATTTATTACATTCTAGGGCACATATTGCTTATTAGTTTTATTTCTGCATTTTTTTTGAATTTATTATAGGATAAACCCTAAAGGTTTTTTAATCGTGAGGGTTTACTCTAATATGTCTTCTTGGTGGTCTTGGTTATTGATGGAGGAGGGTAAGGGAAAGGAGGATATTAATTCATTACTGAATAGTTTTGCGGGCAAGATGAAATATATGGAGGATGATATGCATAAGAAGCCTAAATCGCATGCTAACGTTCTTAATGATGAACAACCTAAGAAGAAGGCAAACTTTAGGTCCCTAAATACTAACGAAAAGGTTAGTCATACTGATTTGGAAATCCTAGTGGCATCTGTTGAAATAATGAATAATCGCTTTGCTAACACTTTATATGGATACTTTATTGGGTAAAGGCTTGTGTTCCCGATTGTGGAGAATTATGTTAAGAACACATGGGACAAGTATGGTATAATACGTGTGATGTTGGACTCTAACGAATTCTTTTTCTTTAAATTCCCGTTAAGCACGGGCATGGAGCAAGTATTAGAAAATGAGCCATGGTTGATTCGAATGGTGCCTATTATATTGAATTCATGGATGCCAAACACTATCTGACGGAGGAGGATATTACAAGTGTTCGTGTGTGGGTTAAACTAGACAATGTACCATTGGTATCCTTCACTGAAAATGGGTTAAGTCGAATTGGAACAATGATTGGCAGACCAATTATGCTAGATACATATACTAGTAACATGTGCCTTGATTCTTAGGGATAAAACAACTATGTAAGAGCTCTTATTGAAATTACTTCAGAACATGCGTTATTGGAACCGTTGGTTGTGGCTATCCTGATTCTTGATGGATCAGGATAAACTATGGAAACTATTAACATTGAATATGAGTAGCAACCGCCTAGGTGTGAGGCATGTAATGTTTTTGGACATACTAACGAACAATGCCCAAAAAAGGCTAAGGTTGTTAGTACTAGTGTGGTAAATGATGCAGGATTTTTAGAGGTTACTCGAAAAGGTGGTAAGGGTAAAGAAAATGTTAGACAAGACATGCGACATATTGATGGTGTTCGTTTGAGCAAACCTAACCAACCTACTACTATCGTCCAAAGGTAAAATCTACAAAGGGGAGTGGTGATATGTCCTCTACTTCAAAATCTAATGGCAGTGGTAGTGGTAAAAATTTGTCCCAATCTATTAATCTTGTTTCTTTGAAGAATTCTTTTGAAGCTTTACAAACCAAGATGATGTCTTTGAAAACTTGGTACTGATGTGGCTTAGAATACTAAGGATTATAGGGGCAGGTCGACAATGAACGACGGAAGTGATACTGTGAATTTGAAGACGTTTCTTATGAAATAACATAGTTTATGGACACAAAATATGTGAGGGCTGATGTTGAGGGGGCAAGCACTCCCGATAAAGAGGTTCCTCATGTGTAGTTTCGCTTCATGGAATATTAGAGGAATGAACCAATCCCCTAAACAAAGTGAGGTTTGTTAGGTTTTTGCTGAAAATAATTTATCGGTTTATGCAATTTTGGAATCCCGTGTGGCTAACTCTCGACTTGATCTTTTATGTTCGAGCATGTTTAGGCATTGGAACTGGACGTCTAATGGGGCATTGCGTAGTAAAGGATCCCGTATTATTTTAGGTTGGAATATGGAGGATGTGGATATTCTTGTTATCTCGCAAAATTACCAAGTTATGCACACCTGTATCTTGTTCAAAGCTGACAAAAAAGAACTTTTTTGTTCTTTTATTTACACCCGCAATCGCTAAGCTTATTGTCATGAGCTTTGGCAAAATCTTGGTATGAATATGTTTTATGTGAGAGGGAAATCATGGTGCTTACTAGATGATTTTAATTCAGCTCTTAACTTGGAAGATAATTCGACGGGCCCTTCTATGATGGACATTGTTATGCGCGAATTTATGGAGTGTGTTGAGGTCATAGAGGTATCGGATGTCAATAGATCGGGTCTCCATTTCACTTGGAATATGAAACCTAAAGGTGACGATGGTTTTCTTAAGAAAATTGATAGAATTATGGCAAACTTGGAGTTTGATGGGGTTTTCGTTGGTGCTACTGCTTTATTTCACCCTTATCGAATCTCGGATCACTCTCCCGCTATTCTTAGGATTCCTATGATTACAAAATTTGAACCCAAGCTTTTCAAGTTTTCTAATGTTCTTGTTCATAGTACACATTTTAAAGGGCTCGTTCAGGATAGCTGGAAGGTAAATGTCAGTGCATTCTTGATGTTTAAAGTTGTTAAAAGCTTAAAATGTTAAATAAACCGCTAAGGAAGCTTCTTTACGAACAAGGTAATCTTCATGATCATGTTAAACATCATCATATTCAACTAGATGAAGTTCAAAAAGTGTTAGGATTTAGAAAATCCGTAAGTTAAAGACTCGCTCACCTCAAGTATGTGTAAGCATTAGAAAGCTCATTGTCTTAGTCGTTTAGTTATTATTAGTAGTTAGTTAAGTAACACCGTGGACGACGAACGGGTCTTTACCCACTGTATACATGATACATAGCCCATAGGTGGTGTATTTGTAAGATACTATAAATACCCTTTGCCTCCCAAGGCAAAGGATGGAGCTTCTCATAATAACACATCACTTTCTCTCACCAGAAGTTCCTATCCTCTCCACTTTCTCTCTCTAAACTTTGTTCAAGTCGATCCATACATATTTATATTTGTGTTTTTATGATAACTAATATGTTACAATTGGTATCAAGAGCCATGGTTTGATCATTTACTTTGTGTGTTCTTGGATTCTTGATAGGTTTTTCATAAGTTTTGGTTTGAATGAGTTTAGAGAATTTTTCACTCTTTTGATCTTATTTAGTTGTAAAGTTTGGATTTTGATTGTACTTTTCTATTTAGGATCATCATATTAGTTTAGTTTTTGGGTTTGGAAGGATTGATTCATCTTGGTTGTGGTATTTTTGATTGAAAAAGCAATGTTTTTGGATTTATTCTTGGATGCGTCTTGAGTCTCGGATTCTAGTTCTTGACTGCGACTTGATAGTATTTGCTGCGATTTGATCATAATTGGATGCATTTTGGACTAATACTCGCTGCGATTTGATTGTTATTGGACGGCGGTTTGTTTTTACTCACTGCGATTTGGTGTTTCAGGCTGCGATTTGATAGAATTTGACTGCGTTTTGAGTTGGAAAGGACAAAAGGACAAAAGGACAAGTAGTAGTTGTACTATTGATAGTGACTTGTGCTATACATTTTGATCTTATGCGTTTTGACACGTTGCGATTTGGTTAAGCACTGCGTTTTGTTCTCTGCGTTTTGACATGTCTTGCGTTTTGCCAAGTTCTGCGTTTTGTCACTGCGTTTTGTCAAGCTTTGCGTTTTGTGGAGACTGCGACTTGTTAGCTGCGTTTTGATTTCTCTGCGATTTGATAGGTTGTTGCGATTTGCCAATTGAGATTTGACACTTGTGATTTGCGTTCTACGGTTTCATCTTGATTTAGTAAAATCCCACGAAAGATTCTATTTCTCAGTTAAATCAAAGAGTAGTAAAATCCCGAGTAATCATGTCTACTGTTGCAGATGACGGTCAAGCTGCTGGGTCTGATACTCGCCCTCCTATCTTTGGATAGAATTGATTGTGACTCTTGGGCACAGAGAATTCGATTGTACTGCTTGGGCAAAGGGAATGGACTTAACATTATTCAGTCAATTGATGAAGGACCATTCCAAATGGGAACAACCAAAGATCAACTTGAAGCTGGTGCTGATGGAACTGTCACTTTGGGTTTGGATAGACCAAGGACTTATGATGATCTCAATGATAAGGAGAATAAAAGATACGATGCTGACATTAGAGCTTCTAATATCATACTTCAAGTTCTACCAAAGGACATTTACAAGCTGATTAATCACAATACTGAGGCCAAAGCAGTTTGGGATAATGTCAAGATGCTTCTCTCTGGTTCAGAACTGACTAAGGAAGATAGAGAGTCACAACTTTATGATGACTTTGATAACTTCAAGATGAAGCCAGGGGAAAGCATTACAGAGTATCATGAGAGGTTTCACAAACTTGTGAATGATATGAGAAATATCAATATGACTATGCCAAACATCCAACTCAATTCCAAGTTCGTAAACATCATGAACCCTGAATGGCACAGATTTGTTACTGCTGTGAAGTTGAACAAAGGACTGAGGAACACTAACTATGAACAACTGTATGCCTACTTACTTGAACATGAGAAGCATGCTACATTTGAGCATTTGATCATAGAGAAATTTCACTCTAATACTGCTGCTGCAAACTCTTCAAATGACTCAACTGCATTTCTTTCAAATGTGAGGATAAGTACTCAAGCATCACAACTCATACCATCCTCTCAGAATCATAGTCAGATTATCATACCAGACTCAGGATTTACCCCAACTAACATGTTAGTTGAAAACCTTGCAAACCAAGTGGCTCTACTGGTTCAACAGTCCAGAAACTTACTTCCCAAACCAACAACCAACTTAGAACCTCATCTAATCTACATAATCAAGCCACTGTGGAAGATAGAAGGGTTATGGTTCAGAATGTGCAAGGAAGTCAGAATGTGAATCCACGATATATTGCACAAGGGAATGTTGGATCTGGAGCTGGTTATGTGGGTGCTTAGAACAGAGGAAGGATTGTAGTTCAGGGTCAAGGCAAACCGATTAAGTGCTACAATTGTGGAGGAGAAGGACATATTGCTAGGAACTGCACTCAACCGAAACGTCCACAGAATGCTGAGTACTTTAGGGATAAGATGTTGCTGATGCAAGCTCAAGATAGTGGAGCTGTGTTGGATGAGGAAGAGTTCTTTGTTTCTTGCTGATGGGAATGCCAAAACATATGATCACGATGTTGATGAACAACTAGTATCGATTTGGTACAAAAATCCCACTGCTTCCAGGTTCTTTGATTGTGATGCTTTTGACTCTGATGTTGATGATGAACCAACGGCTCAGACCATTTTCATGGCTAATATTTCTCCAATGGTCTCATCACCTCAACAAGCCGGTCCCTCCAAGGATTCTATCATATCAGAGGTACTAAAACTATATGATATGGTTGATGAGCAAAAGATTCCCAACGAAGTACAATCAACAGAAGTCGTTGAATCAGATATTGATAATATGGGTAATATCAATGTTGTCCCATATGAGCAATATGTGAAGCACAATCAAAATCTTGTTGTACCAAGTGGTGAATCTCTACCATTAATGATGAATGTGTGTTTGATGAGTACACTGAATATGCACCTGATGATTCCATGACCACTAATCTAAATATTTATAAGGATCAAGTTGCCGTCCATGAACAACGTGCTAAATTTGAGCTGACCACCCGTGAGTAGGAAATGGATAGCCAAATGCGTACATTAATCACTAAAAGAAATTTAAAGAAGGAAACATTAAAACAAGAGTTCAATTCTTTACAAGAGAAACTTAATAAAAGCAAGTAAGCAAAAGCAAGAACTTTAAGAAAATGTAAAAGTGCTTAAACAGGAATTCAAAAAAAAGGAATCAAAACTTCTAAATGATTTTTCCAACCTTAAAACTTTGAAGAACTAACTTGAAAACAAGTTGTAAGTACAAGGAAATACCATTCAAACAGCTCACATGATCACAAAGCGTAGAGTATTAAGTGATAAACACAATATTGGCAGAAGATCTAAATCCTGCGTATCTTAAGAAAGCAAAATGGCCTCATGATGTGATTTATGATGATAGTGAGAGTCTTAAGCCTAAACAAAAGCCAACTTGTGTAGAGAACACTGAAGAGGACATAGAGTTAGAAAATGCCTCTAGAGAGAAAATGGAAAATAAATGAAAGGAATCTGTAATGCGTGGCTCATAACTTAAATTTCCAAACTCCCAATTACACTAAGGACAACTTATTAGCCACGTTTAAACCTCATACTCAATTAACCACTGAACAAGTCTTTTGGAAGTTAGATATGGATAAGAGAAAGGCAGAAGAACTTGTTGAAAAGAATCCTCCCTTAGGAAATTGCACGTAGCTACAGATATATCCTCCCAATACACCAATGCATTTAGTGCCTAGAACTCTTCTCACTTAAAGTAAAACCTTAATTAGCATATACATAGTTTACCAACTATTTGTTGATTTCGAGAAAAATTGTAAGAAAAGAATCACACCCAACGAGGGAATTACTAAAAGGGGACAGGGTTTTGAGCAAACTAAAGAGTGTTATCTTACAGAGGTTATTCCATTCTTTAAACAATTAAAAGAACAATTCGAGGGTATTAAAAAGGCCTTAGATACTGAAGCTAAAGAAATGAAAAAGATGTTTAATGAAATTGAAAACGAGGTTAGAATTAATGCATGTGAGCTTAAAAGCAATGAGATTGAGAGGAAGAATATTCACATCCTTAATGAGAATTTTATTTCTAGATGCATTGCCCAAGATGTGTTTTATACTATCACTAATTATGCCATTACTGCTTCTCAATTTCATGATTTATCAATTGCATTTAAAGTTTCCCAAGATCGTGTCAATGAGTTTGAGACCGAGAATTCAAAATTGCATGACAAAATCGAAAAGGATGATCATGATAACATGGTCAGACATTTTTCTAAATTAGAAGTTGAATATATTGATTTACAATTAAAATATCAACATCTTGAAGAAAGGAACAAAACCTCAAATGCCAAGACATCTTCGGATGCTCTTGAGTTTGATGCATTTTTTGAAATAAACTCACGTGATGAACGGATTCAAGCTCACTGCAACACCATCCAAAAGTTGAAAGCTCAAATTTCCCAATTGAAGGGAAGTAGGAGTGAAGTGGTTGGCACTCATATACCTCCGCCTTTAGATTCTCAGAATTTCCAACTTTAAAACATCATCAATAAATTGCAAAAAGAAAATGAATGTTTTCAAGTTGAAATTTCAAAGGTTAAGTTGCAAAACAAAGAGTTATGTGATTCAGTCAAGGTTAATCATGATAAACACATTGAAAAGATAACTTCTTTGCTTAACGAAGTTGAGAATCTGAAGCATTATGGTAAAAGGAAATTTTCGATTCCCACTTGCAATTATTCTATAGAAAGGTTTCTGCTTGTAATAATTATGCTATTGATGTGTTGTATATTCTCCCTCCTCTTAGGAATAATGGACTTGCATATCAAGCATATCTTTCGTACCTTAAAGATAGTTTAGAGGGTCTCCGTGAGATTGTAGAAGATGATAGAATAGAGAAACCCCTGGATAGTGTGGTTGCCTATGCCTGCATGTATGCCAAACGATCTCCGGAACTCTTAGAATATGTCATTGCCACATGTCCTAAATCTGATACTAGGTGGGACAGAATAGTTGCACCCACTTCTATGCCTAAAGTCAAGCATGTTACCTTTGATGTGCCTCCTAAAGTCTTAGAGCCCAACACTTCAAGACCAGAAAAGCAAAAATCAGTGAAACCAACTAATATTCATGTCGTTCCTTCTACAGGAGTAAGCAGTGACACTAAGGTTAGCGGGTCAAAGCCTTCAGAAAATACAAAGCATGATAGGACCTCGCGAGCTAAAAGTGATAAAGAGAAGAGAGTAGAAGACCAACGTAGGAATAATAAGTTTGAGTTGAATAAAACGAATCGTGTTGATTCTAGTACTAGCTATAAAAGCGTCTTGCATGAGTAATTAATGAATACACAGCTTTCTGACTTGAAAACATGTAATGAATGTTTAATTTCTAGTAATCATGATGAATGTGTTAAGTCTTATTTGAGGCATTCTGTTAAATCCCAATGGATAATGCAAAATAGGTTAAGCATACTTGGAAACCTACAGTGAAAAGGTTTAGTAGTATGGGTTATCAATGGAAGCCTACATGCCATAAGTTCAAAATTAGTGAACTTTGCCCTACATTGTCTAGATCACTGCCCATTAAGAAATGGAAGCCAATTGGTAGAATCATACCTTTAAGAAGTCAGCACACTTCGACTAGGTCCATTGCATCTACTAGTGTAGCTCCCACTAATAATGTCATGTCATCTAGAAATTTTGTTGGTCTACAGATTGCTTGTACTAACCAATCGGAACCATATTCTCATGGGGATCCAATGTTTCCAGTTATCCACTCTTGTCTGTTTTCAAATGCAGGTCGTGCAAATCGTCCTTTGGTATTTGGATTCAGGTTGCTCAAAACATATGACTGGGGATCGCTCACGACTCAAGAACTTCGTGAATAAGTTCATTAGGACAGTTAGATTCTGGAATGATCATTTTGAGGCAATTATGTGTTATGGAGATTATTTGTTTGGTGACAATGTTATCTCGGTGTATTATGTAGAAGGACTTGGGCATAATCTATTCTATGTTTGTCAATTTTGTGATTCAAATCCCAAAGTTGCCTTTAGAAAACACGCATGCTTCGTTAGACAATTAGATGGTGTTGAACTTCTAAAAGGATCTTGTGGCACTAACTTGTACACCATCTCTATCGAAGACATGATGAAGTATTCTCCTATTTGCTTGTTGTCAAAGGCATCTAAGAACAAGTCATGGTTATGGCACCGTCGACTCAATCACTTGAACTTCAGCACCATCAATGATCTTTCTAGAAAGGACCTTGTAAGAGGCTTACCCCAGCTAAAATATCAAAAGGATCATCTTTGTTCAGCATGCCAATTAGGCAAAAGCAAGAAGTATGCCCACAAACCCAAACCTGCCAATACCATTATGGAAGTTCTTCATACCATTCACATGGATCTATGCGGACCCATGAGAGTACAAAGTATAAATGGGAAGAAGTATGTGCTAGTTGTTGTTGACGACTACTCTAGGTTTACTTGGGTACAATTTTTGAGAACTAAGGATGAAACTCCCAAAGTTGTCATTAAACTTATCAAACAATTGTAGGTTAGGCTTAACGAAACAGTTAGAAGCATTCAAATAGATAATGGAACTGAATTTGTGAACATGGAGCTTAGTCAGATTTATGAAAGCATTGGAATCAGTCATCGGAAAAGTGTTCCATGCTCCTCAAATGAGCAGTCAATGGTTGAAAGGTGAAATCAGACTCTTGTAGAAGCTGCAAGGACTATGCTAATATTTTCAAAGGCTCCAATGTTTCTCTAGACGGAAGCCATTGCCACTGCTTGTTACACTCAAAACCGTTCCAAATGGGAACAACCAAAGATCAACTTGAAGCTGGTGCTGATGGAACTGTCACTTTGGGTTTGGATAGACCAAGGACTTATGATGATCTCAATGATAAGGAGAATAAAAGATACGATGCTGACATTAGAGCTTCTAATATCGTACTTCAAGTTCTACCAAAGGACATTTACAAGCTGATTAATCACAATACTGAGGCCAAAGCAGTTTGGGATAATGTCAAGATGCTTCTCGGTTTGGCGAGCTGACTAAGGAAGATAGAGTCCGCGACTTGATGATGACTTTGATAACTTCAAGATGAAGCCAGGAAAGCATTACAGTATATCATGAGAGGTTTCACAAACTTGTGAATGATATGAGAAATATCAATATGACTATGCCAAACATCCAACTCAATTCCAAGTTCGTAAACATCATGAACCACAATGCTTGCACAGAGATTTATTACTTTGTGAAGAAGTTGAACAAAGGACTGAGGAACACTAACTATGAACAACTGTATGCCTACTTACTTGAACATGAGAAGCATGCTACATTTGAGCATTTGATCATAGAGAAATTTCACTCTAATACTGCTGCTGCAAACTCTTCAAATGACTCAACTGCATTTCTTTCAAATGTGAGGATAAGTACTCAAGCATCACAACTCATACCATCCTCTCAGAATCATAGTCAGATTATCATACCAGACTCAGGATTTACCCCAACTAACATGTTAGTTGAAAACCTTGCAAACCAAGTGGCTCTATTGGTTCAACAGTCCAGAAACTTACTTCCCAAACCAACAACCAACTTAGAACCTCATCTAATCTACATAATCAAGCCACTGTGGAAGATAGAAGGGTTATGGTTCAGAATGTGCAAGGAAGTCAGAATGTGAATCCACGATATATTGCACAAGGGAATGTTGGATCTGGAGCTGGTTATGTGGGTGCTCAGAACAGAGGAAGGATTGTAGTTCAGGGTCAAGGCAAACCGATTAAGTGATACAATTGTGGAGGAGAAGGACATATTGCTAGGAACTGCACTCAACCGAAACGTCCACAGAATGCTGAGTACTTTAGGGATAAGATGTTGCTGATGCAAGCTCAAGATAGTGGAGCTGTGTTGGATGAGGAAGAGTTGTTGTTTCTTGCTGATGGGAATGCCAAAACATATGATGCAGATGTTGATGAACAACTAGTATCTGATTTGGTACAAAAAAATCCCACTGTCTTCCAGGTTGCTGATTGTGATGCTTTTGACTCTGATGTTGATGATGAACCAACGGCTCAGACCATTTTCATGGCTAATATTTCTCCAATGGTCTCATCACCTCAACAAGCCGGTCCCTCCAAGGATTCTATCATATCAGAGGTACTAAAACTATATGATATGGTTGATGAGCAAAAGATTCCCAACGAAGTACAATCAACAGAAGTCGTTGAATCAGATATTGATAATATGGGTAATATCAATGTTGTCCCATATGAGCAATATGTGAAGCACGATCAAAATCTTGTTGTACCAAGTGGTGAATCTCTACCATTAATGATGAATATGTGTTTGATGAGTACACTGAATATGCACCTGATGATTCCATGACCACTAATCTAAATATTTATAAGGATCAAGTTGCCGTCTATGAACAACGTGCTAAATTTGAGCTGACCACCCGTGAGTAGGAAATGGATAGCCAAATGCGTACATTAATCACTAAAAGAAATTTAAAGAAGGAAACATTAAAACAAGAGTTCAATTCTTTACAAGAGAAACTTAATAAAATTGTTAAGCAAAAGCAAGAACTTTAAGAAAATGTAAAAGTGCTTAAACAGGAATTCAAAAAAAAGGAATCAAAACTTCTAAATGATTTTTCCAACCTTAAAACTTTGAAGAACTAACTTGAAAACAAGTTGTAAGTACAAGGAAATACCATTCAAACAGCTCACATGATCACAAAGCGTAGAGTATTAAGTGATAAACACAATATTGGCAGAAGATCTAAATCCTGCGTATCTTAAGAAAGCAAAATGGCCTCATGATGTGATTTATGATGGTAGTGAGAGTCTTAAGCCTAAACAAAAGCCAACTTGTGTAGAGAACACTGAAGAGGACATAGAGTTAGAAAATGCCTCTAGAGAGAAAATGGAAAATAAATTAAAGGAATCTATGTGCGTGGCTCATAACTTAAATTTCCAAACTCCCAATTACACTAAGGACAACTTATTAGCCACGTTTAAACCTCATACTCAATTAACCACTGAACAAGTCTTTTGGAAGTTAGATATGGATAAGTGAAAGGCAGAAGAACTTGTTGAAAAGAATCCTCCCCTTAGGAAATTGCCTGTAGCTACAGTATATCCTCCCAATACACCAATGCATTTAGTGCCTAGAACTCTTCTCACTCAAAGTAAAACCTTAATTAGCATATACATAGTTTACCAACTATTTGTTGATTTCGAGAAAAATTGTAAGAAAAGAATCACACCAACAGGAATTACTAAAGGGGACAGGGGTTTTGAGCAAACTAAAGAGTGTTATCTTACAGAGGTTATTCCATTCTTTAAACAATTAAAAGAACAATTCGAGGGTATTCAAAAGGCCTTAGATACTGAAGCTAAAGAAATGAAAAAGATGTTTAATGAAATTGAAAACGAGGTTAGAATTAATGCATGTGAGCTTAAAAGCAATGAGATTGAGAGGAAGAATATTCACATCCTTAATGAGAATTTGATTTCGAGATGCATTGCCCAAGATGTGTTTTATACTGTCACTAATTATGCCATTACTGCTTCTCAATTTCATGATTTATCAATTGCATTTAAAGTTTCCCAAGATCGTGTCAATGAGTTTGAGACCGAGAATTCAAAATTGCATGACAAAATCGAAAAGGATGATCATGATAACATGGTCAGACATTTTTCTAAATTAGAAGTTGAATATATTGATTTACAATTAAAATATCAACATCTTGAAGAAAGGAACAAAACCTCAAATGCCAAGACATCTTCGGATGCTCCTGAGTTTGATGCATTTTTTGAAATAAACTCACGTGATGAACGGATTCAAGCTCACTGCAACACCATCCAAAAGTTGAAAGCTCAAATTTCCCAATTGAAGGGAAGTAGGAGTGAAGTGGTTGGCACTCATATACCTCCGCCTTTAGATTCTCAGAATTTCCAACTTTAAAACATCATCAATAAATTGCAAAAAGAAAATGAATGTTTTCAAGTTGAAATTTCAAAGCTTAAGTTGCAAAACAAAGAGTTATGTGATTCAGTCAAGGTTAATCATGATAAACACATTGAAAAGATAACTTCTTTGCTTAACGAAGTTGAGAATCTGAAGCGTATGGTAAAAAGGAAATTTCCGATTCCCACTTGCAATTATTCTATAGAAAGGTTTCTGCTTGTAATAATTATGCTATTGATGTGTTGTATATTCTCCCTCCTCTTAGGAATAATGGACTTGCATATCAAGCATATCTTTCGTACCTTAAAGATAGTTTAGAGGGTCTCCGTGATATTGTAGAAGATGATAGAATAGAGAAACCCCTTGATAGTGTGGTTGCCTATGCCTGCATGTATGCCAAACGATCTCCGGAACTCTTAGAATATGTCATTGCCACATGTCCTAAATCTGATACTAGGTGGGACAGAATAGTTGCACCCACTTCTATGCCTAAAGTCAAGCATGTTACCTTTGATGTGCCTCCTAAAGTCTTAGAGCCCAACACTTCAAGACCAGAAAAGCAAAAATCAGTGAAACCAACTAATATTCATGTCATTCCTTCTACAGGAGTAAGCAGTGACACTAAGGTTAGCGGGTCAAAGCCTTCAGAAAATACAAAGCATGATAGGACCTCGCGAGCTAAAAGTGATAAAGAGAAGAGAGTAGAAGACCAACGTAGGAATAATAAGTTTGAGTTGAATAAAACGAATCGTGTTGATTCTAGTACTAGCTATAAGCGTACTGTAATTAATTCGAATTCTGCTACAGCTTGAAAAACATGTAATGAATGTTTAATTTCTAGTAATCATGATGAATGTGTTAAGTCTTATTTGAGGCATTCTGTTAAATCCCAATGGATAATGCAAAATAGGTTAAGCATACTTGGAAACCTACAGTGAAAAGGTTTAGTAGTATGGGTTATCAATGGAAGCCTACATGCCATAAGTTCAAAATTAGTGAACTTTGCCCTACATTGTCTAGATCACTGCCCATTAAGAAATGGAAGCCAATTGGTAGAATCATACCTTTAAGAAGTCAGCACACTTCGACTAGGTCCATTGCATCTACTAGTGTAGCTCCCACTAATAATGTCATGTCATCTAGAAATTTTGTTGGTCTACAGATTGCTTGTACTAACCAATCGGAACCATATTCTCATGGGGATCCAATGTTTCCAGTTATCCACTCTTGTCTGTTTTCAAATGCAGGTCGTGCAAATCGTCCTTTGGTATTTGGATTCAGGTTGCTCAAAACATATGACTGGGGATCGCTCACGACTCAAGAACTTCGTGAATAAGTTCATTAGGCAATTATGGGTTATGGAGATTATTTGTTTGGTGACAATGTTATCTCGGTGTATTATGTAGAAGGACTTGGGCATAATCTATTCTCTGTTTGTCAATTTTGTGATTCAAATCCCAAAGTTGCCTTTAGAAAACACGCATGCTTCGTTAGACAATTAGATGGTGTTGAACTTCTAAAAGGATCTTGTGGCACTAACTTGTACACCATCTCTATCGAAGACATGATGAAGTATTCTCCTATTTGCTTGTTGTCAAAGGCATCTAAGAATAAGTCATGGTTATGGCACCGTCGACTCAATCACTTGAACTTCAGCACCATCAATGATCTTTCTAGAAAGGACCTTGTAAGGGGCTTACCCCAGCTAAAATATGAAAAGGATCATCTTTGTTCAGCATGCCAATTAAGCAAAAGCAAGAAGTATGCCCACAAACCCAAACCTGCCAATACCATTATGGAAGTTCTTCATACCATTCACATGGATCTATGCGGACCCATGAGAGTACAAAGTATAAATGGGAAGAAGTATGTGCTAGTTGTTGTTGACGACTACTCTAGGTTTACTTGGGTACAGTTTTTGAGAACTAAGGATGAAACTCCCAAAGTTGTCATTAAACTTATCAAACAATTGTAGGTTAGGCTTAACGAAACAGTTAGAAGCATTCAAATAGATAATGGAACTGAATTTGTGAACATGGAGCTTAGTCAGATTTATGAAAGCATTGGAATCAGTCATCGGAAAAGTGTTCCACGCACTCCTCAACAGAACAGTGTGGTTGAAAGGTGAAATCGGACTCTTGTAGAAGCTGCAAGGACTATGCTAATATTTTCAAAGGCTCCAATGTTTCTCTAGGCGGAAGCCATTGCCACTGCTTGTTACACTCAAAACTGTTCCCTAATACATACTCTTCATGGAAAAACTCCATACGTATTAGTTCACAATAGAAAACTGGATCTCTCATTTCTTCGTGTGTTTAGAGCTTTGTGTTATTCAACAAATGATGGTCAAGATCTAGGAAAGTTGAAACTAAGGCTGATAATGGATTTTTCATTGGTTATGAACCAAATCGGAAGGTTATCGAATCTATAACAAAAGAACCCGAAGAATCATTGAAACCCGCATGTCAACTATTGAAACCTGGACCCATTAGTTCGGGTCTTATACAGAATCCCATTCACACAACTCCTTATGTACCTCCAACAGAAGAAGATTTGAAGAAGTTATTTGATCCGATGTATGATGAATACCTTGAGCCTACAACTGATGATACTTCTGCACCACCAGCTGTAACAGCACCTGTTCAATCCAATCCAAATGGTCCAACGATCTCTACTTCTATATCACAAGGTGCTCCTTCTGCTGACCATTCACCATCATCATCTATTCTTCAATCATCTTCGATACATCAAGGAATTGCAGTTTATAATTATTTTGAAGATAATCCCTTTGCCACTCCTGAAGATGCTCCATTTGAGAATATCTTTTCCCCTGAACCCACTCATGAAACATGTTGGGTTTTAGGTTCCACTGAGAAGAATTACACCAAGTGTGGAAACCACGGCTAGTTCAATGGAAACCACGGATAGTTCAATGATAACCATTGCAGAGTTAAACCACGGCTAGTAGAATTGTGAAACCACGGATAGTATAATTGTAATCACTGCTAGTTATTAACTCGGTTTAATGTTTTGTATTAGATAAGTATAGAAAGGATATTTATCTTGTAGAATACGTATTGTATATTGTATAGGACTCCTTAGCCTATAAAAGGATGTCCTAGGTTAGATTAGATATACGTGTGTTTTGATATATCTAAGGTCGATACACTTCAAGGTTGTAAAACCCTAATACTGGTTAGAGTATTCGTTATTAATATAATTGAGGTGTTTAGTGATTACTATTGTTCTTCTTCTTAAGGTTAAGTATTATATTCCGCGTGATAATTAACAAGTAATTGTTAAGTCAGTTTCTATAGGGATCGTTTGCTCAACTGGGATCAACAAGTGGTATCAGAGCTTGTGATCTAGAAACTGTGATCAAGAAGAAGTCTAGTTAAGTTCAATTCAAGAAAGTTAAGATGTCTAACGAAACTCACATGGTTGCTGTATCAAAGGTGCCCATCTTTGAAGCAAGGTGAGTATCAGGTTTGGAGAATGCGAATGAGGCAATACATTAGCATGATTGACTACACCATCTGGGATGTTGTTGAGAATGGTGATACTCTTCTTAAGAAGGGTGATGATGGTAAGGAAATAAGCATTGTTAGTGAGGTTGACAAGGCTAGAAGGAAGCTAGAGATTAAAGCTCATAGTATTCTCAATATGGGAATACCAAATGAGTATGCATTGGACTTTGAGAAGTATGAGACAGCTAAGGAGTTAATGGATGCCATTGAAACAAGATTTCTTTGGTAATGAAGCTACCACGAAATCCAGGAAGAACATGCTCAAGCATCAGCTTGAAAACTTCACTGCACTCAGTGGAGAAAAACTTGATGGCACTTATAACAGACTGGCCCGATCAGTCAACTAAAATTGGTGGACTACAAAGTTGCTCAAAAAGATATAAATCTCAAGTTCATCAGAAGTTTTTCACCTGAATGGGCTGTGCATACAGTTGTGTGGAGGAACAAAGATGAGTTTGAAAAGATGACTCTGGACGATCAATACAACAACCTAAAAGTGTATGAGTCTGAAAAGAACATAGATGACTCATCCTCATCATCACAGAAGATTGATTTTTTGTCTACAGGGCACAGGAATTCTCAGGATGTTTCCACTGCTGCCTATGAAGTATCCACCACTATTGCTAATAATACCACTATTAGTGATAATGTTAGTGATGTTGCCATATGTGCTTTCCTTGCTGACCTTACAACCAGTGTTACTGTACTAAATCAGGATCTGGATCAAATTAATCCTGATGATCTTGATGAAATCAATCTTCAATGGCAAATGGCATTGCTAACACTGCAAGCTAGGAAGTTCTTGAGGAGGACTGGTAGACAGGTCAAATATGATGGTCAAAGAAGAGCTGGATTTGACAAAAGCAAGATGGAGTGCTTTAACTGCAAGAAGAAGGGTCATTTTGCTAGGGAATGTCGAGCTCCTAAGAGGATTGAAGGCATAAAGAAGGCTCTGAAGAGCTGTTTCTTCTTGACATTGGTTGTTCAAGATGGTATTGGCGATTATGACTAGAGTGATCAGATTGAAAAAGGTCCTAATGCAGGTTTTCTTGCCAGTGAAGCTTCAAAAGAGCATAAGTTTGCTCTCATGGCCTATGCTTCATCTTCTGGTTCAGATTCTGAGGTATCTAATGATTCTAAAAATTCTACTTGTTCTTTTAAATCATGTCAAGATAACTTAGAATCTCTTAAAGCTATTAATGAGAGTCTGAGAAAAGAGGCAGAAAGACTTTTACTAGATAACTTAGGATATAAAGTTGGTCTTGAGAGTGTTGAAGAGAAACTTAAATTCTGTATTAAATGTGAGTTTGAGTATGTAGATAAGATTAACATACTATGGTGGGAATAATCCGTTACCACGGATAGTTGTGGTTTACACTGCTTGGATTAACACTAGCAGTGGAAACGTATTCCCACTGCTATTACATTATTACCACTGCTATAAGTTTATGATTAGAATAACGTGTCTAGATAAGTATAGAATAGATTTTGTATATAGTCTATAATGTTATCTTTATACTTATCTTGTAAAGGACTCCTTGTTGTATAAAAGGAGGTCCTAGGTCATTGTATTAGGTACTAGTCTAATTACCTACGTATTACTCACAAGAGCTTCAAGGTGTAACCCTAGTGATAAGCAAGATCACTCGTATTATTCATTAATAATATTGGAGCTTAAGTTTTGTGTTTAATCTGTGTTTACATATACATCATACAATCCATCTTCTATGTATTACTAAGTAAATTCCACGTGCTTAATAATATCATACAAAATATCATTGACACAAGGAGTGTGTCTAGATCCATCAAGTGGTATCAGAGCGAAGGTTTTGATATTTTTTTTTAGAAGATCCAAGGATTTAGCTTAACCTACTCACTCAATTCAATGGAGATGGAAAACAACCAATCAAACTCTTCTACACCAAGGATACCAAAGCTCAAACTTAATGAGTTTGAGATGTGGAGGATACTGATTGAGCAATACTTTCTCATTCAGGACTATGCTCTATGGGAGATCATTCAAACTGGTGATTCTTTCAAGCACTGTGACTAGTCTGTGAAGGTTGGTGAAACAGATGTTGTGAAAGTTTACGTGCTGAATCTAGTATTGAAAAGGCTTGTAGGAAAAATGATCTTAAAGCTAGAAGTTTGTTCCTGATGACTCTTCCTAGAGATCAGATCATTGCATTCAGCAAGTATACAACTATTAAGGAACTGTTTGAAGAGATTTGCTCAGTGTTTGGTGGTAATGATGCTACAAAGAAGACACAAAAAACATTATTGAAGCAAAGATATGAAAATTTCTCTGCTTCAAGCAATGACTCACTTGATAGCATCTTCACCAAACTCCGGAAGATTGTTACACAACTGACTATGCTTGGCATTGAGGTAGAAAAGGAAGACCTCAATTTGAAGTTTCTAAGAAGTTTGCCTTGAATTTCAAACCAATGTTCTTGTCTGGGAAAACAAAACATACATAGAAACAATGAAGCTCAATGATCTTTACAACAACTTCAAACTTATTGAGCAAAGGTTGAAGAAGCGGGAAACTTGGCACAAGATCTAGTAGCTTGGCATTGTTGTCAACCTCTGTTGACAGTGATGATTCTGAAGATGATAGTGATGATGAAGTTGCCATTGCTGGTTCTAAAGTTTCCACTGGTAATGTGAATGTTACCACTGCAGGTTCAAAGAAGAAGGTCACTAGTATTGGAGATCCTACCTTTTATGCTTTCATATCCACACAAGTTTATGGCTCTGTCTTAACTCATGAAGACATAGAGCAAATTGATGAAGATGACTTGGAGGAGATGGATATTAAATGGTAAATAGCTCTTCTTAGCATGAGGGCTAGGAAATTCTACAAGAAGACTGGCAAGCCTATTCACATTAATGGTGATGAAACTGCAGGCTTTGATAAGAAGAAAGTGGAGTGCTTTAACTGCCACAAGTTTGGACATTTTGCTAGAGAATGTAGAAGACCAAAGACCAAGGATAACATGTCTACTTGGTACAAGCAAAGAAGGGACCAACTGTGGAAGAACCAAAGGCAATGTTGGCTATTGATGGTGTGAGCTATGATTGGAGTTTCATGGCTGATGAACAAGAAGAAGAACAAACTGATGCTGCTCTTGTTGCTACTGAATTTGCTCTCATGGCTTTCTCTGACTTTGAGGTACAAAACTTTGATAGTTGTTCTAAAAGATGTAGAATTGCTAAAAGAAGTTGAAATACTTAATGATTTATATTCTAATGAAAGACAAGAGTTATATCTTGCTAATTATCCGTGTGTCTAATCTTAGGAGAGCTACGGCATATTGAAAAAGCAAATAGAGCACTGTCAGCAAAATGAGTCAAAATATAATGATGATATGATTCTTCTTAGAAGGGAGGTAGAACATACAACTGCTATGAATGAGGCATATCAAAAAGATCTTGAAAAACTTCAAAAGAAAAATGAAAATGTCAATTTAACTTTTGACACATGTTATCATCAGTCTAAGTCAATTGATAAAATTTGGAATGCTCAAGTATATAGTAAAGCTAAGTCTGGTATGGGTTATAATATAGTGCCTCCACCACTAAGAGGTGTTCCATCACCTCCAGGTATAGATTTAGCTCATACAGGACTAGAAGAGTTTAAGGATCTTGAAAGAGAATATGGTCCTTTAAAGGACACAACTGTGAAAAATGAGAATGAGGTTAAGTATGATAATGATATTTTGAGAGTACTAGTGACTCATCTGTTGTTGATGAGAATGTTAAAAAGAATGAAGAGGCTTCTATCCTAAAAGTTGTTAATATTGTTACAGAGGAACCTAGGAAACCAGTTAATAAAACTAGACCAAATGTAAGGTATCTTTGAGATATATAGGAACAAGCCTACAGCTCCTATGGGTAACCAAAGGAGTTGGAATCATGTTAAATCTCAACAACTAGGTAGTGATTTTGTAATGTACAATAAGGTATGCTATATCTGTGGTAGTTTTGATCATTTACATGCTTATTGTGACTATCATGTTGGGAGAAGGGAAGTCCATGGGAATAAAAGGGTGGAGACTAACAGGTTTCAATATACTATACACCCTAATTCACTTTGCAAAATGATCCCAAGAGTAGTTTAACTTAGAAGTTGCCTCAAAACCTTTGCAAAAGACTGTTAACTTGCTCACCCTAAGTTACACTTTCAAACTCAAAACACCTTTTGCAAAATCTGCACAAACAGGGAAATGAACTTTTCAAGCTAAAAAGGTTAACCATAACCAACAGTGGGTGCCTAAAAAGAAACCAGCAGTTTCCACTACTTATTCAAAAGTTACCACTGCAAGGGTTGTGAATAAGAAAAGGGGACATGGGCAAAATGCTGAAAGGCCTCAGCTTGCGTTGGGAATGGAAACCTAAAGGAAATACCTCTACAACTAATCCCAATGGTGTATCAATGACCTTTGATAGATTTAACTATATTGATACACGAGGCAGATCCAAGTCAATCATGGCTTGGGTCCCCAAAAAGAAACTAACTCTTTACTCTTATGTGCAGGAACATCCAAGGTCAAAAAGATCAGATCAAGGATATACAGATAGTGGATGTTCAAGACACATGACTGGCAACAAGTCCTATCTTTATGATTTTGAGCATTATGATGGACAATATGTCAGTTTTGGAGGTGGAGTTAATTGTAATGCAAAATGTGAACAATATGTATGATGCAGGAACACTAATGGTAAAGGAAAACATGGATTATTATTATTATTTCACAAGACTGCATACTAAGTGCAGCAGTTACATCCATGGAATACTGATTACATGCATCATTACATCAACTAGAAACCAACTACCACTACTACCCCAAACAAAGCACAACCTGTCCAACCTTACTACATCTGATAACCATTCACCTCCTATGGCTTCTTTGGAAAGGCCCAAGTTGGCATCACTTTAGGAGCTCCACGCATATCAATCCATGGATACACCTTAGGGCTTGCTAATCCTATCACCACTATTCTAGTAGGTGGTGAGGATGATGAAGGACCTGCTGATGGTGGTTCTGATAGCAACGGTAGAGAAGGTGATGGTTGGAGCTCTTCTGAGGAGCATTGCTGCAAGAGGGGAACACTACTCTTCCAGAGGTCTCATCATCTGTATCAACATATGGTGATACATAGGAGCTGATCTCTAAGCTATCTTCCTTGATTAATGCATCCTGAGGCTTTGGTTGCAGTGATGAAGGACCAAGGAAAAGGATTGGAGAGAACAATTGAATGTTTCTTCACCGGATAAACTTCTCATACTCTTCTTCTTAACTCTCCCAGGTTCTTCAAACAAGTCATCCCAAGAACTATCAGATGAATTGCTAGAAGAAATATTGATTAGACTAGATTGACTCATGGTGTTGTTGGAGAAATGATCTTTGAGAGTGAAATTTTTGGAGTATGTGATTTGGGTGGTTTGTGTTTTAAAAGGATTGTTTAATATATGTTAAGTTGATTCAGGAAGAATGAGGGAAGGTGTAAGTGGTTGAGAAGTAAATTGAGTCTGTGGCCTTGGAAAGTGTATCAGTGTCTATGAGTTGACTTTATTGAGTATAGCCACTGCTATGTTCATTCCTTTATATACACTAACCATTGCCAAACCTCAACAATGATTCCAGTGTTTGGTTTATGTTTGTGATTTGCATTGATTTGGATTCTTTGTTTACATTGAATGGTTACTCTTTGGTATTTGACTTTCTAGTTGCCCACAGATGTTTATGCAGAAATTATTTTTTTACAGTGGGAACTATATTGCAACCAGTGGTAACAAGCTTGCTTTTACAGTGGAAAAAGGAAAACAAAGGAACTTTATTTCATTAATCAAACATGATTAATTACAACCAAAGTGAAAGTACTTCTAATCATCAAAACATAAAAGACTACATCCTAGCACATCCTACACCTAACTTCAACTACTCCATAGGCTTCTTGCCTTTTCCCACATAGTTATGCTTGTTTTTCTGAGCCCTCTTCCTTTTGTTCTCAAAAGTGGATTGCATTCTTGGACATGGAAGACCAAGAACTTGTGGAGGAGGTTTTGCAGTACGCACTTTGTTGGGATGGATATCTGCTTCATATTGGAGATAGCTGTTTCCAGGGTCTATTGAAAGAGCTTTTGGCAAATCTTTAGCCATGGAATAGGTTTTATCATTCTCCTCATCATCATCTGATGAGCTGGAGTAAAACTCAAGAGATGGTGCAGGTTTGCAGCTGGTACACGCTTAGCAGTTTTTGGTATATCTTGGATGGTACCGAGCCTCCGTGGAAAGTATCCTAACCATCCCGATGCTTCGAGGAAGACTTTGATTCGATTACATACTCTTCTTCTGAATCAGAGGAGATATCGATGGTGTTGGAAGGATTTCTCATGATTAGTTTTAAGATATTGTGTTTGAATGTGTTTTGATGAAGATTACATAAAGCCAAGTCTCCTTATATAGACAAAGTCGGTTGAAAGGTTTAATTAATGAGTATATTTACTTTTTCCTATTTTGGTAGGTTAAGGAGTAAATATAGATATTATTGGGTTGACTTTGAAAGATATTTTACTTGGACAATGGTTTGGTTAAAGGTAACTTTGGTTAATAACAAGTTGGTTATTTCTATCTCTTCTCAGATACATAACCAAGTTTTGTTGGGAGTTGAACTTAAAAGGTGTATACCTGAGATACACAATAAATGGTTATTGATTTACCATGTCTAACCCACATAAGAATCAACTAGTCCAGAGCAAACGGCTACTGGTAAAGACTTGTCAAATCCGTTTATGGTTGATAGTTTACCAAAAACTATATGGTTATCAACTCACCATATTCTTTATGATTAAGAGTTGGCTAGTCCATAGCAAATGGCTCATGGTAAAGACATATCAAATCCGTTGATAGTTGGTAGTTTGCTAAAAACTATGATAAGAGCGTTTAGTTTTCATGATTTTATTTCCACTGCTCTTTGAAATTTTTGTGAAAAATTACCACTGCTAGTTCACGGTTTCCACTGAAAGTGTTATTTTACCACTGTTGTTCTAGCCGTTACAACTGATTGTGTCAGTAACTTATTTTTTACTAGCCGTTGAAAGTAACCACTGTTTGTCATATATATAGGGTTAACATTTTAAGGAAATTATCTTCTTTCCATATTATAATTAATACTTACTAAAGATAATTTTACTTGCGCAATAATTCTAAACCCTAACCCTATATATCTTTCTCTCTCAATTGGCTAGTTATTCTTTCAATTCTTACTGACATAATATCGTTTTTCATCATAAGTTTCTATGGCATCTTTAAACTTTGCAGATGAGCACAATCTTGTGGCCTAACTACAAAAGTCTAACGAGAAGAGTGGCCCTGTTTATCATCAAATTGTGGACTTTCTTCATACTACACATATAAGGTATGTTTGCTTTTAAAACCGACAATTTATATCTCTCAAATCAAACAGTTTTGGACTTACGCTAAGTCCATAACACTTGAGATTGCAGATACACATGAAGCAGTGGATGCTCTGAGCCTTGTGGATGGGGTAACTATTGATGTTCTTGGCGCATCCTTGAGGAGAGTACTCCAATTGGGTGATCTCAATGGTCTTATCACATTACCTATGCCTGAAATTCATGATATTTTATCATCCATGGGGTATGATACCACCGACAAAAAGGCTACTTTCAAAAAGAGTGGTTTTTTGTCCCCAATGGAGATTTTTGATTCATACTCTGTTACATTGTCTTAGTCCAAAGAAAACATCTTATGAGAAATTTAGTTCAACCATGGCTTACCCTTTGGTTTGTCTAGTCACTGATAAGGTTTTCAACTGGTCAAATTATATTTTTACAAGTATGAAAGGCAATGTACAGAGTAAAACAAAATTTTTAATGTATCCAAGATTTGTGCAAGCAGTGCTAAATGAGTTTCAACTGCAACCCCATACTACTGTTTATCAAATCAGTTGCCTAAAGCATAAAGTTTTTCAAAATTTGAACAAGGATGGCAATATGATTTTTACACCTCTTCTTCCCCAAATGCTTGCTAAGATTACAACTGAACACAACACTCCCATAATTAATGTTCCAAACATTGATTATACTCCACCAGTTTCAAACACCTATGAGAGAAGGTCTAAACAGTCAACTCCTCTCATGACAACACAACAAGTTTCTGAACCTTATGGTCTAGGAACAACCAGTGGTGGTTCTTGACTGCCACCTAGTCCAACTAGGGAGGATTCTGAACCTTTGCCCCATGATTCACCTCTCCCAACAGGTAACACAGTTGGAAGTGATGAGGGCAGTGGGAACCAATTGGAATTGATGGGTTTGTGTACAAAGTTAGCCAAGCAGGTTGAATCTCTACAGAGTGATTTGGCAAATGTCAAGAAGTAGCATGCCAAGGATGTTAAACATTTAAAGGAAGAGATTTAGACCTTAAAGGAAGAGATGCAGGGGTTGAAAAGGCACAAGAAGACTGCAAAGTTGGTGATTTCATCTTCATCCTCACCCACTGATGATGATTCAGCTGATCATGATTTGGGAAATTCTCCCAAATAGGGAAGGAAAACAGGTGCTGACACTGAGGGGAGGAAAATTGTTTTTGAAGATGAAGGAGATACAAGTAAAGGAGCAAAAGAAGCTGATACTCATGGAGAGCAACTTGATGATCAAGACATTTTCTGTACTACAACTGATTTTACCACTGATTCTATTTCCACTGCAGAGCCAATTATTGCCACTGCAAGTGAAGAATTTGATAAATTAAAGAAAGATAAAGGTAAAGCAGTTATGGAAAATGTAGAGCAAACTGGAAGTAAGATTTCAAAGAAAAGAAAAGCTCAGATTGCTCTTGATAGAGAACTTGCTAAGAAGATAGAAGAAGAACAAGTTGCTAAAAAGAAAAAGCTTGAAGAAATGGAAGTTGCAAGCTTTTTGCAGACTAAAAGATTGAATAGAATGGAAGATTTTGTTGAAGATCCACTTTCCACTGTTCAACCTACAATTCTTAGAGAGCAGACTCTAGAGTTTAGTTATGTTCCTACTGAAGATGATATTGAGTTCTTGATTGCTAATAATTTAATGATCAAGAAAAAGGCAATTGACCTGGTAGCTGATGCATCCTTAACTGAAGAACAAAGAACTGCTCAGTTGAAGGATTTCATTCAAATAAAGAACAATCAAGCACTTGAAGATGTGATTAGTACAGTCAGGAAGGGTCAGAAGAAACACAGACAACCAACCAAAGCACAAATTCTTTCATATATTAAGACGTATTGTTGTCATGTTGGTGGTTGGAAAAAGCATCAATTCAAAGGAATGCCTGATAATCAAGTTGAAAAGGCTTACTACAGAGTTCAAAAACAAGATAAAGATTTTACTCCAATGGGCTCTGAAGAAGAATTAAAAAGGTTTCCCGAATTGAAGAGAAAAGCTAAAGAAAGTGATTCTCAAACTGTTAAGAAGACTAAGGTTCTTTGAAGATCAAGCAATGTCCACTGAGAAGGAAATTCCTACTGAGAAATTCACTGAAGATCAACTGACTGGAATGATTGTGATTGAAGAAGAAGATTTTTTATCCAGAACCACTGCAAGTTCGACATCCTATCATTGATTGGGAAGTTTACACTGCTAGCAATTTTGCTCCAACATGGAAGATCACAAGGCTAGGTGGTGAAACTTCATCATTCATTCAATTTGAAGATCTTATAAAAGCTTTTGACAGAGATGACCTTGATACACTATGGAGGTTAGTTCAAGAAAGGTTTAATGCTCAAGATCGCAAAGATACAAAGTAGATGCAGTTATGGATTAATCTTAGAAGTCTCTATGAACCAAATGTTGATGATGATTTCTGGAAATTCTCATGCACATGTCCTGGTACTAAATGGGTTTACTATGATTCATGTGAAGTTCATCATGTCTCTACAGCAAATGGAGAAGATGCTTTCATGCTTGCTGATAAGGAATATCCACTCAGAGCTGGAACTCTCACTGTGAAGTTATGTACAACCATAAGAGTTCATGAAGACAATGAGAAGGTCAGAGCATTGTTACATAGGCTTCAAGATCAATGTTCACGAGCTATTCAGAAGTTAAGAAAGAAGTGAAGTGTTTGGTTGAATTTCCCAAATCCTTGAAGATAATGCTTATTGAAGAAACTTATTAATTTGCAGAGAAATCATAAGTTTAGGGGAGGATTGTTGGGAATAATCCGTTACCACGGATAGTTGTGGTTTACACTGCTTGGATTAACACTAGTAGTGGAAACGTATTCCCACTGCTAGTACATTATTACCATTGCTATCAGTTTATGATTATAATAACGCGTCTAGATAAGTATAGAATAGATTTTGTATATATTCTATAATGTTAGCTTTATACTTATCTTGTAAAGGACTCCTTTTTGTATAAAATGAGGTCCTAGGTCATTGTCTTAGGTACTAGTCTAATTACCTATGTATTACTCACAAGAGCTTCAAGGTGTAACCCTAGTGATAAGAAAGATCACTCGTATTATTCATTAATAATATTGGAGCTTAAGTTTTGTGTTTAATCTGTGTTTACATACAATACATCATACAATCCATCTTCTAAGTATTACTAAGTAAATTCCGCGTGCTTAATAATATCATACAAAATATCATTGACACTAGGAGTGTGTCTAGATCCATCATACTAGGTGGTGAAATTGATCTTAAGGACAGGGAAATTAAAATGCTTAAACAGAAACTAGAAGAAGCAGAGAGTGTAAAACAAGAAGCTCTAGAAGAAAAGGAAAAACATGTTGTTAGAGTTGCTAAAACACAATATGCTTCTAATCTAGTAAATAAGCCAATTGGACAAAAATTGTTCAAAGATGGTACTGGCCTAGGTTACAACAATATGCCACCACTTCCACTTATGAAACATGCACCACCAACTAAAGAACTGTCATTTAGTAGTGAATTCAGTTTCAACAAACATGTAGGAGAGATAAGCAAGTCTGAATCACCTAAGATAAGGTCTGATAAGTCATCTGATGCTTCAGCTATTGAAGATTGGGAATCAGATAATGAGGAAGATAGATTTGAATCAACACAGTCTGAGAAGATAGAAAATGTTAAGTCTGTTGATTCTAAACAAGCAAACCTTATGCCTAGATTTGGAGCACCAATTTCTAGGAAAGTAGTAGACTACAAGGAGATACATAGGGAACAGATGAAAAGATACGTACCTAGAGGTAATCAGAGAAACTTTAATGGCCTAATTTCAAATAGGTTAGGAGATAAGTTTCAGTGTGTTAAGAAGGCTTGTTTTAAGTGTGGTAGTTTTGAGCAAGTTTGGAACCACTGGAGGAGGTAAAATCATCAAAACTTTTCAAAGAATACAATCCCTCATCCTAACAAAAACCTGGTTCCAAAAGCAGTGCTAATGAAAAATGGAACTACAAAATCAATAATCACTGCTGCACCCAAATGGGTTCCAACCACTGCTAAGCAAAATGTAAACAATGCTAAGGAAAATCTTTCCACTGCTAAGCAAAATATCACCACTGATACAAAAGAGGTTTTAAAAATTCCAAAGGTGATAATTGACACAGTGGTTGGAAACCATTTTTATGCTGTTAAGGCCTCATCTAGCTGGCAATGGAAGCCTAAGACCAAGGTTTTACATCATGTCAGTTGTGCATCAATGGACCTAAAGAAATTTGATTATGTTGATGCACAGGGCAGACCCAAGTCAGTATTGGCTTGGGTCCATTAAAGGAACAAATTTGTTTAACTCATGTGCAGGGCAATCTTCAAGATGAGCTTAAAGACAAAGGAATTTTTGATAGTGGTTGCTCTGGGCACATGACATGGGATGGGAGCAACCTTGCAGATTTTGAAGCTTATGATGGAGGACATGTGGCTTTTGGCAATGATCCAAAGGGAGGAAAGATTTTTGGCAGAGGAACTATCAGAACTGGAAAGCTGGATTTTGAGAAGGTTTATTTGGTACAGGGACTTAAGTATAATTTATTCAGTGTTTCTCACATGTGTGATAAGAAAAACTGGGTACTTTTAGGGAAAGCTGAGGTGTGGTGTGTTGTCTCCCTGACTTTAAAATGCCTGATGAAAGATTTGTGCAGTTAAGAGTACCTAGGAAAGAGAACATATATTGCTTTAACATGAAAGATGTAATTCCTAATAGGTTCTTAACCTGTTTGTTTGCTAAGGCATCGAGATGAGTCAAAATTGTGGTATAGAAGGCTAGGTCACCTTAATTTCAAAACAATCAATAAACTGGTAAAGGGAAACTTAGTGAGAGGGTTACCTTCTAAGGTTTTGGGTGTAAAGATCTTTTGTGTGGCTTGTCGAAAAGAAAACAACATAGAGCCTCTTGTAAGACCAAGATGAAACACCATTACACAAACACTGTTTATGCTTCATATGGACTTATTTGGACCTACCTTTGTTAAAAGTTTAAATCATAAGCAGTATTGCCTAGTTATCACTGATGATTATAGTAGATTTTCTTGGGTATACTTTTTAGGTGCTAAGAGTGAAACTAGTGAGATTCTCAAGAGTTTCATTACTAAGATAGAAAATCAAGTAAACCATAAGGTCAAAGTAATCAGATGTGATAATGGAACTGAGTTTAAGAATGATGTGATGCATCAGTTCTATGTGGCTAAGGGTATAGAAAGACAGTTTAGTGTTGCTAGGTCACCACAAAAGAATGGTGTAGCTGAAAGGGAAAATAGAACACTAATTGAGGCTGCTAGAACAATGTTGTCAGAATCTAAGTTACCAACTACCTTTTGGGCTAAAGCTGTAGGCACTGCATGTTATGTGCAGAATAGAAGCAAGGTAGTTAAGCCTCATAACAAGACCCCCTATGAGCTGTTACATGATAGGAAGCCTATGATAGCATTCCTAAAACCTTTTGGGTGTCCTGTTACTATCTTGAATACCATAGACTACCTAGGCAAGTTTCAAGAAAAATCAGATGATGGATACTTCCTTGGCTATTCTTGAAATAGTAAAGCCTTTAGAGTATACAATAGGAGGACTAGGATTGTAGAAGAAAACTTACATGTTAAGTTCAGTGAAGAGACTCCTAGTGTTGAGGCAAAAGGACCTGAGTGGCTGTTTAATATTAATATACTAACCAAATCCATGAATTATAAGCCTATCATTGCAGGTGCTTCCACTAATGTTGCTGGTACACAAAAGAATTCTGATGCAGAAACAATTTCTAAAGAAGCTGATTCTCCAAAAGAATTCTATTTGGTTGAAAAGTGGAAAGTTGGTTCTGTCTCACCCATCATTGAAAAGAAGAGTCCTACTGATGATGAAGTCTTGGATTATGGAAACAAAAGTGATCATCATCAAGATAAGGAAGAGTTGTTGCAAGATAACTCAGTGTCGGTAGAAGAAATTGAAAGAAAGAAGAAAAATTCTGAAAGCACTGCTAGACATGTTGAAAGCACTGCTAAGCCATTTTCTACCATTGCTAGTACAAGTACAACCACTGCTTCTAATAGAGGTGCACAAAAACCGGTTTTTACCGGTTTTCGGTTTTTGGAAAACCGGTTTTAAAACCGGTTTTCCAAAACCAGTTTCGGTTTGTTTCGTTTTTTCGGTTGTTCCGAATCGGTTTTTTCGGTTTTAAAAGTTCGAATCGGTTTTTTCGGTTTCAAATGTTCTATCGGTTTTTAACGGTTCGGTATTTTTCGGTTTTAAATGTTCGGATCCATTTTTTTATCGGTATTTTACCGGTTCGGTTTTTTTCAGAATTTAAAACATTTAATACTAATACATTTCGAATACACTCATAACTTTTATTTAAACAATACAATTATACAACTATAAAATACTAATACATTTCGAATACAATAATAACTTTTATTTAAACAATACAATAAGAACTAAAAATAAATAAATACTAATACATTTCGAGCTTCGGCATGGCCATCACCTAAAAACACATTAGTATACTCAAGTATATCGAACTTCGGCATTGCCATCACCCGTGTATACTCAACGATCTTTCAAACATACACATACTTTCACATATATTGTCCCAACTCACTTGTTGGGGCCGATGATCATTGACGCTTTGAAACAATTTTTTGGAACCGATTAAATTTAGACCGAAACAAAACTGCATCTATATAGTTGGGATAATTTCAAACAATTTTTTTTCGTAAAGCAAAACTAAAACAAAACTGAACTAGTCAACAAAATGTAAAGTTGGAAAAAGTAGTCTAGTCAAATCAAAAATCAGTATGGTTAAAGTAAAAGTAATGAATGTCTTGAAAAGCTTGTTCATTCACTGTTGGATGTGATCATCACCCCTACTAAATGGCAGACAATGAACTAGAGTCTAAATTTAAATTTACCGGTTTTTGAAAAAAAAAAAAAAAAAACGGTTTTAATCGGTTTTTAGAAAAAACCGGTTTAATCCGGGTTTAGAACCGCTAAAAAACCGGTCATATGAAAAAACTAAAAACCGGTGAAACCGGTTCGGTTTTGAAAAACCGGTTTCGGTTTAGTAAAAACTGGTTTTTGTAAAAACCGGTTCCGGTTTTTTTCGGCGGTTTTTTTAAAAACCGGTTCTTGTATGCATCTCTAGCTGCTAATACTGATAGTAATACTTTCTTTGGACCCATTGCTAAGCCACTTATTGATGATGATGGGTATCCAACTGATCCTGACATGCCTGGTTTGGAAGAAAGGGATACTCCCACAGATGATGAGAATCTGGATGACTACTTCAATGATGCAGATTTTACAAATTTAGACACAGTCATCATAGAGAGTCCAAATCCTACCGCCAGGGTGCATAAGAATCATCCCAAAGAACAAATTCTTGGAGATCTGAATACTCCAGTTCAAACAAGAAGCAGAGCTTTGAGCAATAAAACCTTTCTTAAACAAGGTTTCTTTGCCAGATCACTTCACAAAAGGAATAGCCATAAAGATCCGCAAAATTGTTTATTTGCTTGCTTTCTATCTCAAAAGGAGCCCAAGAGAGTTGAAGAAGCTTTATTAGAAAAAGGATGGGTTGAATCAATGCAAGAGGAGCTATTGCAGTTTAAGCTTCAAGAAGTATAGACATTGGTTGATCTTCCTAATGGAAAAAGGGCTATTGGGACTAAATGGGTGTTCAGAAACAAAAGGGATGAAAGAGGTATAGTGGTAAGAAATAAATCAAGGTTGGTTGCTCAGGGATACACGCAAACTAAAGGTCTGGATTATGATGAAGTATTTGCTCCTGTTTCTAGAATAGAGGCTATTAGACTATTCTTGGCATATGCTTTATTCAAAAATTTTGTGGTATACCAAATGGATGTAAAGAGTGCCTTTCTATATGGCACAATTGATGAGGAGGTTTATGTTTGTCAACCTCCTGGTTTTGAAGATCCTGAAGATCCTGATCATCCTGATAAGGTCTACAAGGTGAAGAAGGCTATGTATGGGTTGCATCAAGCTCCTAGGGCATGGTATGAGTGCCTTTCTACTTATTTGATGGACAATGGCTTCAAAAGAGGGTTTATTGATAAGACTTTGTTCATTAGAAAGCACAAGGATGATATTTTACTAGTTCAGGTCTATGTAGATGACATCGTCTTTCGCTCAACAAATAAGAAGTTGTGCAAAGATTTCGAGAAACTTATGCATGACAAGTTTCAGATGAGTTTTATGGGTGAAGTCACTTTCTTTTTGGGGCTGTGTTCAACAAAGGACTGATGGTATTTTCATTAGTGAAGACAAGTATGTAGCAGATGTTTTGAAGAATTTTGGGTTTCAGGATGTAAAGAGTGCTAGTACACCAATGGAGACTCATAAACCATCGCACGGATGATGGAAGTCCCAAGATTGATTTGAAGTTGTATAGGTCCATGATTGGATCTTTGATGTATCTCAATGCATCTAGGCCAGATATTATGTTCTCAGTATGTATGTGTGCAAGATTCCAAGTCACACCAAACACAACACACTTGAATGTTGTGAAGAGAATTTTTAGATAGCTTAAAGGTCATCCTCAATTGGGTCTTTGGTATTCTAAGGATTTAGCATTTGATTTGGTGGCCTATACAGACAGTGATTATGCTGGGGCTAGTTTGGATAGGAAGTCTACTACCGGAGGATGTCAATTTTGGGAAGTGATTAATCTCATGGTAGTGTAAGAAGGTGCAATATGGCTAATTTTACAACAAGTGAGTATGTGGCTGCCGCTAGTTGCCGTGGTCAAGTGCTTTGGTTTTAATCAATTGTTGGACTTTGGGTACAATTTTATGCATACTAAGATTTATATTGACAATAGCATAATATGCATCATTAAAAATCCTGTCTTACATTCTAGAACTAAACATATTGAGATAAGGCATCATTTTATTAGAGATTGTAATGAGAAAAGGTTAATTTAAATGGTCATAATCCATACTGATTTTAATGTTGCTGATTTCTCACTAAAGCTTTTTTGTGGGAAGTTTCATCTTTGTAGTCGAGATTGGAATGATTAATCTCTAAATCTCAAATTTGTTTTGTAAACATTTGTAAAAATCATGTACTGTTATTAGTTGATCTTAGTATTGCTACTTTTGTTCTAACCACTGTTAGTTATGTTCAAATCACTGCTTGTTTCTTTGTGTTCCCACTAACTATTTTGCAGAGAAATGGAATCAAAGCACTATTAGAATGCTGCAATGTACTTCAAAAGAAAACCATGGAATTATTTTCATTCATAAACTGCATACAAGGTTGCAGGGATTACAACCATGGGATCATACAACCAAAGGACTATTTCACAAGACCAATTCCTAAAACAACCTATTAGAACAACAGCTTCACAACTTACCCCCTACCACCTAAGGCTTCTTAGCCAAGGCCCACTCAGGCATCACTTTCTGGGCCCTACGACCACTGATCTCCTTCCATAATTTGGGGCATGCTAGCCCAATCACCCTTCCTCCAATGGGTGGTGATGATGATGAAGGACCCTCTAGTGGTGGTGCTGTCAACAATGCTTGAGAAGGTGGTGCTTGAAGTTCTTCTGGTGACATTATTGCAGCAAGGGGAGGTACAACAAGGACTCTTGAAGCAGTTTCATCATCTGTACCTTCATATGGAGACACATAACTTGGCATGGAACTTAGGTCTGAGCTGGATTCTTTGATGATAGCATCTTGAGGTCTTGGTTGCATTGCAGAAGGTCCAGCAGCTGAAGGGTTTGAGAGAGTTGTGTTCATTGGTGGAAAATAATTGTTCCAACCACCTTTAGTAGAACCTGAGTGAGTTATTTTCTTTGATGAAACCTCTTCTTCAACCCTACCTGGGTTATTCCTAACAAACTCTTCCCAAACACTGTCAAAGGAAGAGCTATCAGTTGAGAGATTGATTGGGTTTGAATGACTCATGGTGATTTTTGGTGAAAAGTATTTTGAAAGAGTTTTTGAGAGAGAAACTTTTTGGGGTATGTGATATATTTATGGTTTGTGAGTTATAGGTTCTTAAATAGAGTTAAGAGGAAATCAGGGAGTTAAATGTGGGGAAGGTGTAAGTTGTTGAGGTATTAATGAAGTCTTTGACTTTGGTGGACGGATAATGACTTGGAGTTGACCTTTTGACTAGGTGTTTAGATGTATTCTAACCATTGCCAGTACAAATTTTTCAAACCTTCTAGTTGTTTCTAACCACTGCTAATCTTAACCATGTTGCAAGTGTTTGGTTTGTGTTTGTGATGTGCATGTATGAAGGACTTATGTACAATTTGGAGCTTTTTGTAGCTATTGCTGCGTTTAGTTTAAAAAAAAATTGTAATCCTTCATACATTTGGCTGATTCTCTTATTTTTGGCTTGGATTTGATTGATGTATTATTGGTCAAAATTTGGAAACGTGATTGATGTATCCACTGCTAGAGCATTTCAAACAACTGCTAGTGATTTTCAACCCACAGACATTGTATTGCTGCAAATGGATACTTGAGGGGCCTGTTTGTAACTTTCAAGAAATCGTATTATTTCCCCAAAATCACGGCCAGATCATTTAATTGATCTTCAAATATCTTCCAAATTGGCGCTAATCACAAACCCTTACTATTTTTCACTACATAATTCACAACCAACATCATCTTTCTTCCCCAATCACAATGCCGACTCTGTATTCGAAAACCCATAACCTAGTAGCATACCTAATCAAGAATCGTCAATCTGAAGGTTTTCATGATATAATTGACTTCCTTAACCATAGTCCCATTCATTATGCTTTAACAGTTGCACCAACCATTCTAAAAACATATGTTCATCAATTTTGGAATAATGCTAAGATTTAGGAAAGGGATGGATTGGAGGTTTTTAGGACAGTTGTAGATGAGAATGAGATTTTGGTTACAGAGGAGGTTATAAGAGATGTATTGAAGTTTGGAGATGCTAATGGGGTGGTTAATCTTTCTGAGGCTGATATTTTTGAAGGATTAGAGAGGTTAGGTTATGAAAGGAAGGAAGGAAAAATCAAATTTCATAAAGATATGTTTTCATCACAGTGGAAGTTCCTAATTCATATTTTGTTGATGTGTGTTAGCAATAAGACAACAGGCTTTGATGGATTTCCATCTAAAATTGCAACGGCAATTATTTGTCTTGCAGAGGGGAGAGTGTTTAATTGGTCTAGGATGTTATTTGAAGGATTTTTGAAGAATGTTAGGGAGAAGGGGAAGTTTTACTTGTATCCTATGTTTGTTCAATTGATCGTAAATAGTCAGATTGAAGAGCCTATTGAACATACCAGAACTTATGAGGTTCATTTTATGATACCAAAAGTGTTTGCTAATATGAGACATAAGAATCCCAAGTTATCTGGTAGAGTCACCCCTTTATTTCCTCATATGATCTCTTTACCAGATACTCCAGAGACAGATGATGTTCATGATACACAACTTCAACAAACCAATGCTAAAACCCCAGCAACAACATCTGAACCCCCTGCTACCATCACTGAACCCACTGCTATCACCAATGAATCCACTGCTACCCATATTGACCCCACTGCTGATACTGAACCTTCAACTTCTGAACCCCAACCAATTTTGTATACTAGGAGGAGAAAGAAGAGCACCATGCTACCTCAGGCTGGTGCTAGTGGTGTAGTTCATGAGGCTATCACACGTAGTGGAGGTGACATGAGTGGAAGGGATTTCACTACTGATTCAAGCCTTGGTGCTGAACAGGACAGTGAAACCATTGATAAGACCCAACCACTGACAACTCCTCATGTGGAGAGTTCTCTTGAACTCAACACAAGTGGAGGAATCCATAGCCACCTAGCTAATATAGGGTGCATAGGTGACCAGACTAGGTCTGATACTATGTTTTCTTTATCCAAGGATTCACCTCTCGGAGCAGTTAACACATCTCGAAGTGATGAGGCTAGTTTGGAACATACTATTGAATTGACGGATGCTACACAGGTACATGATGACTTTTCCAATGAACCACCTCTCGGACCAGTTAACATAGGTCGTAGTGGGGAGGATATTCTTGCACATTTAAAAGAATTGATGGATAAATGTACCAAAATGGAGGGCACAATATCTAGTCTTCAAGACCTTGCTGTGTTTCAGGGCAGAGAGATCAGAAATTTGAAGCACAAAGTATTTGTTTTAGAGAAGGTTAAGAGACCAGGGGTTGCTGCTCTAAGGAAAGTTAGAAAGCTGAGAAACAAGGTGCACTCCTTAAAAGATGTGGATTTAGAGGATGTATCCAAACAGGGGAGGATGGAAAGCATGGATCAAGGGGAGGCTGTGAATATGAATGAGGATTTGGATAGTGGAAATCAAGGAGAGCACTATGTGTTTTCCGATAAGGATGGGAATGAAGCAGTACTTGAAACCTTGAAGACTGTAGTAGGAGACAAAGAGAAAGAAGTGATGCATGACACATCCACTGCTAGTGTTTCTAAAACCACGGCTAATCTAAATGTCACCATTGCTGCAACTTCAGATGAGGTAAACACATCCACTGCTACTTTAATCACACCCACTGCTGTTACAACCACATCAACTATAGTCACAACAACTGTCATATCACCTCCCTTACATAAAGATGTTGAGAAGGAAGTTGCTAGCACCTTGATTAATCTAAGTCAACCTTCATCAAACCCTACACCTACACCTTTAACTACATCTGTTCCATTATTTCTTAAACCCACTGGACCTAAACCCTTAAGTAAAAGTTTGACAATTGGTGAGCCTTTGAAGACTAAGGAGGTTTTACCAGACATTAGAAAGGGAAAAGGTATTGCTGAGTCAGTTTTAAAATTTAAGAATAGACAAGAACAAATTGCTTATAATGAAGATTTTACAAGAAGATTGCAAGCTGAAGAAGAAGTAGCTGCAGAGAAAGAAAAGCAAGAAGAAGAAGCAGCTACTCAGAGATTGTTAGCAGAATGGAATGATCAACAATCCTATCTTCAAGCTTCTAATGAGATAAATAATGAGTATACTGCTCAAGAATGGGCACTGTTATCAGTTGATGAAAGAGCTAGAGTGTTGGGTGAATGGGCAAGAAAGATAAGTAAAGAGAAGAAGCAAGCTAAAAGAAAGAAACCCCCAACTAAGAGTGAGATGAGAAATGTTATGATGAAGATTCTCAGGAATATGGATATACCTATTAATGAAAATTTAAGAAAGTGTTCATATGAGAGGGTTGAAGAGCTTTATCAGAGATGGATGAGAATAAATGAAGATTTCAATCCTATGAATTCTGAGAGAGAAGCTGAGTGGTTAAAGAGAAGAGTTGATTCTAAGAAGGAATCTAGTTCCAAAAGACAAAAAGTTGATGAAGAGATGGAAAAGAAAGGAAGGACAGACAAAACATCATCTTTTGGAGTGTAATAAACCTAAGCCTATTAATCCTACTCCAGTTAGATTAGTTCATCCTATTGAATATTGGCAAATTGTTATAGAGAGAGGTAGAGAAGTCGTTGAAATAACAAGAGGTGATGGATGGAAGAGTACTTATTTTAATTTTGGAATATTATTGGATTGTTTGACTAAGGGTGATCTAGAACAACTGTGGAAGGTAATGGAATTCAGGTATGGGAAGTTTGGTCCAACTAGAGAGTTAGCTAAGTTTGTATGGATTGCTATAAAGAATATGTGTCAGCCTGATCCTAATGAAGAATTTTGGAATGACTGTGAAGTGGTTGAGTGGCTGTTGTATTCACATTGCAAAGTTCATGCTGTACAAACTACAAAAGAGAAGTTCTTCATGTTTGTTGATAAGGATTATCCTTTATCAAAGAAGGTAGCTAGACAAATGTTGGAAGCTAAACTTACTTCAAGAGGAACAAAGGAGACACATCCTATTATTGATCCACTGTTCCAGAAGATTGAGAAGATTGCAGACATAAAAGGGCCTTTGGCAATTAAGGCTAAACCTCAAGGAAGATTGAAGAGAAAGGCTGTTATGTCTAAAACTGTGGATTTTGCATCTGAGTCAGAGACTGAAGAAGAGATTGAAGAAAGTAAGAAAAGGTTGATGGTTCTTACTAAATTGTCAAAAGAAACCGAACCAGAGGTTAGTGGTACCATATCTCTTACAAGTCATCATCAGATAATTTCTTATATATTTGATTTTAATATGAATGGAGGATACTGGGAGTTTGAAAGAGCCAATGGTGAGAGTTTTGGTTGTATCAAATTTTCACAAATGCTTTACTATTTGAAAAGAGATGATTTGATGGCTATTTGGATGTTATATAAAGATAGATTTGGAGTTGTGGCACTAGCTGGCTATCATGAGAGGATTGTTTATTATAACTTGAAGATGATTTTTGAACCTACTCATGATGAACCTGAACGGAAAGGACTCTACAATGGCAGTGTTTCAAGTTGGTATTTGTATCAGTCTTGTGGAGTTCATGTGTTATCTGTTTCTGGAGAAGTAATTCATATGTGTGTTGAAACTAATTATCCAAGTTTGAATACTTATCCAGAGGTTATCAAACAGATGCTACAGCCCCGTGGATTGAAGCTGCAAAAGCCCTTTGACTATCAAGCTTACAGGTTGCTGAGGAAATTTGAGAAGATTTTGAGTCCTGCTAAGTGTTTGAATACATCCTCCAAATAAGATGGTTTGAGGTGAAAAGAAACTTGATGTTTTTGGTAAATATCAAGTTTAGGGGAGGATTGTTGGGTTTTAGGTTCCACTAAGAAGAATTACACCAAGTGTGGAAACCACGGCTAGTTCAATGGAAACTACAGATAGTTCAATGATAACCAATGCAGAGTTAAACCACGGCTAGTAGAATTGTGAAACCATGGATAGTATAATTGTAATCACTGCTAGTTATTAAGTCGGTTTAATGTTTTGTATTAGATATTTATCTTGTAGAATATGTATTGTATATTGTATAGGACTCCTTAGCCTATAAATGGAGGTCCTAGGTTAGATTAGATATACGTGTGTTTTGATATATCTAAGGTCAATACACTTCAAGGTTGTAAAACCCTAATACTGGTTAGAGTATTCGTTATTAATATAATTGAGGTGTTTAGTGATTACTATTGTTCTTATTCTTAAGGTTAAGTATTATATTCCGCGTGATATTTAACAAGTAATTGTTAAGTCAGTTTCTATAAGGATCGTTTGCTCAACTGGGATAAACAAAACATCTTCACCAGAGGATCCTAACTCTGCTACATCAGTACCTTATAAACAACCACATGAACATCTCAGAAAATGGATACATGATCATCCATTGGACAATATCATTGGGAGTCCTTCTCGTCTGGTATCTACTAGATAGCAACTTGCCACTGATGCCTTATGGTGCTTCTTCAACTCTGTACTATCAAAGATCGAAGCAAAAGATGTTGTTGGGTTCAGTGAATACCTAAACCCCTTAATTCTAGGATTTGAATAGAAAATACCCTAAGTGTTTATATCCTTAAACACTAACAAGTCACTGAGCACATAGCCACTCAGTGAGTCATCTTCAGGATACTCAATACGAGACGCAGAAGCAAAGTCTCTCCACTCAGTGAGGCGGAACTAAAGGGGTGAAGAATGAGTCAATAAGAAGATGGTGGACTCAGTGAGTAATGACAATAACTCAATGAATCCCAAAACTCCTCATCAACTATTATCACTGAAGACAAGACTGAATATTAAAGACTCAAGGCTAAGAAGATTGAAGAATGGGCGGGACAAGGCAGGATAAGTTTGAACAGATAAGACGAAGTCCTTATCAATATAAAGTCAAAATTTCCCTGAAACACTAACTATCAGGATCAGTGTCATCACTAACAAGAAGAAAGCATCCTTGTATCTTACTCAAAATAGCCTATGTAAATAGAGACAAAATACATAAGTATTTTGTCTTCTGTAACCTTGTCAGTTTGTCCTTTAGGATAGTGTCAAAAACTATACTTGTATAAATATCCATAAGGTTGGAGTGAAAGATCAAGCTTGTGCATTAATTGTGAAAAACACACACAAGCATCTTTCACTCCTCTAAATATGACTATGTCCTTGAGATAGCTCAGTGGTACCTGAATAGTTGTGCTTAGACTTAGCCTAAGCTTCATGAGGAGTTACACCATACTAGTCATTTCAATCCCAAGTACTGTTCCGCAAGTACTTTGGTAATGTATTCTTTTGGATTCGTTTTAATAAAGAATATAAACGTTGAAAAAACCCTATGTGTTTTATCTTGTTAAAACTCATCTTAAAGTGCTTTACTTCAGTCATGATTCACACTTAGTAGTATTTACTGTTTTAAGCTATTTGTGAAAAGGGAATAACAATTGGTTTCAGAGCAGGCTGATTTATAAAACCCTTTTTATCCTCTCAAAAATGTTTTTAGAATCAGGATCCTAACATGGCTGAAAGTGATGTACCCCAACTTGTCGAGAAAAGGGTGGAGCCTATGCTACTGTTGCTCCTCGAATTGAAGTTGGCAAATTTAACAAGTGGAAGAAGCAAATGCTATGCTACTTGACTGGGATGGAACCTTAATACATTAAGTGTATTAATAAAGGTCCATCTGTCCCAAAGATTGCTGAAGGTTTACCTAAACCTGAAGCTCAGTAGACTCAGCATGAGAGGAGGGTGGTCAACCAGGACCAAAGACTCAAAAGCATCATCATATATTGTCTTCCTGATGATGTAATGTAGTCAGTCATAAGTTGTAGTACAGCCAAACAAACCTGGAATGACCTAGTCCATAGCTATGAAGCTCCCTCAGATACCAAGGAAAACATGTTTATGGACCTGAAACTTGAGTATAATACCTTCAGGGCTAAAGACTCAGAAACCCTCTCTCAAACTTACACCCATTATAAAACTTTGTTAAATGAATTGTCAAATGATGGTGTCAAGTTATCCAAACATGAAATCAATGTTGGTTTTGTTAACAGTCTCCCTGAGAAGTGGTTGAATTTTTCTTAGGGACATAGAAATGCAAATCATATTCAGAATCTTGAACTTCCTGAAATCTACGGGAAATTTTTCTATGAAGATAACCTCATCAATAGACGATACCCTGACTTGAAAAAGTCTCAGGAAGTCAAAAAGTCCATGACAACCACTTCAACATCAATTTCTAGTGCCTTTTATTCAAATAGTGTGGTTCAGGATTTTTAGGAAAATTCAGACGATGAGGCTGATGAGAGAACAAGCGAGGAGTACCTGAATAACTTGAACATTGAGTTTCAGGAAAGGGCACTCCTTGCTAACTCTAAAAGGTTCTTAAGAAGGAAAAAAAGTTTTTTTTAATGTTAAAGCTAATGAGGACACTGAATTTTTTAAGTGTCACAAAAGGGTCACTTTGCTAAAGAATGTTTTTCAAAAAATGTTTCTGAACCATCTTACAAACCATCATGGTCAAACCAGTCCTTAGGTTTTAGAAAATTTCAACCAAAGCTCTATCAGTCTCATCAAAATTTCCAAAACAAGTCTGACCAAAACAAAGATGTTGATTTTGAAGCTAAGTGTAGGAAAGCCAAGGCTAAACTAGCAATTCTTGCGGCCACTCCCTCAGAAACAACACAAAATGTTAAATCTGTGCAGGGTAAAAACAATATCCTGGTAGCTGAAGTCTTTGATTGGGATGAAGAGCCAGTCTCCCCAGACGATGAAATGGTGCAAGTCAGTGCACTGATGGCTCTCTCAGAAGAGGACACGATAGCTGTTGGAAAGAATCACGCTAGGAATGGTGAATGGGTTAACATCACAATGAAGAAGGTAAACATTTTACTTTCTATGGAGATGATTCAGATTGGCAGTCTTTTATGAATTATATTAACGTTGACCTTAAGTTCGTAGAAGAGCAATGATTAAATCTGTTTTCTAAGTATAACAAGTTATGCTTTGAATTAAATAAGTGTAGGGATTAATTGCTTATTTTAAAACAAGCCAAACTTGAGGCTGTTACACTACAAATTCAAAACACTGAGTTAGTAAAACGAAATCAAGCTCTTCAAGAAGAACTTAACAAGGAACAACAAATCATTGAAAGCTGGACTGCTAAGAACCCTAGAGTTTAGAAAACTGTTCAAGCCCTCAGTAGCAAAAAGAGAATTCTAGGTGAGGATCGACTCACTGATACTCTAAGTGAAGATCAAAGTCCCAAACCATTTGTGCTTGCTGGTATGCTCTCCAAAAAGGAGTTTTTGAAAAAATCCAGAGATTGGGTTGAAAGAGTGAACCCTGAGAGTAAGCTTCCAAACTCCGATTCTGGAAGGATACTTGAGCCTGAAAGTCAGGAACTCAAGAGCATGCTTGGACTCCCTGATGTCCCCAGTAGTACTGAGCACATCACTGAGTCTGAAGCTGAATCTCAAGCACCGCTTCAACCTCTGAAATCTCTTTAGGGAGCTGAACCTAGCTCTGAGCTTACACCTTTACAATTCAACCCTCACTCTCCAAAATAAAGGTCATGCCTTGGTAGAACAATTTTGAAAAGACCAGCAAAACCAACCCAAGAAGATTCAGTTCCCATTGAGACTTCCACATCTTTAGTTCCTATTGAAGAAGACCAAATCAAGTAGTTGACTAAACTTGTAAGGAAGTTTAGTGAAAAGATGAACTCAGCCGAGAAAGTTCCAGATTCAAAAATCAATGAACCTAAGTCAATCTCAAGTTCCTCCAAGTAAAAAAGCAACTCAAAGCCCAAAACAGAAGTGTGATCTGTGCCATTATACAAGCCATACCACTGATAATTTCTACAGAATCCTTTTTTGCATGATCTGCAAAAAGGAAGATCATAGAACTTCAGATCACTTACAGTATGTAAGATCATTCAGTGAAGAAAGTTATACCAACCTTGGTCATCAGTATGCTTCATCATCAAAGCAGGCTCAAAGGCCTAAAGCAAAACCTTTTCCTCCTTGCCCACACTATGGCTTTAATGATCATCATCCTGATGACTGTCTCATGAACACTTGCTATGAAATATGTGGAAATCCAACTCATGAGACATCTCCGCATGATAGGGTCATAAAAGCAAGGAGAAGTTTAAAACAACCCTGCATCACTGAGTCTTCCTCAGTAAGCAAATGCAAAACCTATGGTAGCACACTTCACTCAACCACTAACCATGAGTCCATTGCTAAGTTTAAGCAAACCATCAGACCCAAGCCCACTAGTAAGTAGGTTAGCAAGAGAAACTAATTCAATTTACTATTTGTGCAGAGACACACCAGGGAGCCTATTTGGCATCTAGATAGAGGATGTTTAAGGAGTATGACTGGTGTGAAGGAGTATCTGCATAAGTATGTAAAGGAACCAGGAACCAATGTAGTATTTGATGATAACTCATCATGTCTCACTGAAGGTTATGGTTCAGTAAACTGTAATGGAATAGTTTTCTCTAGAATAGCATATGTAAATGGTCTGAAGTACAATCTCATCAGTGTCAGTCAGTTGTGTGATGCAAAATACATAGTGCAGTTCAATGATAAACAAGGTACTATATTCAGTGCCAACAAATAAGTTATTCTTATAGATCCTAGGAGAGATGATGTATATTTACTTGACATGTCAACTCTCTCTCAGAATGGAACTTGTCACTTTGCCAAAGCCACTGAAACTGTCAAGTGGCTGTGGCACAAGAGACTCTCTCACTTGAACTTCAAAAATATAAACAACTTGGAAAAACAAAACAAAGTCCTTGGTTTACCATCACTAGTTTTTGCAAAAGATAAACCTTGCTCAGCCTGTGAAAAAGGAAAACATCACAGAGCATCATTCAAAACAAAAAAAAAATTCTCCATCAGAAGCTGACTTCACCTCTTGCATATGGATCTATTTGGACCACTAAGTCCAAGATCAATCAAGCATGAGAAGTATACTCTTGTCATTGTTGATGAGTTCTCAAGATACACTTGGGTATACTGTCTTTCCAAAAAGAGTCAGGCAGCTAAAACAGTAATGTCATTCATCAGGAAGATTGAAAAACAAAATGACATTACTGTTAAACAAATCAGAACTGACAATGGTACTGAGTTCAGAAATCAGGAGCTTGAGAGTTTCTGTGATGAAAAGGAAATTTCCCAAAAAATTTCATCTCCTTACACCCCTGAACAAAATGAGGTAGCAGAAAGGAAAAACATAACTCTCATTGAGGCTAGAACCATGTTAAATAGCTCAGCACTCTCAAAGCACTTCTGGACAGAAGCTGTTAAAACTAGCTGTTACACTCAAAACAGGTTAATCATTGTCAGAAGGCACAACAAAACCCCGTATAAGATCTTCAAAGGAAGACTTCCATATATCAGCTACTTTCATGTGTTTGGGTGTCCTGTGTTCATTCACAATCACAAGGATCACTTAGGAAAATTCGATGCTAAAGCTGATGATGGAAATTTCTTAGGTTAGTCACTGATATATAAAGCCTTCAGGGTGTTCAACACCGGAAGACAACAAGTTGAGGAAACCTTTCATGTCACCTTTGATGAAAGCACTGAAAGCATCAAGTTCTCCAACACCTCAGTGGAGGAAATAGGAATTGATAACTCATCTAGATACCCTCCTGATGAGTTCAACTCTTAAAATAATTCCACATATCAAGAAGATGCTGACATCTCATACTACATCTTGCCTCACAACCTTCCTCAACCAACAATCAGTGAATTCATTTGATACTTCATCAGTCCCTACTGGCATAAGTAATACTGAACCAAATGTTCAGGAACCTGTAATTCATGAACCTCAACCTGAACAACAAACTACCTCATCAAATGATCTTCATGTTTCTGTTGCTCCGTTCTAACGTAAGTGGACAAGATCTCAAGACATTGAGCTTGTAATCATCATTGGTGAACCCACTGAAGGCATGCTCACCAGAAGCATGGCTTCTAAGTTATTAGAAGCTTCAGCTAATAAGTGTCTATATGCATACTTTCTCTCTGAAGTTGAACCCAAAAGTGTCACTGAGGCTCTAAAACATCCTAGCTTGGTTTAGGCTATGCAAGAAGAACTTCAACAGTTTGATAGAAACAAAGTCATGACGTTGATCAAATGTCCTCAGGATGTCATTGTCATAGGAATGAAGTGGGTTTTCAGAAACAAAACTAATGAAAATGGCAATGTCATTAAAAACAAAGCCAGACTTGTAGCCAAAGGTTACAATCAACAAGAAGGCATTGACTATGATGAGATATTTGATCCTGTTGCAAGAATGGACGCCATCAGGATCTTCCTTGCTTATGCAACATACATGAACTTCAAGATTTACCAAATGGATGTCAAAAGTGCCTTCCTGAATGGTGAACTCTAAGAGGATGTTTATGTTCAGCAACCTCCTAGATTTGAGAGTAGTGAGTACCCTTACTATGTCTGCAAGCTTGAAAAAGCCCTATATGGACTAAAGAAAGCTCCCGGAGCATGGTATGAAACTCTCCCTTCCTTCCTGATCCAAAACAAGTTTGTTAGAGAAAAGATAGACAATACCCTGTTTATCTATAGGACAAAACAAGATGCGATACTAGTCCAAGTTTATATTGATGACATCATCTTTGGCTCAACAAATTACACTCTTTGCAAACAGTTTGAAAAACTGATGACAAAGAAATTGGAAATGAGCATGATGGGTGAACTCACATACTTCCTTGGACTACAAATCAGGCAAATTGATAAAGGAATCACCATCAGTCAAGAAAATATACCAGGATTCTCTTGACAAAATATGAAATCTTTGATTATGCCTCAGTGAAGACTCCAATGGTCCATCCAAATAACCTTGGTGTTAGGAATTATGTAAACAGTTGGTTCCCACTGATAGGGTTCCCGCTGATAGTTATTTTGTTTCCACTGATAGAAAGGTTTCTGCTGATAGTATGCAGTTTCCTATGATAGTTTATGTTTCTACGGATATGTAGTTTCCGTTTTCTTAGTATATTAGTTGTGATATGCTTGAGTTAAAATAGGAATAGATAGAGCATATCTTTTGAGTGCTTAGCAAGCTGCATTAGGGTTTCTTGTGCTATAAAAGAAACATGTGGCTAGGGTTTTATGTACGTTTTTAACAATATCAATAGTGATTCAATATAGATCCATAGAGGATCAAGTTATTGTGTTTATCGTCTTCTTTAGTCTTGTATTTATTTTCCGCGTGAGTACAATTCTTGCAAAGGTTCTCCTTAGTTGTTTTGTGATTACACAGGACAGCTATAAACTTTCTAGGCTCATAAGATCTATCTGGGACTGAACCCAACAAGTGGTATCAGAGCCTTGTGAGAATCTTTCTAAGAAGACAGTCTTTTCTTCTCAAAAACCATAACATATCTTCACCAAATTATTCTGATGCAGAGAGTGATGATCAGTCTGAGTCATCAAACAAGCAGTCTAACACCCAGTCTTCCATTCAGCAAGTGGTCACCATGTCCAACAATAATGCTAAATTCCCTTACCTTAAAAAGGATGAATATGAGATATGGGGCATGAAAATGGAAAACTATATCTCAAACATGGATGTCAATCTCTGGCAAATCATCCTTAAAGGTAACAGTAAGAAGGCTACTAGAAGAGATACTGAAGGTAATCTTATAATTCTTCCACCCACAACAACTGCTGAACAGATAGCAGTCCAAAGGGAAACCAAGGCAAGAACTACTTTGCTACAAGCTCTTCCAGATGAACACATGAGTGATTTCTATCATCTGTATGATGCCAAACAGATTTGGAGAAGTATAAAAGCAAGGTTTGGTGGAAACGATGAATCCAAGAAAATGAGGAAGTCCATGCTCAAACAAAGCTTTCAGGAGTTCTCTATCTCTGAAGAAGAGGGTGTTCATAAGGGCTATGACAGGTTTCAGAAGATCCTCAGCCAGCTTAATCAGTTAAAATCTAAACCTGATACTAAGGAATGTAATCTCAAGTTCCTTTGTGCTCTACCTCCTTCTTGGAATCATGTGTCTCTTACTTTCAAGGCAAAAGGAGGTCTTGACTACATAAGCTTTGATGATCTGTACAACAAGCTGAAGTCTCTTGAGCTGGACATCAAGTGTCACTCTACTTTATCTCAAGCTCCATCACACTCTGCCTTTGTTGGTGCTACCAGTGGAAACACATTGTTATCATATGCTGATATTCCCACTTCTTCATCAACAGCATCAAGGACACACAAATCTTCTTCAAGAAAATCAAAGTCAAATTATGTGATAGAAGATGTACTCTACTCATTTGTTGTTGAATCTAAAGATCAACAACAATTGACCTATGAAGATTTTAAACAAGTGGATAAGTGGGATATGGAGGAGATAGATCTGAAGTGGCAGATGGCGATGCTTGCTGTAAAATTCAAGAGGTTTGAAGAGGGATCAGGGAGGAAGTTTGGTTACAAAGGAAGAGAATCAGCTAGGTTTAACAGGAAGAAGGTCAGATGCTTTGAATGCAACCAAATCGGTCACTTTGCCAGAGAATGTCCTAATAGGAAGGGAGGAGACAAAATAAAATATAATTCATACAAGCTCAAGGAAGCTGAGGAGGTAAAGCCTACAGCCATGTTGTCACTGGAGAACAGAGTTGACTGGGATGATCATGTGAATGATGGTGAGGATGAAGAGCCTCAAGTTGGATTGGTTGTTACAACTGCTGGAGAAATTGCAATGATGGGCATCACTTCGTGTACATAGTTGTATATTTGGTTGTAGTTTACAATATGATGCTCTTAAGTGTGAATTTGATGATGTTAATGATAAATATAAAGAGATTTTTATACAAGTCCAGGCCTATAAGAAAACAGTTAAAGGACTAGAAAAACAAAAGGCCTGGTATGATCAAAACCAAATGGCTCTTGAGGAGAAAATAAATGTTTTGCAAAGAGATCCTAATAACACCTCAAATAAGTTAAAATTTAATAAGAAAGAATTTGTAAAAATTGTTGCTGAGAAGGAGGATCTTCAAGCTAAGTTAGACTCAGAGGTAGCTAGACACAATCAGTGGCAAGAACAGGCTAAAAACTTACATAAACTAGTGAATAGCTCTATGTCTATTAAAACTAAAATGGGGTTAGGAGCCAAGGATTATATTGGTCCAGAGGAGGTGTATGATGTAAATGATTACAGTGTTTTTAATCCTGTCACTGATGAAGAAGAAGATAAATATACTAAACCTATTGAATATATAAAACAAGGTGAAATACATAATGTTCCTTCTTCTATTAATAGTATTGTTAAGCCACCCAACCTAAACTCTGACTCAGATGAATCACATATGTCTTATGGTTCAAAGTCCAATGACTTATCAGACACTGGCAGTGAGTCTAACACATTTGTCTCTTGTTCTTCCAGGACTGCAGAGACTCAAACTAAAGAACATGCCAGCTGTGATTCAAATGAAGAGTCCATAAAGTCTGCCTCTCCTAAGCCTTTACAAGTTCCTCAAGCCCCAAGAGTTGTTGTTAAAGAATCTCTTTCAAAGACAGCTTTTTCTAGAAACATTTCTTGTTCTGTTGATTTTGTTAAAAACAATTCTGATTTTGGTTGTGGTTTGAATAATTTTGTTTATGATCAGACTGTTCCTATTTTGAACAAGCAATTTAAGAAGAAATCATGTTTTGTTTGTGGGAGTGTTTTTCATGTTATCAAAGATTGTGATTATTATGAGAAAAAGATGAATATGTGCACTAATCAACAGAGATATAAAAATGTATGGACTGATGTGGCTAACATACCTTCATTTTTTCGCTCTGGAACATATATGAGGACCAGCAAAATCAATTCCGCTTTCTGGTAGATTAGTTGCTACTCGATAACTCGGGCCATTCTTGTGACCCATCTTCTTTTCATTGGAGACCATTTAATATTCTAGGTCATAAACCCACTTTGTATATCAAAGGGGCCAGAGGGACACCATCCAAGGACAATAGTGCAAAGGTCCAGACAATAGTGGATCTCATCAATCTACAGGTTTAACTAATAAGATCCACAAGGCGTGTCCAAGTCGTGATGACTTGGATCTCCATGTATACTAATGTTGTTGTATATTTCTTTTTGTGTAGGATGATCCTCTTTCCAATAAAGATTTAGGTATTGTTGATAGTGGTTGTTCTAGGAGTATGACAGGAAATAGAGACAGGCTTCATGATTTTGTAGGTATTCAAGGAGGTACTGTTACCTTTGGAGGAGGAGATGGCAAAATCACAGGGAAGGGTACTATTAGAACTGCTCAATTGGACTTTGTGAATGTATATTATGTGGAGGCATTGAGAAACTTCAACTTATTTTCTGTGTCTCAAATTTGTGACAAGAAAAACTTTGTGCTCTTCACTGATAATGAATGTTTAGTTCTCTCTAAAGATTTCCAACCACCTGCAGACAACCAAGTTGTTCTGAAGGTACCAAGGAAAAACAATCTCTACACATTCAATCTCAATGATGTTCAACCTGCTGGTAACTTAGCTTGCTTGGTGGCAAAAGCATCCTTGGATGAATCTAATAAATGGCATAGAAGGATAGCTCATGTTAACTTCAAAACAATCAACAAGCTTGGCAAATTTGGGTTAGTTAATGGACTGCCTTCCAAAGTCTTTACTAATGAGCATAACTGTGTGGCCTGCAACAAGGGAAAGCAACACAAGGCTTCTTATAAGGTCATTACTGCTATCAGCACTATCACTGAGCCTTTGCAGCTTCTTCACATTGATCTTTTTGGTCCTACATCTATCAGAAGCATTGATCATAAATACTATTGTTTGGTGGTGACTGATGATTATAGTCGATATAGTTGGGCATTCTTCTTGGGAACTAAAGATGAAACATTCCAGCTTCTTCAAGACTTTATTGCCCTGGTGGAGAATCAGTTGAACAAGAAGGTTAAAGCAATTAGGTGTGATAATGGGACAGAGTTCAAGAATGCTAAATTAATTGCTCTTTGTGCTACAAAGGGGATTAAAATGGACTATAGCATTGCCAGGACTCCATAACAAAATGGAGTTGCTGAAAGAAAAAATAGAACCCTAATTGAAGAAGGAAGATCTATGCTTGCTGATTCAAAGTTGCCTACCATGTTTTGGACTGAAGCAGTGAGTATTGCTTGTTATAATCTCTCCACAAAGAGGGTTGAAGAGACTCTGAATCTCAGATTTATGGAGGATAAGCTCAATGTTCAAGGTGCAGGTCAAGAATGGTACTTTGATTTAGATTATCTAACTGACCATTTGGGTTATACTCGTTATAAATATAATATTTCTGAAGAGCACCCAGAGGTTTTTTTGGATCGATATACTTTAATCAAACTAACTTAACTAGCTTGTTAAGGTTTAACAACCTCGGATAAATCCTAAGTTATTAACAAAGAAACACTGAACAATCTTTATCAAGTACGCGGAATTTACTTAACAAAGCTAAGAAGAATAACTTTTATTAATTACTCTAAATCTGCTTATTATACAGATACACTAAACAACTCTAAGATTATCGAACTTCTCTCTAAAACTCTAAACAACTTGTGAATTCGTAAACTCTAAAACTCATAAACTCGTAGACTTCGTACCTCTAATACCAATCTAGGAGTCCTTTTATAGGCTCAAGGATATCCTAGTCGATTTACAAATTGTATCCTTGTACGATAAGTAATCTAATATAGAATATTCTAGAGTTACAATACTTTCCATAAACGAATATAATAGTTCTTTGTTCTTGCAGTACTTTGACTTCGTTGGCAAGATACTTTGACTTTATCTTTAGCAGTACTTTGACTCTTTGACTTTTTCCAAGTATTTTGCAGCTTTTACAGTACTTTCATATCTTCAAGACTTTCATATCTTCAGCACTTTCATATCCCAACAATCCTCCCCTAACTTGAATTCTACTTGCTTGACTTCAAGTTCCTTTGTGAATGTATCTTTAATAGCTTCATCTTTTAAGGACAGATTGTTTCTTAGTCTTTGGATTGTATCTCTGTAGTTTCTGTGCTTTGTCAAAGTATCTCTAGAATTATTCTTTCACAGCAGCATCCAGCAAGCTCTATCTTTTCAACAACACAGCAACATATGACAATTTGTACATTAATTCAGTTTAAGTTGCATACTATTCTCATCACTTCCAGGTGTATTAACTCCTGTGAGAGGTGAATCATTGAAAATTTATGGATTTAGATCTCTTTACCAAAGCCATTATCTCTGAAGTAGCCAAATGTTTTGGTGTGTAAGACCATGGTACATTGATAACCATATGATTTTTAGCAAATCATCAGCTATCAACAGATTTGAGTTGTCTTTACCAAAAGTTGTACCCTTCTGGACTAGTTAGTTCTTCTATCTAATGGTGAACTAATTACCAATAATGGTTTTTCCACGGCCTTTACCACAAGCCATTTTCTTGTGGGCTAGCCAACTCTTCACATTAACCGATATGGTGAGTTGATTACCATACAACTTATTAGCAAGTTGTCAACTAAAACGGATTTGAAATATCTTTACCAGAGCCGTTTGCTCATGGATTAGCCAATCCTTTTGTAGCCATGGTGGATTGATGACCTATTGATGTTGCCATCACAAAAACCATTTATTTCTTTTAACCTTTGTTTCAAAATATTTGTTACTTAACAAAAAGGTTTCTTTCAAAAATCACTTAACCGGTGTAAAGCTGCAAGCAGTACTTTTATGAAAGTACTGTTTGACCAGCAGTACTTTGAATAAAGTATTGATTTATCAAAAATAATTTATTCAATGAAATTCATACCAGTTTATTCATCATCTTCAGCAATGGTAGTCCAGTTGATAAACAAGTTGATGACCATGCATGCAGTTTCATTATCCTCTTCTACTTCCAATCTGTGCTCTAGCATTCTTCTCATAAGCTCGACAGTAAGAGGATATCTTCTATTCATAAACATGTGTAACATCGTACCATTTTCCAGCTCTAAAACATGAACACCAGACTCTTCAAAGAATCTCCAGCAAACAATTTCCCAATTTTCTTGATTCTTCCAAATATCATCAGTGCTCTCTTCTTCAGTTTCCCATGCAGTTGTGAGATCTCCAAGTAAAACTAAACCAATCAGTTCTAATGGATTATGTTCAAAGTAAGCTTTAACCACATGATATAGATAGAATAGATCTACTCTATCTATAATATGCAATAAATCCCATAACCTATTGAAAACTTTGAAGCTTTCATCTTCTTTATGAAAAATCATATAATCTCCTTCTTTAGATTTCACAACTTCAAAAGCACTAATCTGAGATTTGTTCATCTTCATGTCAGCATCTTCTTTTGAATAATCAAAATCTACTACTCTGAGATAATTCCTTAGTTCATCCCTAGTCTCAGATCTTAATTCAACTTTTTCTTTCTTTGAGAACTGAACATCTGTAACATCAGTTTTCCTTTTTCTTTTTTAAACTCTTCTTTCTTTCTGCTTCAGTCCAATTAGCTTCTTCTCTAAAATCTTTGATGCCTGCAACATCCTTCTTATAAGCTTTTGTTTCAGCATCATAGAGTCTTTTCATATCAACATAATTCAGCTTCTGTAATCCTTTATATCCTCGACCTTTCAAATAAGCCATCATAGCATTTCAGTCTTTAGCTAAATTAGGTCTTCTTGGCATATATCTAACGGAGTAGGTGATGTAATGGTTCAGCAGCTTCAGTATCTAATTCATCTTGTAACTTCTTAGCTGCTTCTCTACTTTGAGCTTCTTCAGCTTCCTGAGCTTCTTTATCTTTAGCATTTAACTCCTCTTGAAACTTTCTAGCTGCAGCTTCATTCCTAGCAACTTCAATTGCTCTAAGTTCTGCCAAAGTTAGCTTTTTCTTCTTAGTTTCTACCAGAACACCCTTTCCTTTATCTTTAGGATCAATTTCAGGTTGAGAAGTTCTTTGTTGTTCTTCTTCTTGCACTTCTCAAATAGTAACACCACCTCTTGGTTGTGATAAATCTTCTAAAATTGTAGCAATGAACTCATCATCACTTGCAGAATGGATGGGTTTGAGTGTAGCTTCCTCCTCTTGTAAAACAATAGAGGGACCAACAACTTCTTCATGTACAGTTGTTGAAGGACCAGCTTCCTCTTCAAAATCCAACAACCTTGGTGTTAACAATGTTTGCCTGTAGGATCCTTGTTGTTGAAAAGCAGTACTTTGTTGTTCAATACCTTGATCTTCAGTACCTTGAACTTGAACTTGCTCTTCAAGATCTTGAATGATCTGTTCTTCAGACTTTTCATGTTCTTCAAGTACCTTCGTGTTGTTTCTCAACATCTTCTTTCAAATTTTCTTTTTCTAAATTCCTCCCCATTGGACGAAGAATGTTGATGATCCTTTTGGCGTTTGTGTTTCCTAGACTTTCTTTGCTCCTTCTTCTTTGATTTGGCCCGATACTAAATTCTTGAACTAATGGCCACACAAAAGTCTTTAGCCTTCTAAACTTAAGTTTCAATTTCTTTATCTGCTTGGCTTGAGCCTTAGTAGTCTTTCTCAACTTAACCAACTCCCTTGTCAAAACATAATTATCCAATGTTATTTCTTCAGGAGATATGGTATGTGAATCCTCTCCTTGAATTGGTGAATGTTCCTCTGATTGAGAAGCAGGAACAGATCCTTGTGGAGATGGAGAAGGTGAAACTGCAACATCTTCTTGAACTTCAGCACTTGGGGAAGCAGTACCTTGTGGAGATGCAGTACCTTCTTTTGATGCAGCTTGTTGAGAAGCAAGATTGCAGATGCAGTACTTAGATGCAGTACCTTCAAGAGCTTCATCATCTTCAGATCAGCTCTAATGCCTGAACAACTTCCATCATAGAAGTAGTTAAGGGAGTATCATGACCCGTGAATAAAACACTCCTTTTTGCCATAAAGTTAAAAATCTTTGATTGTTGAACAATAACAGTGGTAAGTTTGTAGGTTTTGGTATATCAGCAAGTTGCTTATTCAAGAAAACCTGTATAAACCTTGGGTACATTAGCCAAGTAGATCCATGTGAGATATGTGAGAGCATTCCATCCAATATTAGCCTTGAGAAGTTAAAAACCCGATCTGTAGCTAACCCAACTATAGCAGATGCTATATTTGACCCAAATTGCTCCCAAGAGGTACTCTTAGCACTTATGCAATGGAGCAACACATGAACCAAAAATTTCCAATGAGGACAAAATAGTTGTTTCCTAAATGTTTGTTCATTCAAAGATCCTTCATAACCAATATTTTGAAAAGTATCCCATATCAAGCTTATCAAACCGCATGCCCCATCGACATCATTGAACAATAAATCTTCTCTTATGGAGGCTTCAGTAATCTTAACAGTTCTTCCAGCAACTGTGGATCGAACATAATATTCATCATTCTCCATGTTATCCCTAGCATTAGCCCAAAATTCTTGAATCCATGGCTCAATTATATCCGGCTCCACTAAAAGAGCATAACTGATTGGCGAGCCTATAAGATAATCAATAATATCATGAAAGAGTGTATTCGCTTCAGTCTTATCTAAATTAGCCACCATATTGTGCTTTGAAACGGTTGGACGATTAGCCATTGTTGATTATGTGAGCAGAGAAGAGATATAACCGAATAATATAAAGAAGATGAGAGAATTATGGAAAAGATTCTAATGTATCAATATGAGAGGGAAAATCAGAGAATAGTTATTTATAGGTGAGATTTAAAAAATCACAGCCATAGATACCAAAGTTACCGTTAGAATTAATTACCTCTCAACATTACCGTTGGAACAGTACTTTAATAAGACAAACAGTACTTTTCCACGTATGCAGTACTTTCCCAAGCAGTACTTTCCAAGCAGTACTTTCAGGAAAAACAGTACTTTTCCAAATTCTTCTGTAAAAACTAAGTATACATAAATATCCTCCCCTCAAGCAATACACAGGACTATACTAATACTAAATAGTCCTCCCCTTAAATGTAGCTCAGTAGTTAATCATGCCAATGCTCACCACCAAGTGATTAAATCTTGAAACATCAAAGCCTTTGGTGAGTAAGTCAACTACATTATCATCTGTGTGGACCTTAACCACATTAATGAGCATGTGCTCATAGCAATCTCTGATAAAGTGATGCCTAATCTGTATGTGCTTGGTCTTGGAATGATAAACTGGATTCTTCACAATACAAATGGTACTCTCATTATCAATGTTGATAGGAGTATTCTTGAAATTGAATCCATAGTCCAAGAGTTGATTTTGCATCCACAAAACTTGTCCACAACAGCTTGCAACAGCTACATATTCAACTTCAGTAGAGGATGTTGCTGCAATTGTTTGTTTCTTACATTGCCAGGACACTAACCTTCTCCTAAGATATTGGCATCCTCCAGTGGTTGATCTCATATCATAGTTATCACCTGCATAATCACTATATGAAAAAGCTTCTAAGTGAAAAGGTAACTCTTTTGGATACCACAACCTCAACTTTGGTTGTTGCTTCAAATAACAGAAGATTCTCTTCACTGAATTCATGTGAGAGATCTTTGGTGAAACTTGATATCTTGCACATAAGCAAACTGCAAACATGATATCAGGCCTTGATGCAGTGAGATACATAAGAGAACCAATCATTGATCTGTATAACTTGACTTCAACAGGTTGTCCATCTTCATCTTTGCCCAATGAATTGATAGATTTAATAGGTGTAGTAACAGTCTTCATATCATCAAAATTGAACTTCTTAAGTATGTTTGTAACATACTTGTCTTGACTGATAAAAATACCTTCCTTTGACTGCTTAACCTGAAGTCCCAAAAAGAAAGTTAACTCTCCCATTGAACTCATTTGAAATTCCTTCTGCATCAGCTGGTCAAACTCTTTAACCATGGACTATTTGGTAGCCCCAAAGATGATATCATCGAAGACTTGATCTAACACTGACTAACTAATAACCACTAAACCACTAAACCCTAGGCGTTTATACGCTACACCTAGGTTACACACACACCTCTTTAGTCGACTACATCTTGGAAGACTTAATTAAAACCTACACCTATGTCCTCTTTATATACTAGAGGGTAAGGACTAATAAATAAAACTTCTTTTGCAAGCAAGTCCTTCCATCTTTTTGTAGGTTTCCTTCTTGTCATATTAAGTCCCTCTTGTTTCATTCTTTTTGTCTTTATCAACTCAAACTTATAATTCCCAACAATCTTCCCCTAGTTGATAATGACAAAACCATTCTTGAAAGAACTTCCCTAGACGAAGTAGAGAAATTGAGATCAGGGATCTCACCATAAATGAAACAAGTATGTCTTCCCCTTAATCTATGCCATACCACTCAAACAACTCTTCCCCTTTTTGTTATTATCCAAATAGGGAACGTATGCAAATAATGATCTTGACCACCACGAACCAATATCATACTTCCAATCTAAGACTTCCAATGCTTCAAATCGCCCACCATTACGCATCATAAGAAAAATGGATCCAAAACAGTAGAAAACTCCAACTAGCAGTAGTAATAATGATCAATAGTAGTAAACATCAAACATAATCCCCTTGAGTGATGCATGTACATCAGAAGTGATTCTTCAAAATCTGTAAGCTCCATGTAATGATCACTTGTGAAGAAAACCAAATATAACGAACTTGATGAAGAAGTAGAATTTCCCAAACTTGTGTCTTAAATCTTTTACAATCCACGGAACTCCATACTTATTCAAATCAACAAATATAAGTAGACCGCAATCACTTGACAAGAATCCTCAACTAGTATGAGACACTGAGCACTACAATGTAACTCCTTTAAGTGATAGCTGATGAGTGTGTAAATACTCATCATTTTTGGTCAAATCTGAATTGCAAAACGTTTAAAAAATGCTCAGAAATGCATCAAAATACTGAAAATATCTCAAAATTGCATTTTATATGTTTCAGATGCAAAATGTTTAAAATCAGATGAAAAATGAGCTAAGTTTGCATAATTGGCAGTTTCAGTCCCCCGACTTTCAAATCTTGTCAAAAATAGTCCCTGAGCACTTATTTTAAGAAGAAAAGTCACCAAAGTTCCTTTTGAAATCATAAGTTGTCATAATTAGTCCTTTGGTGAAAAATGTCAAAAGTTTTGAGAAATTACAAGTTTAGTCCTTTGAGTTTCAAACTTGGCAAATTCAGTCCTTGGGAAAATTAAGTTTTACAAGTTTGGCCCTTGGATTTTTGTGTCAAAAATAGCCCTTGGATAATTTTTCAGAAACTACAGTTTTGGTCCCTGGAGATTCGAATTATACACAATTGGTCCCCTAAGCTACCTATTGGATTAAATCTAATCCTAAATCCAAACCGGACCCTTTATATATATTAAGCCCAAGCCCACAACCCGTTTACCCAAACCCGACCCACGTTTAATAATAAAACCAAACCCACCCCATTTCCCTCCTTTTTCTTCTTCTTCACCCACCTCCTCTGCAACACTCAACCTCACCCATCCCTCCAGCTCACTCTCTCCACACCATGATCCCCCCACCTCCACCAAACAACAAAAAGCATTTAATGCTTCCCTTCCCCCTTGCACTCAAACCTTCCCAGTTGCTATATCAATTTGGCGCCAAAAATTCATCAAACGGCCAATAATGGCTCAACTCATCCAATGGTCCAGAATTCAAGTGGGAAATGTTCAGATAGGAGAGAGAAGCACTTTTGTATAAAAAGAGAAGGAGGAGAAGCAAGAAAAAGAGTAGTCTCTTAGTTTTAAATTTCCTTTATGTCGTTTTTAATATCAATGTTCTTAGTTTAACTTAAAAGCTGTAATATTTTGTTTCTATGTATTAAACTCAAGTTGTTTTGTCATTGTAATCTACTTTTAAGTATCAATTCAAGGTTTTTATCATAATTCATGTTTTTATGTTTCCTGTTTTAAGTACAGTTACATGATCTTAAATCCAAGCTCCAAAGAGCTTATTTCTAAACTCAAACAAGCTCACTGAAGCTGTTGATAGCTTTCAGTGAGCTTTGGAAACAGGTACAAACAAATTCTTCCTTTGGTCAACGAAAGTCAAAGTTACAGATTCATGGTTAAATTGGTTCTGAATTGCTGATATAATGATGGATTTAGGTTGAATTATACTAGTTTAGTGTAGATTGGGTTTTGTTTAAAGCTGGACTTCAAGTTAGTCTTCAATCTCTTTTCCTTTAAACTATTTTAAATCTGCATTACTACTGTTTGATCTTGCTTATCTTAGATCAGATCTGTGTTGGTTTGTATTGCTTCATTAAGGTGCATTTGAGTTTAGTTAATATGATTTGAGGGTAGATTTAGCTTGAATCAGTGATTTAGTTTACATAAATTTCATTTAAGCTTGATAAGTGGTGTTTGGATCAGTTAGTTTATGCGAGTTTAAGATTTGGTTAGTACTTGAAATCTGCATACTCAGTCTCAGTTAAGGCCAATTGAGTTAATTTAGTCACTATTCTACCTCTATACTAAGAAAAAAGTCAAAATCATTTGGTATAGTTTTATATTAATGCATCAGTGAGTATACGAGTACATTAATCTTGCATTTAAGTAACTATAGTTGTAATATAGCCTACATTCGTCTCATTTCATCATTTCATTTCAATCTCAGTTCATTAAAGTGAATCGAAATCCATTTTAGTCAACCTTTCATTTCTTTCTTTAATAGTCAAAAGTTGAAAAAACCAGTTTTGAGGAAACTTTGTTGAATTTTCATTGCTTCATTTTTAAACCAAAATCACTGAAATTGTGATATGTTTGAGATTGGTTGGTCAAGTATTGAAAAATGAATTTTTCCAAATTTTTGCAAACTGTTTCAAGTGTCAAATAAGCTGTGGAATAAGTTGTCTCATGCCCTGTGCACTGGTCACTGTGGTGTGCACAGGTTGTGCAGAGTTCTCCACAAGCTCATTAGAGCTTGTCTTGGTCTCAACTTTGGTTTACAACTAGCTAACCAGGTCTAGTTTAGGTTCCAATATCTGGTTCTCAGTTTCAGCTTATTTGAGTGGCTTATTTTCAAGCCACAAAGTGGTAGCCAAAACTGCTTTTAGCTCTTAACCTCAAATCATCAAATCTGAGTAGCTTGTAGTATAGAGGTTAAGAGTAGTTTTATTTGGTTGCTTTTGAGTATTTATAGCTTATTATAGCTTCTGTGTTCAGTTGGTGGTCTTTGGTGTTCATTTGCTTATTTCAAATGCTTATTTATAAGCACCTTGCATGGCAGTTTCATTTTCGTACACACAAGCCACTGTTTTTATATTTTTCATAGATTCATAATATTAATTTAGACTTTTACAAAAATTTTTCATATTTTTCTAGTTCAGTTTGCTATTTTTCTTCATTTAAAACAGTTTTTAAGTCATTTTAATTAGCTTTTATTGCAATTAAATCAGAAAAGTTTCAAAAAAATAAGTTTTCATTTTTCCTAGGTTAAGATAAATATAAAAAGTCAAAAAAGTATTTTTCCAGATTTTTCATAGTTAAATTTGTAATTTTTAGCAATTTAAGTAGTTTTAAAATAGTTTTTAATTCATAGAAAATAGAAAAATAATCAGAAAAATATAAAATTAGTTTTGAAAATTCTCTTTAGTTATTTTAGATTTTTCTAAGTCATAATTTCATTTTTCTAGCTTAATTTCATATTTTCTTGTATTTTAGGTTATTATTTAATAAGTAAAAATAGTTTTTAATTAATAATAATTAGATAAATAGTTTTAAAAATAATTTTCTTTTTCTAAAAATTTTCTCTTATCATTAGGATTGTAAAAATGTCATTTTCATATTTTTAGGATTTATATTGCTTCAGTTTCACATTTTCTTTTGTACGTCACGTAGTTTTTAATTTAAATTTTATAAAATAAAAAATCAAAAACATCATTTTGCAAATAGTGATAGCGTTTATTTAATATAATTTATCTTTTTAATTTTCTTTAATTTGCATTTAAGCCCCTGTAATTTATATAATTTTTCTTTAGGTATAATCAATCACAATCCTTTTCTCGTTCAAATTCTCTCGATCACTATTCGTTTGGTTATTCTCGCACAGCTCGTTGGGACATAACGACCTTGGGAAACACTGTACTCTCCTGATCTTCATTGCATTTGTGTCTGAACTGTTTTAAGTTTCTTACGGTTAGCCATTCACAAGTGGCTAGCTTGTGTGAGAAAACTTGACGGTTTAGCACCAATCAATAGCCAATGTGTGCATAGAGCATCATAAGAAAAATCACATATTTCTAGATTCATCAAGCTATATGATAAGAACACAAACCAAGTAATTCCACTTCACCTTCAAATAAATGATAAATAATCCTCTTCGTAATCAATTCTTCAATAAACCTCCAAAACGAGCTTTTTAAATCCTTTTAAGAACAAATCACCAAACTCCTTGTGTGTGTGAACAATAACCTGTGTGTGTGTCGTCCAAAACTATAACATTAATATGCTCAACTTCCCTTAAATTGAATCTATATGAAAACATAACTTTTAATTTAGAGCAGCATACATTCAATAATAACGTACGTTGGAAGGAGCAGTACTTTCACCAATCACAGTACTTTCAATCATGGGCAAACAGTACTTTTAATAAAATCTGCAGTACCTTGAAGCAGTACTTTCATCTAAACATGCAGCACTTTCATAAGGAGACCAGCAGTACTTTGAAGCATAAGCAGTACTTTAAAAAATCAGGAGTACTTTTGACATAAAAGCTCAGATGGAAGATCCCTTATGTAGAAAGTTAGATTGATATATAGAGAACATCCACCCAAAATTTCGTTACGATCCGACGGTTAACGAAAAAGTTATGATCGTTTCAAAACAATGCTGTTGTAACCTTACGAAAAATCAGCAGCAGACTTCGACAGCTTATAACTTTTGATTGAGAGCTTCGATCGACAATCCCTTCGGTGAGATTAAAGATAGATATACCAAGAAGCTCCAGTTCGAATTTTAGCCCAATCCAACGGTTCATTAAAAAGTTATGCCTTCTGAAAAACAGTGCTGCAGAAGTAATACGAAAATTTCAGACTCGAATTTTTTTCTTCTTTTCTCTTCGAAAAACCTTGTAGATCCTAAATATCACGAGCCCCAGGCTCTGATACCACATGTGAAGATCGTTGTAAGCTCTTAGACGAGGTCTAATATTATATCTAGAACTAATATAAAGGCGGAATTTCAAACATAGAATCATATTATTATGAACAAGGTTTTTTTCATTCACCATCTCTAACTAAACAATAATCAAGATCAAGACTTGATCTAACACTAACTAACTAATACCACAAACCACTAACCCTAGGCGTTTATACGCTACGCCTAGGTTCACACCACCTCTTTAGTCGACTACATCTTGGAAGACTTAATTAAAACCTACACCTATGTCCTATTTATATACTAGAGGATAAGGACTAATAAATAAAACTTCATTTGCAAGCAAGTCCTTCCATCTTTTTGTAGGTTTCCTTCTTGTCATATTAAGTCCCTCTTGTTTCATTCTTTTTGTTTTTATCAACTCAAACTTATAAGTCCCAACAATATTCAAGATGTCGACTGAAGCTGTTCCACCACCCTCAATCAGCTCACTCAGAATTCCAATTATCAAGAAGGGAGAATATGATCTCTGGTGCATGAAGATGAGGCAATATATTGCCATTACAGACCATGCTTTATGGAATGTAATTGTTAATGGGAATGAAGTTGTTCCAGAACCCATTAATGTTCCTAGATGTTAGGAATTAGAAATTCCCGGTATTAAAGAGTCGGTCACCTCAAGTATATGTAATCGTTTGAAAGCTCGTAGTCATAGTAATATTTAGTTAAGTAGTATTTAGTTAAGTAACACCGTGGAGGACGGACGGGTCTTTACCCACTGTATGCCTGATCCACAGCCCGTTGTGTGGCGATTTATGTAAGACTATAAATACTCTCTACCTCCCAAGGTAGAGAGTTGGAGCTCATAATAATATCTTTCACTTTCTCTCACTAAGTTCCCTAAACCTCTAACTTTCTCTCTCTAGAATTCCATCTATATGCTACTTTGTGTTATGGTTTGATGTGTATGTGAAAAGTTATATCTTACAATTGGTATCAAGAGCCATGGTTAGATCATATCTTGCACATCTTTGGATTTCTAGTGGTTTTTAGGTGGTTTTTGAGTTTGAAAAAGTTTAGTGGTTTTTGCATCATTTGATTGATTTCTAGTGTTAAAGTTTCGATTTTGGTTGTACTTTTGTGTTTAGAATCATCACAAGTGTTTAGGTTTTGATCTAGAAGGTTTGAATCATAGTGGTTGGGTTGTTTTTGGATTGAAAAGTGGTGTTTATGTGTTTTTCATGCTAGCGACTTGAGCCACGGAAAAGTTTCTTCGTAGTGACTTGCTTCACATTTTTGTAGCGAGTTACAGGTTTGGAGCTAGCGACTTACCTAGCGATTTACATATACAAGTAGTGGACTCTCCACTACAGGTAGCGACTTGGTGGTAGCGACTTGGTCTGTAGCGAGTTGCTCTTTAGCGACTTGTATTCCTAGCGACTTGAGTAGCGAATTGCTGCCAAAATTTCGCTAGCGACTTGAGGTTAGCGAGTTACTACTTAGCGACTTGCATTTGTCTAGCGACTTGGGACTCTAGCGACTTAGTGGTGTAGCGAATTAAGAGTTAGCGACTTAGTGCATTATCTTCTAGCGACTTAGTGCATTATCTTCTAGCGACTTAGTGCATTATCTTCTAGCGACTTAGTGCATTATCTTCTAGCGACTTGAGTGATTGTTTACGGTTTTCTCTTGATTTAGTAAAATCCCGTATAAACTGTAAACATGTCTACCAACGTTCCTACTGTCATCTCCACTGTTGCCGAGGATGTTCAAGCATCTGGTTCAGATACTCGTCCACCCTCTTGACAGACTGACTACGATTCTTAGGCTCAACGAATCAGATTGTACTGCCTTGGGAAGGAAAATGGTGTCAACATTCTCAAATCCATTGATGAAGGACCATATCGATTTGAGACGACTAGAGACATACTTGATACTAATGAAGATGGTACTCCTGTTTACGGGAAGGACAGACCAAAATGTATGATGAGCTTGAGGATAAGGGAAAAAGAGATTCGATGCAGATATCGGGCTTCAAACATTGTTCTTCAAGGTCTTCCTAAAGACATCTACAAGCAGATCAATCATAACACTGATGCAAAGGCAGTATGGGATAATGTTAAGATGCTTCTCTCAGGTTCAAAATTAACTATGGAAGACAGAGAATCCCAACTCTATGACGAATTTGAACACTTCAAGATGAAACCAGATGAGAGTGTCTATAGTACTATGTGAGATTTCATAAGTTAGTAATGACATGAGGACATCAGAATGACTATGCCTAACATTCAGCTGAACTCAAAATTTGTGAACAACATGAATCCCGAATGGCACAAGTTTGTCACCGCTGTGAAGCTCACTAAAGGATTGAAGAATACAAACTATGAGCAACTCTATGCCTTCCTCCTTCAGAATGAGAGACATGCTATGTTTGAAAAATTGATTCCAATCAGTTCAAAACCAACCAGGGAGAGACAAGCTCGTCTAATGACTCAACTGCCTTCTACTCAAACATCAGAATCACAACCAAAGCATCACAAGTCATACCCTTGGGTAATGGTAATCACAAACTCATTCCTGATCCTATGTTCAAACAAGCTGATGCTGATCCCCACGTGGGTAACTTCATTAATCAACTAGCTCTTCTGATTAGTCAAAACATGAATTCTCTCCCACAAACCAACAACAACCTCAGAACAGCATCTAACCCACACAATCAAGCCACTGTTAAAGATGGAAGGATCATGGTGCAACCAGTTCAGGAAAGACAGTATGATCAGGGAAGAGGTGGAGCTGGTAGAGGTTATGTTGGCAACCAGAATCGAGGAAGGAATGTTAACCAAGGTCAAGCTAAGCCAATCAAATGTTATAACTGTGGTGGTGAGGGACACATTGCAAGGAACTTTACATCTCCAAAGCGCCCACAGAATGCTGATTACTTCAGAGATAAGATGCTGCTAGTACAAGCTCAGGACAATGGTGCTACTTTGGATGAAGAGGAATTGCTGTTTCTAGCTGAGGGCAATGCCAAGACCTATGATGCAGATGTGGATGAGCAGCCTATTCAGGAAATAGGTCACAATCATCAGAATGCCTTTCAAGTCGCTGATTGTGATGCATACGACTCTGATGTGGATGATGGACCTCGGCACACACAATTTTATGGCTAGCATTTCTCCAATGGTCTCGCTCTTCACCACTAGCTGGCCCATCCCGAGACAAACTCATCTATAGGTATTAAAACTATACGATAATGCTGATGTGCTAAAGATGCATGACAAAGTACATTCAACTGAAACTATTGAATCAAATGTTGAAAATATGGGTAATATCGATATTATCCCATATGATCAATACGTGAAACAAAGTGAAAGTGAAGGTGTACCAAGTGATGCTTCTTCTGCAGTCAACAATGACTATGTTTTTGATGAATACACTGCATGTGCCCTGATGATTCTGTAATCTCTGAACTAAATGCCTATAAAGAACGTGTTGCTATTTATGAACAACGTGCTAAATTTGAGTTGACCACTCGTGAGCAGGAAATGGATGACCAAGTGCGTACAATCATTAGAAAAAGTAATTTAAGAGAAGAAGTATTGAAACAAGAATTAAATTCCTTGCAAGAAAAACTTTCTAAACAGCTAAGCAAAAACAAGAACTTCAAGAAAATGTGAAAATGCTTAAGCAAGAATTTAATGCAAAGGAATAAAAACTCTTGAGAGATTTTTCTAATATGAAAACTTTGAAAAACAAACTTGAAAACAAGTTGTACATACAAGGAAACACCATTCAGACTGCTCACATGGTCACTAAACATAGAGTCCTAAGCGATAAGCATAGTGTTCCCATTATAGATAAACCCAACCCTGAGTACGGAAAGATAGCAAAAGCACTCAAAGTGTGATCTATGATGGCAATGAGATTCTTAAACCTATACAAAAACCTAGTTGCGTTGAGTGCACTGAGGAGGATAAGAATCAGATGAAGTCACTAGGGAAAGAATGAACAAAAAATTAGATGATCCTAAATGCAAGAGAAAAAAATAATTATCACTCCCCATGACTACAAAAAGGAATACTGGATTTCCTTGAACATGTTTAAGCCTCAGACATTGTTGACTCCGAACAAGTTTCTGGAAAAAGGACTTAGATAAGCAGAAAGCTGATAATATTGTTGAAACAAACCCTCCCCTATGGAAAATGCCTAGAGCGACTGTGTATCCTCCTAATACACCAATGCATCTTGTTCCTAGAAAAATTGCCACTAAAAGCAAGACCTTAATTAGCCAATATGTTATATTTCAACTATTTGTTGATTTTGAGAAAACTTGCAAGAAAAGGATCACACCCATTGGTATAACGGAAGGAGAAAGGGGTTTTGAGCAAATGAAAGAATGTTATTTACCTGAGGTCATGCCTTTCTTTAAACTTCTGAAAGATCACTTTGAGAGTCTTAAAAGGGGATAGAAAATGACATCAAGGGAATGGAAAAGGAATTTGATGCAATGGTAGTTGAAGTTAGAGTATGGAGCGTGCACTAAAATATAATGAGAATGAGAGGAAGAACTTGCATACCTTAAATGAGACTCTTATTACTGAATGTGTTGCTCAAGATATCTTTTTCACTGCTTCAAATTACTCTATTAATGCTTCCAAATTTCATGAACTATCTGTGGCCCTGAAAGTCTCCCATGATCGTGTCATTGAGCTTGAAAAAACTAATTCTAAACTAAACGAGAAAATTGAACTGGATGATCACGACAATTTGGTTAAACATTTTTCTAAACTGGAAGTTGAGCATTTTAATTTACAACTAAAATATCAACATCTTAAAGAAAATGTTAAAACTTCAAATATCAAGACATCGTCAGATGCTCCAGAGTTTGATGCAGTTTTTCAAATTAACAAACGTGATGAAAAGATTCAAGCTCAGTGCAACGCGATCAGAAAGTTGAAAGCCCAAATCTCTCAATTAAAGGGTCAAACGAACAATATGCAGGCGCTCCCAAATTCTCCTCCTTTAGATTCTCAGAATTCTCAAACTTTTCATCTTCAAAACTTAGTTGATGCCTTACCAAAGGAAAACGAGAGTTTTCTAGAAGAAAATGAAAAAGTTAACGACATTTTAAAGAGTTATATGATTCAATAAAAGTCACCCGTGACCAAAACAACGAAAATAACGTCCCTACAAAAGGAAATTGAGAATCTGAGAAGTCAGGGAAATGGGAAACTGCCACTTGTTTTCAATAAGAATGTTGTCTCAAAGTCACCCTTAAACTGCAAATACACTGTGACAGTTAAATATATTCCTCCTCATCTTAGGAATAATGAACATGCTTTTCATGAATACTTTGCTCACCTTAAGGATAGTCTAGAATGTCTCCGTGAGATTGTCGAAGAGGATTTCATTAACAAACCTCTTGATAGTGAAATTAGGTTTGCTTGCCTCCAGGCCAAACGATCTCAAGAGTTCCTAGAATGTGTAATTGCCACATGTCCCAAATCCTTAACCTTAGGTGCAAAAGGCAAAGCTGTGATGCCTTGTTCCATGCCTAGTGCCAAGCAGGAAATCCATTCTATGCCCAGTCTTAAGAAAGGAAACACTAATGTGCCTTCAAGTAGTTCAGATTCCAGATATGTTAGTGCTAAGAAGAAAACTTTAGTGTGCCTAAAAAAAGCTCAAATCACAGTCTTAAAGTATACACTAATGTGCCTTCTAGTACTTCAGATCCTTGCACATCAAGTTCAGGAATGCAAAAATTAGATCAACCAACTAATGTTCCCATTCCCTCTACAGGAGTAATCAGTGACTTTAAGCGAGCAGGTCAAAGTCTCAAGACAATACAAGGAATGATAGGACCTTGCAAGCTAAGAATGTGCATTGGAAGAGAGTAGAAGACCAATCTAGGAACTTTTAGCTTGAGTTGAATAAAACGAATCGTGTTGATTCTAGTATTAGCCTTAGGCGTACTGTAATTAATTCGAATTCTGATACTATCTGCAAACCTTGTAATGCTGTCTGCTTGAATTCGGTTGCTAATCATGAATGTGGTGTGAATGCTTTGTCTAATGCTGTCAAATGCCCGTTAAAATTGTTAATGCAATATCGTGCAAATAAGGCAAAAGGCAAAAGCGAAAGACTGTTAGAAAATAGTGGAAACCCACAAGAAGAACTTTTATAAAGATAGGTTATTATTGGATACCTTTTGGCCATAAGAAAATCAGTTTTGTTCTCACACTGCTAAGATTATGCCCACTAGAAAATGGATGCCTACTTGTAGAACTATTCCCTTAAGAAGTAAACATACTTTGAATAGGTCAAATACAGACACCACCATTGCATCTATTCCCAATGATTCCATTGCTTCTACTTCTGATATGGATGTTTCTATTACTGATGTGAGTGTTCCAATTACTGTTACTAACCAAGTGGAACCCATTCTTGCATAGGGATCCCAATTATCCAGTTATCCATTCTTGTCTGTGTTCTACTGCAGATCGTTCAAATAGTTCTGTGGTACCTAGACTCAGGCTGTTCCAAGCATATGACTGGAGACCGGTCGCGGCTCATGAACTTCGTGAGCAATTCATCGGACTGTTAGATTCGTTAATGATCATTTCGGTGCAATTAAGGGTTATGGTGATTATGTTGTTGGTGATAGTGTTGATCTCTAAGTATACTATGTGGAAGGTTTGGGTCATAATCTGTTCTCTGTTGGTCCATTCTGTGATTCTGATCTAGAAGTAGCCTTCAGAAAACATACCTGCTTTGTTAGAGATCTTAATGGCAGGGAACTGTTAAAAGGAACTCGTGGTTCAAATCTTTACACCATCTCCATAGAAGATATGATGAAGTCTTCTCCAATTTGCTTGCTGTCAAAGGCTTCTAAACCAAAGTCATGGTTATGGCATCGACGTCTCAATCACTTGAACTTCGGCACCATCAATGATCTCTCCAGAAAGGACTTAGTTGTAGTTTTACCTCGTCTAAAGTATGAAAAGGATCATCTTTGTTCAGCATGTCAATTGGAAAAAGCAAGAAGTATGCCCATAAACCCAAACCTACTAACTCTGTCACAGAAGTTCTTCATACAATTCATATGGATTTATGTGGACCAATGAGAGTGCAGAATATCTTTGGGAAGAAATATGTTTTAGTTATAGTTGATGATTACTCTAGATTCACCTGGGTCAAGTTCTTAAGGACAAAGGATGAACTCCTGATATCATCATCAAACTTATCAAAACACTGCAGGTTCGACTTAACAAAACCGTCAGAATTATCCGGACAGACAATAGAACTGAGTTTGTTAACAAACAACTTAGTGAATTCTATGAAAGCATTGGAATCACCCATCAAAGAAGTGTTCCACGAACTCCTCAACAGAACGGTGTAGTTGAAAGACGAAATCGAACTCTTGTAGAGGCCGCTCGAACAATGCTGATTTACTCAAAAGTTCCAATGTTTCTCTGGACTGAAGCTATCGCCACTGCATGCTACACACAAAATCGTTCCCTGATTCACACTGCTCATGGAAAGACACCATATGAACTTGTCCACAACAGAAAACCTAATCTCTATTTCCTTCGTGTGTTTGGTGCATTGTGTTATCCAACTAATGAGGGTCAAGACTTAGGGAAACTTAGGGCTAAAGCTGACATTGGAGTATTTGTAGGATATGCACCAAACAAAAAGGGATACCGATCTATACAAAGAACCCGAAATATAATGGAAACCATTCACGTTACGTTTGATGAGCTGACCGGTCAAATGGCTCCTGGACACTCCAGCTCAGGACCCGCACTTCAAAACAATCCCATTGGTTCATCTCTTGTTCCAAACTCTTCTCAAGAAACTCCATATGTACCTCCCTCTGAAGATGATTTAAAGAAATTGTTTGATCCTATGTTGATGACCTGTATGATTCAATACTAATGAGGTATTGATCCCTACAATAGAAGATGCTCATATTCCTGTGAATGAAGGCAATCCTTCAGTCTCAATATCTTTAAGTCAAGAAGCACCTGCTGCTGATCCTTCATCTCATCACAAATCATCATTCTTCAAATGTACATCATGGAAATGTTTCTGGCATCATTGATGAAGTTAATCCCTTTGCTACTCCTAAAGATGCTCCATTTGAAAACATATTTGCTACTCCTGAATCATCATCAGAACCATCTTCTTCAGAAGACATCGACTCAGCTACTTCAGTTCCTCAACAACTACCACATGAACACCTCTGAAAATGGACTCACGATCATCCATTAGACAACATCATTGGAAATCCCTCGTCCTGTATCAATCCGGAAACAACTTGCAACCGATGCCTTATGGTGTTTCTTCAACTCCGTACTATCTAAGATCGAACCAAAAGATGTTAAAACCGCCATGAATGAAGACAGCTTGTTTCAATGCATGCAGATGAAATTCATGAGTTTGATCGACTTGATGTATGGGAGTTAGTAACTGCTCCAGACTGTGCTATGATTATTGCCCTTAAATGGATCTTCAAAGTGAAACTTGATGAGCATGGTGATGTGTGGAAAAACAAGGCCCGATTAGTTGCTAAAGGATATCGTCAAGAGGAGGGTATAGACTTTGAAGAATCATTTGCTCAGTTGCTCGAATCGAAGAATCAACGAATCGGCAATCAAATCTTTCTGGCTAATACTGCTAGTAAGAACATGGTAGTATATCAGATGGATGTGAAGACGGCATTTCTGAACGGAGATCTTAAAGAAGTCGTCTACGTCAGCCAACCTGAAGGATTTGTGAATCAAGAGCATCCTAATCACGTTTATAGTCTGAAGAAGGCTCTTTACGGTTTAAAGCAAGCTCCAAGGGCATGGTATGATACAATGTCAAAGTTTCTTCTATCAACCATTCTGCAAGGGCAGTTGATCCTACCTTATTCACCAAGAAGTCAGGCAAACATTTAACTCATGTTCAAATTTATGTTGATGATATTATTTTTGCCTCGACTGACCCAATGGAATGTGATCATTTTCTAATAAAATGAGTTCAAAATTTCAAATGTCAATGATGGGACAAATGTCATTTTTCCTGGGATTACAAATTTCACAAAGTCCCGGAGGCATTTTCATAAATCAATCTAAATATGCAACAGAGATTTTAAAGAAATTTGGATTTGATTCAAGTGACCCTGTTGACACTCCCATGATGATCGAACCCAACTAGATGAGGACCACTCAGGGATCATGATTGACCAAAAGAAATATCGTAGTATGATTGGATCCCTGATGTACCTCACAGCTAGTAGACCAGACATCTTGTTCGCTGTTTGCATGTGTGCTAGATACCAGGCTAAGCCTACTAAAAAGCACCTTGAAGCAGTTAAACGGGTCTTTCGGTATCTCCAAGGAACCATCATATGGGACTATGTACCCGAAGGACACTGGTATGTCACTAACGGCCTATGCAGATGCTGATCATGCAGGTTGTCAAGATACACGTCGAAGTACATCTGGAGGTGCTCAGTTTTTGGGTGATAAGCTTGTGAGCTGGTCTTCAAAGAAGCAAATGAGTACTTCTATTTCCTCTACAGAGGCTGAATACATAGCCATGTCATCCTGTTGTGCTCAAATCTTATGGATGAGATCTCAATTATCTGACTAGGCTTTGTATTCACAAAATCCCTCTGTACGTTATAATAAAAGTGCTCTCTCTCATGCAACAACGTTCAACACTCAAGAGCAAAGCATATCGACATTCGACATCATTTCATCAGGGAACAAGTGAAAAAAGGTGTGGTGGAACTATATTTTGTGAGGTCTGAATATCAGTTAGCAGACATCTTCACCAAAGCTCTTCCAAGAAAACGTTTTGAGTTTATTCTTCCACGTCTTGGCTTGAAAAGCCTTCACCAATACTCTCAAACGTCTCCAGGAGGAAGACGAGGAGTAAAGGTCTATCTTCATCTATCTCTTGTATATATGTATTGAAAAAATCAAAATACAAAAATTATAAAACCTTCAAAATCCATAAAAATCTGAAAAATTCGAAAATCTTCAAAAATATTGTCTTTTTGTCATGCGTTTTTCTCGGTTCGATAATATCTCGTCTTGTGCTGTCATTCAAAAAATGACACGGGACTTTAGATGTTGGTCGAATTCCAAAAAAAAAAAAAAAAAAAAAAATCAAAAAAATCAAAAAAAAAATGTTTGAGAGAAAGAGAAACAATGGTTTATTGTCATTTTCAGGCAATAACCCGGTTTTAAAAAAAAGAACAGAGCCATGTTTTACCATGTTTTCAAATTCCATGCTCTGATTCTATAAACATTTATCTGCTGAAAACTAAATGCTTTGAAAAAAAAAAATAACTCGGTCTCTATTTTTGATAATCATCAGGACTTAGTTGTCAAAATCTTCATCTCTCAATCAACAACCTATGTCATTGAGTGAGGGGGAGAATGATTTCAATTAAATTAAAAAAGTTATTTGGCATTAAATTGTTTTCAAAAGATGTACATGCATGTTTTATCAATGGAGTTTAAAGTCTTAAAATCCGATCCTTGTCAGTTAAAACGCTTTCATAATCAAGTCACAATCTCCTTAAAAGCTTTCAAAATCAATTTAAATCTATAAGAGATCACAAATCTCAATATTTGATAATGTGATCGGGGGAGAATTGTTGATTTAAATTGGATTTAAACGATAATTCGGTAAATGTTTTATAGAATGTACATGATGTCTTCCCCGCATGTGACAAACGATTTCAAATTTTTCAATGCACATGTTGAGGGGAAGCATCTATCTTAAACCTATAATTTGAAACGTGATCATTTATCTCAATGTGCAGATTCCCTCTAGTATGTGTAAAACTCCTTTCAAACCTAGAAGCACATATTGAGGGGAGCAAAATCATGAAAATCTCATCCTTCCCCAAAATGCTTTATCTACTTGATTCGATTTGGGAAGTGATGTTGATATTTTAGAAATGGTAATCAAAGAATTTAATTCTTTCTCTTGCCTCCGTGTGCAAAACATTTTCAAATACTTGATGCACATGTTGAGGGGAGTTCTCGTTCTAAAAATATCAAAAACAATTCAGGTACAAAATGCTTTGATAATATATCAAAAGTATCTGAATTGATTTTCAAATGGTTTTCAATTGGTTCCAACGGCAGATGAACAATACCAAATAGACCGACCCACTTTACTTTATGTACGGTGATATAAGGATGATAAGTTTATTTTTTTGTCCCAAGATCCGCCAAGACCGGAGGGATCTACCCAGGAACTATCCACTAGTTAGTGTAGAGTTCTTAGGTATGATAATAAAAGAGAAAAATGAGGAATAGGAAGAGTGCAGACTGAGACTGAGCTAGTACTGGAATAAACCCAACAAGGTTCTAGCTATGAAGTCTCGGTAAGCACTGAAGGGGTTGAGGAATTAAAAAGAATTGAATGAGAAAAGGGTGAAAACAAACAGCCCTCCATTTATTCAACCTTAGGGCAGAAACCGGGTTCAATTCATATGCTACTGATGGTAACATCGGTATTGAAGACAAGACGTCATGGACCCAGTGACGCACTGCACTTCAACTTCCCACACCACTCAAGTTCCTCTTAAAAGGACTTGTTTCATTCTCACGGGGAACCGACATTATCTATCGACTTTCTCTTAGAGATTGTTGATATTGAAGAAGGAGACCCTCTCCCTAGTCTCCGGCACAGGATCCAATTATGCACAAATTGAGTCTAGAGCCACGAGATCATCAATAAATCTCATTAGGACACTTTTCAATGAAGACTCTCTGTTTCACACAATGTGGAAAGAGAGATTATATCTTGAGTCCTACGCATTATCCTTGTGGTATTGCCAGAACATCTGAGTGATATGCAAACATACTCACAATGAAGATGGAAAGCCTTCTGGAGCAACACTAACAAGCTCCTGGTAGGTGGCATGTGAGATCTACTATATGGATCAATCATGTGACAACTGAACAGAAACAATGGGGCGATTCAGTCTTTTGAATCAATCCTGGTTCAGGTTATGGATTGACGGATACCTTTGAAAAACCGGTCTTTGTGCTTTAAAACTCTTTTCATTAGCACGTCGACCGTGTACTAATTTTTCAAATCAAAAGGTGTTTAATGATTGATAATTGATTTTCATTAAAACCTTCGTTATATTGCAAAAACAATTTCTATTGAGCAATACACGATTGTTTTTCAAATCTCTTTTCATCAATCAGTGGACGAAAATTCGCTGGTTCACTCACTCCGTGTTGTCTTCTTTGAGACGTTCCGGTTTGAGAACAGCTAGAGCAGCTGCGAAACCCTGTCAAGGAAATTCCTCGGAATTATACCTGATCACAGGCAGTACTTGTACTGATCAACGGGGAACCGTGGGCAGTGTACCTCAATTCATTGAAAGTGTTCAAAGACACTTTCGTGCGCTTTATTGCTAACTGTCTTATGCAGGTACAACCCGACGTTTGCAGCTGATCAGAATGAAGCGGTCAATCCATAGCAGCATGCTCACCTAACACATTCATCTCAAAAGAAATCATGATTAGTGCTTCAATGACTCTGATATTTTCACTCCATGCGTCTGCTACGCGCTTGCCAATATCATGAATCAACTAATGCTTCCGCTACTCTGATGAGAAGATTTCATGATCCAGAATGTGAGCATGTCGATCCGAATGTCACAACATCACATAATACCAACACCACTATGGATGTATCAGAGATTTTCTATTAGCTGATGATCTCAAATGCTGGCTCAACATTATTATCACGTGGATCAGTAACAGACCTCCACTTGGATTAACCAAACATGCAATGAGTGGAATCAATGACTACGAGCTTCGAGCAAAGTACTACATCAAGAATGCAAGATCAATTGTTAATGTAATATCTGTTTGTATTCTATGTCATTTTAGTATATGTTTGAGGTGACCTCCCTTAGGGGGAGATTGTTAGGAATTAGAAATTCCCGTAGTTAATAAGAGTCGTCACCTCAAGTATATGTAATCATTAGAAAGCTCGTAGTCATAGTAATATTTAGTTAAGTAGTATTTAGTTAAGTAACACTGTGGAGGACGGACGGGTCTTTACCCACTGTATGCCTGATCCACAGACCGTTGTGTGGCGATTTATGTAAGACTATAAATACTCTCTACCTCCCAAGGTAGAGAGTTGGAGCTCATAATAATATCTTTCACTTTCTCTCACTAAGTTCCCAAAACCTCTAACTTTCTCTCTCTAGAATTCCATCTATATGCTACTTTGTGTTATGGTTTGATGTGTATGTGAAAAGTTATATCTTACACTAGACAACCCAAAGCACCAAAACCAGTCTTACCAGCAGCAACCTTAAGGAATCAAGAGAAGGCACTAAACATTCTATTATCTGCCATTCCAGATGGTCATCTTCTCAAATTTCATGAGCTAAAGATGCTAGAGCAGCTCTGGGCTGCTCTCAAGACTAGATTTGGAGGGAATGAAGCTTCTAAAAAGATGCACAGAAATTTGCTGAAGCAACAGTTTGAAACTTTCCACAGTTTGGTGACAGAGAGAGTCTTGATGCTGCATATGATAGGTTTTAAAATCTCCTCAACATGTTGGAGTTATACAAGGCATAAGTATCAGTTGAGGATGCTAATTTGAAGTTTCTAAGGAGTTTGCCATCTACATGGCATGTGATTGCTACAATGATCAGAGGACAACAAGGTTTGGATGTCATGGACTTTGATGATCTCTATCATCAACTGAAGGTGTATGAGCATGAGATGAGTGGTCAAACAAATTCCAAGTCTCACAGTATTGCTTTTCTATCATCTGAAAAGAAGGGCAGTACTTCCATCAAAAGTACTGCTTCTCCTCAAAGTACTGTTTCTCAAAGTACTGCTGTTTACACCCCCCCCCTCATATGCTCAGCAGGCCCCACCAACTACCGCTATGCCCTCAGATGAAGTTATGTGCTCCTTCTTTGCACAACAAGCTAGTTTACCTGTCACCTATGAAGAAGATCTAGCACAGATTGAAGAAGATGCACTTGAAGAAATTGATATCAGGTGGCAAGTTGCTATGATCATTGCAAGGATCAAAAAGTACATAAAGAAGACAGGCAAAAGCATTGATTTCAAACCAAAACAGGGAATAACTTTTGACAAATCCAAAATTGAATGCTTCAATTGTCAAAAGACTGGTCACTTTGCAAGGGAGTGCAGGTTTGTTAAGTATCAAGCAAACAGAACATCTGAGAAGCCAAAACTTGAGCTCAAAGAAAATTCCATTATCAAACAAAGGCTTTGGTTGCTCAAGAGAAGCATCAGGCTGACTGGAGTGAAGAGTTTGATGATGAACCGACTTATCAGTATGGTAGCAAGGGAAGAAGTAGTTGAAGAATCAGTGGAAGCATTGGACCGAGCTGCTTTTGATGAGAACCTGAACATGCTACTTTGGAATCCGGCGATGGCTTTTGAGGATTTGATTGGAGCAAGGAAAGTGAAGATGATCCTGTTCTTCTTGCAATGGTGGCTACTTCACCAACTCGCCTCCTATCTCTGAGGTGTATGCTCAAATGTTATGATTTTTATCAAAATTACTTAACAGTTATGTGATTGAAAGAGATAATTGTGTTAGGCTAGGTCTCGAGGTAGCTGGTTATTAAATAACCTTAGAATCTATGGAAGCCAAAATCTTAGCACATGAAACTAATGAAGTAGCTTGGGCAGAAAAATATGAACAACATGATTACCAATTAAAACTAAGTGAATGGAAATTAAACCTGAAAATTGCTGAAATTGAGAAATTAACTAAGGAAAGAGATGATTTGTTAGCTAAGTTTGTTGCTGGGGTGAAGTCTGGTCGTCACATGTTACTTATGTTCAAAACAAAAGAACCTACCTTAAAACTGGATTAGGTTTTGGAATGGATTTTAGTAACATAGATGCAAACCAACCTAGTGATCGTGATGAGGTGTAGTATGAGGATATAACCACTAGTGATGATGAACTCATTAATTATGTAGATACATCTAGTAATGAGGGCTCAATAAGTGAACCACCACCTGAGTATAAGAAAGATAATGGTTATCATGCTCTTCCCCATCCCATCGGCATTCATCAACCCCTAGCCCGATGTTTCTCGTTTTGGAGTAGACAATGAGTTTAGGAAAAGCTTGTAGCTCAATCTAGGTCTAAAACCCAAAGAAGCTGTTGAAAACAATGTTCAAAAGTCAAGCAAGACCTTCAAATCAAAGTATCGCTCCCCAAGCAAGACTCTCTCGCAAAACCTTTTCAAAATAGTACTGCTAAACCTTTTGGGATAACTTTGGTCAACACAGTGTTAATCATTCACCAAGAAGGAAAAATAATTTTGGGCATAGACATAAAAGAAGTCACTTTGGAAGTATGGGTCAAAAACTGTGTTTTGTGTGTTTTAGTCCTACTCATTTAATCAAGGATTGTGAACATCACTCGAAATACCTTAGCAAATTCCCAAAGAATGTGTCCGCCAAACAGAAACCTAGAGAGCACAAACCAATCTGGAATAATTCAAACAGGGTCAATCACAGAAATTTCTCACCAGATCATAGATACCCACACCAGATAAGACCTTTTTCAAAACCTTCAAGATCTCACAAGACTTTCCAAAGTATCGTTAATATTGGACCAAGATTTCTCAAAGTATTGCTCAGCCAAAACAAGGTACTGATCACACTATTTGGAATAGGAGTCCTAGAAGATCTAACTATCAACCTAGAAGGTTGTACATTCACATAGGGGATCTAGATCACAGAACCACGTGTTAAACCGAATGGGTTAAGAGGGAAAGTACCGCAGAGGGACAAACAGATTTCAACCAAAAGTGAAACTGATGTTTTTGTAATACAAGAAAAAGCAAATGATATTGAAAAAGAGATTTGTGTTGAAAACCAAAGAAGTTTTGAAAACCACATGTTAAAGATCAAAAGATAATCCTGGATCATCATTTGAAAGATAGTGGACATTACATACTCAAAGAATTTGAGTTTGTAACTCCACAAGGGGAACGCAAGTCAAGAATGGCTTGGGTTCCTAAAAATCACTAACTCTTTGTTTTTGTGTGGGCAACCCGAAGAGGAGCTTAAAGATCATCTTATTGTGGATAGTGGTTGCTCTGGAAGTATGACAGAGACAAAGAGATCCTGTCTGATTTTAGAAATATTAGTAGAGGAAGAGTTTCATTTGGGAATGATCCCAATGGAGGAAAGATTACCGAAAAGGCACTATCAAAGCAGGACTTATAGATTTTGAGAATGTTAGATATGTGAAGGAGCTTAAGTTCAACTTATTGTCAATATCACAAATCTGTGATAAAAAGCATCCTGTGTTATTCACTGACACAGAATGTCTCATCCTTTCCTCTGACTTTAAGCCTGTTGATGATGACTTGGTCCTTCTTAGAGTACCAAGGACACATTATGTGTATAGCTTAGACATGAAGAGTTTACATTCTTATGGAAGAGCCACATGTTTGGTGGCTAAAGCAACAATCAAGAGGCACATCAATGACATAGAAGATTGGGCCATGTTAATTTCAAGAATATCAACAAATTGGTCAAAGGCAATCTAGTTAGAGGTTTACCTTCAAAAACTTACAAGAATGATCAATCATGCTTGGCATGCAAGAAGGGTAAACAACACAAAGCTTCCTCAAGAAGCTTGAGGAGAGATTATTAGAGAACCTTTGGAGTCGTTACATATGGATTTGTTTTGGACCGTTTCGCGGGCAAGTTTAAACAAGAAAAAGTACCGCTATTGTTACAGATGATTGCGGTAGATTCAGTTGGGTATTCTTTTTGGGATTTAAGGATGATACTTTTGATGTTATTCGACTCCATAATAGCACTTGAAAACCAATTGAGACTCAAGGTTTATATTAGATGTGATAATGAGACTGAATTCAAGAACAAGCTTATAGATGAATTTTGTGCAAACAAAGGCATAAAGAGGGAGTTTAGTACTTAAGATCACCACAAAGAAATGGTGTTGCGAGAGGAAGAATAGGACTTTGATTGAAGCAAAGAAGAACAATGCTAGCAGATTCCCATCTACCTATTCACCTCAAGCTGTCAAGTACTCGCCTATGTACTTAATAGAGTCTCAATCACCAAACCACGTGATGAAGACACCTTATGAATTGCTGATGGGCAATAAACCCAACATTCGTTTTTTAAATCCTTTTAGATGCCCTCTCACTATTTTAAATACAATTGATAATCTGGGGAAGTTTGATGGCAAGTCCGAAGAAGGATACTTATTGGGTTATTGCACCTAACAGTAGGGCTTTAGAGTGTATAATAAAGTCACTAAGAAGGTTCAAGATTGTCTTCATGTTGAGTTTTTAGAAGATCAAGACAATGAAAAGGTAAAGGACCTTATTGGATGTTTGATCTTGAGGTTTTAACTCCTTCAATGAACTATGTACCTGTTAGAGAAGAAAATCAACCTGCATAATGGAGAAGATTTAACATTTGTTGTTCATGGAGTTCATATTAGACCGATGCCGTCCCTCGATGAAGATCCCGTTAGTCCAAAACAAAGTACTGATGTTCCAAAGCAAAGTATTGTTGCTCCACAACAAAGCACTGTTGCACCAACATCCTCATTATCTGCTGAGGATCAATCTATTCAAGAGGAACTTAATCAGATGCTTCTTCAAGATGTTTTAGCACATTCTTACACTGATGAACAAAGGAGAGCTTATGAATAACACAGGATGCTTTTTATCACAGATTTGTGATACTGACAATAAGTTGAACTTAAGCTCCTTCACATATCTAACATTCTCAAAATCTATAAGCCCTAATCTACAAATTGTCATATGTTTCATGTGAAGATCGTATTAAGCTCTTAGACGAGGTCTAATATTATATCTAGGAACACATGATAATAAAGGCGGAATATTCAAACATAGAATCAATATTATTATGAACAAGGTTTTTCATTCACCATCTCTAACTAAACAATAATAAAGATCAAAGACTTGATCTAACACTAACTAACTAATAACCACTAAACCACTAAAACCTAGGCGTTTATACGCTACACCTAGGTTACACACACACCTCTTTAGTCGACTACATCTTGGAAGACTTAATTAAAACCTACACCTATGTCCTCTTTATATACTAGAGGATAAGGACTAATAAATAAAACTTCTTTTTCAAGCAATTCCTTCCATCTTTTTGTAGGTTTCCTTCTTTTCATATTAAGTCCCTCTTGTTTCATTCTTTTTGTCTTTATCAACTCAAACTTATAAATCCCAACAACACAGCAACATATGACAATTTGTACATTAATTCAATTTAAGTTGCATACTATTCTCATCACTTCCAGGTGTATTAACTCCTGTGAGAGGTGAATCATTGAAAATTTAATGGATTTAGATCTTTACCAAAGCCATTATCTCCGAGTAGCCAAATGTTTAGGCGTGTAAGACCATGGTACATTGATAACCATATGATTTTTAGCAAATCATCAGCTATCAACGATTTAAGTTGTTCTACTAAAAGTCAGACTTTCGACTAGTTAGTTCTTCTATCTAATGGTGAACTAATTACCAATAATGGTTTTTCCATGTTCTTTACCACAAGCCATTTTCTTGTGGGCTAGCCAACTCTTCACGAAATCGATATGTAGGAGTTGATTACCATATAACTTATTAGCAAGTTGTCAACTAAAAACGGATTTGAAATATCTTTACCGTGAGCCGCTTGCTCATGGATTAGCCAACTTTTGTAGCTACATGGTGGATTGATGACCTATTGATGTTGCCATCACAAAAACCATTTATTTCTTTTATCCTTAGTTTCAAAATATTTGTTACTTAACAAAAGGCTTTCCAAAAATCACTTAACCTGGTGTAAAAGTAGCAAAGATTTTGATGAAAGTACTATTTGATCGCCAGTGATTTTGAATAAAGTACTGATTTATCAAAAATAATTTATTCAATGAAATTCATACCAGTTTATTCATCATCTTCGAATGGTAGTCCGGCTTGATAAACAAGTTGATGACCATGCATGCAATTTCATTATCCTCTTCTACTTCCAACTGCTCTAGCATTCTCTCTCATAAGCTCGACAAGAAGAGATATCTTCTATTCACAAACATGTGTATCATCGCACCATTTTCCAGCTCTAAACATGAACACTGACTCTTCAAAGAATCTCCAGCAAACAATTTCACAATTTTCTTGATTCTTCCAAATATCATCAGTGCTCTCTTCTTTAGTTTCCCATGCAGTTGTAAGATCTCCAAGTAAAACTAAACCAATCCCTTCTAATGGATTATGTTCAAAGTAAGCTTTAACCACATGATATAGATAGAATAGATCTACTCTATCTATAATATGCAATAAATCCCATAACCTATTGAAAACTTTGAAGCTTTCATCTTCTTTATGAAAAATCATATATCTCCATCTTTAGATTTCACAACTTCAAAAGCACTAATCTGATCCGTCTATCTTCATGTCGCATCTTCTTTTGAATAATCAAAATCTACTACTCGAGATAATTCCTTAGTTCATCCCTAGTCTCGTGATCTTAATTCAACTTTTCTTTCTTTAGAACTGAACATCTGAATAACAGCTTTTCCTTTTTTCTTTTAAACTCTTCTTTCTTTCTCGCTTCATCCAATTAGCTTCTAAAATCTTTGATGCCCTGCACATCCTTCTCTTAAGCTTTTGTTTCAAGATCATAGAGTCTTTTCATATCAACATAATTTAGCTTCTGCAATCCTTTATATCCTCGACCTTTCAAATAAGCCATCATAATGTCTTTAGCTAAATTAGGTCTTCTTGGCATATATCTACCAGAGTAGGTGATCAGAATGGTTCTGCAGCTTCAGCATCTAATTCATCTTGTAACTTCTTAGCGCTTCTCTACTTGAGCTTCTTCAAATCTTCCTGAGCTTCTTTATCTTTAGCATTTAACTCCTCTTGAAACTTTCTAGCTGCACCTTCATTCCTAGCAACTTCAATTGCTCTAAGTTCTGCCAAAGTTAGCTTTTTCTTCTTAGTTTCTACCAGAACACCCTTTCCTTTATCTTTAGGATCAATTGCAAGTTGAGAAGTTCTTTGTTGTTCTTCTTCTTGCACTTCTCGAATAGTAACACCACCTCTTAGTTGTGATAAATCTTCTAAAATTGTAGCAATGAACTCATCATCACTGCGTAATGGATGGGTTTGAGTGTAGCTTCCTCCTCTTGTAAAATAGTAGTAGACCAACAACTTTTCATGTACGCTTGTTGAAGGACCAACTTCCTCTTCAAAATCCAACAACCTTGGTGTTAACTATGTTTGCCTGTAGGATCCTTGTTGTTGAAAAGCAAGTGACTTTGTTGTTCTTGACTTTGAACTTGAACTTGCTCTTCAAGATCTTGAATGATCCTCTGTTCTTCCGACTTTTCATGTTCTTCAAGACTTCGTTGTTTCTCAACATCTTCTTTCAAATTTTCTTTTCTAAATTCCTCCCAATTGGCCAAGAATGTTGATGATCCTTTTGGCGTTTGTGTTTCCTAGACTTTCTTTGCTCCTTCTTCTTTGATTTGGCCCAGATACGAAATTCTTGAACTAATGGCCACACAAAAGTCTTTAGCCTTCTACACTTCCAGCCAATTTTTATCTCTAGGCTTGAGCCTCATAGTCTTTTTCAACTTAACCAACTCCTTGTCAAAACATAATTATCCAATGTTATTCTTCGTGAGATATGGTATGTGAATCCTCTCCCTGAATTGGTGAATGTTCCTCCTATTGAGAAGGTGAACATATCCTTGTGGAGATGGAGAAGGTGAAACCGCAATATCTTCTTGAACTTCAAGACTTGGGAAGCAAGACTTGTGGAGATGCAAGACCTTCTTTGATGCAGCTTTGTTGAGAAGCAAGACTTATTGTGATGCAAGATTTGCAGATGCAGAGACTACAGCATGCAAAGACCTTCAAGAGTTTCATCATCTTCAAGATCACTCTAACACCTGAACAACTTCCATCATAGAAGTAGTTAAGGGAGTATCTTGACCCCTCGAAAAAAACTCCTTTTGCCATAAAAATCTTTGATTTTGAACAATAACAGCAAGAAGTTTGTAGGTTTTGGTATACAAGTTGCTTATTCAAGAAAACTCAGATAAAACTTGGGTACATTAGCCAAGTCGATCCATGTGAGATATGTGAGAGCATTCCATCCAATATTAGCCTTGAGAAGTTAAAAACCCGATCTGTAGCTAACCCAACTATAGTGTATGCTATATTTGACCCAAACCGCCCAAAAGGTACTCTTAGAACTTATGCAATGGAGCAACACATGAACCAAAAATTTCCAATGAGGACAAAATAGTTTTTTCCTAAATGTTTGTTCATTCAAATATCCTTCATAACCAATATGCCAAAAGTATCCCATATCAATCCGCTTATCAAACCGCGTACCCCATCGACATCATTGAACAATAAGTCTTCTCTTATGGAGGCTTCAGAATCTTAATAGCTTCTTCCAAAGAATTGTGGATCAAACATAATATTCATCATTCTCCATGTTATTCCTAGCATTAGCCCAAAATTCTTGAATCCAAGGCTCAATTATATCCTCGCTCCACTAAAAGAGCATAACCGATTGCAGCCAAAGATAATCAATAATATCATGAAAGAGTGTATTCGCTTCAGTCTTATCTAAATTAGCCACCATATTGTGCTTTGAAACGGTTGGACGATTAGCCATTGTTGATTATGTGAGCAATGTAAGAGATATAACCGAATATTATAAAGAAGATGAGAGAATTATGGAAAAGATTCTAATGTATCAATATGAGAGGGAAAATCGGAGAATAGTTATTTATAGGTGATTTAAAAATCACAAAGCAATAGATACCAAAGTTACCATTAGAATTAATTACCTCTCAATATTACCGTTGGAAGCGATTTAATAAGACAAACGCATTTTTTCCACGAGCAAGACTTTCCAAGCTAGCATTCAGAAAATAGTACTTTTCCAAATTCTTCTCAGTAAAACTAAGTATACATAAATATCTTCCCCTCAAGCAATACACAGGAATATACTAATACTAAATAGTCCTCCCCTTAAATGTAGCTCACTAGTTAATCATGCCAATGCTCACCACCAAGTGATTAAATCTTGAAACATCAAAGCCTTTGGTGAGTAAGTCATCTACATTATCATCTGTGTGGACCTTAACCACATTAATGAGCCTGTGCTCATAGCAATCTCGAATAAAGTGATGCCTAATCTGTATGTGCTTGGTCTTGGAATGATAAACTGATTTCTTCACAATACAAATAGTACTCTCATTATCAATGTTGATAGGAGTATTCTTGAAATTCAATCCATAGTCCAAGAGTTGATTTTGCATCCACAAAACTTGTCCACAACACTGCGACAGCTATATTCAAATTTTTCAAGAGAGGATAGGCCGCAATTGTTTGTTTCTTACATTGCCGTGACACTAACCTTCTCCCAAGATATTGGCATCCTCCGGTTGGATCTCTATCATAGTTATCACCTGCATAATCACTATCCGAAAAGGCTTCTAAGTGAAAAGGTGACTCTTTTGGATACCACAACCCCAACTTTGGTTGTTGCTTCAAATAACAAGATTCTCTTCACGCATTCATGTGAGAGATCTTTTGTGAGACTTGATATCTTGCGCATAAACAAACTGCAAACATTATATCGGGCCTTGATGCATTGAGATATAAGAGAGCCAATCATTGATCAGATAACTTGACTTCAACAGGTTGTCCATCTTCATCATTGCCCAATGAATTGATAGATTTAATAGGTGTAGTAACAGTCTTCATATCATCAAAATTGAACTTCTTAAGTATGTTCAGAACATACTTGTCTTGACTGATAAAAATACCTTCCTTTGATTGCTTAACCTGAAGTCCCAAAAAGAAAGTCAACTCTCCCACAACTATTTGAAATTCCTTCGATCACTGCTCAAACTCTTTAACCATGGACAGTTTGGTAGCCCCAAAGATGATATCATCAACATAGACTTGAACTAACATGATATCTTTCTTGTCTCTTTTGATAAACAAAGTCTTGTCAATAGCTCCCCTTCAGTATCCATGTTGCAATAAGAATGTAGAGAGTCTCTCATACCAAGTTCTAGGTGCCCTATAAAGGCCATAAAGAGCTTTAACAACCTTGTAGACTTTGTTTGGATGTTTAGGATCTTCAAAACCGGGAGGTTGTTTGACATAAACTTCCTCGTAATCTTGCTATATAAAAAGGCACCTTGACATCCATCCGTAAACTTGAAATCCCATATAGAAGCAAAAGCAAGAAATATTCTAATAGCTTCTATTCTTATGAGTAAACACTTCATCATAATCTACTCTTCTTCTTGTGTAGCCTTGTGCTACTAACCTTGCCTTATTCTTGATAACATTACCTCTTTCATCCCTTGACTCTAAAACCCATCTCGGTTCCAATAACTCTTCCCATTTGAAGATCACATAATATCCAAACTTCTTGAAGTTTAAATTGAAGAAGTTCTTCCTGCATAGCTTCAACCCAGCTTTCTTTAGTCAAGGCTTGAGCAATATTCTTTGGTTCCTCTTGAGAGATAAAACAAGTAAATAGGCAGGGTTGATGGTCCTTATGATTTAGCCTTTTTTGTTTATACACAAAGCTAAGTAAAGCATTGTGAGGTGTAGAAAAAGTCTTAGCTTTGTGTCTAGTCATCACTCCAGAAGTAGAAGGACTAATGATTTGATCAAAAGGATGATTCTTATGAATTCTTAAGTTTGGAGACTGTGGAACTCCATAAGTATCCTCCAAATTAGTAACATCAGCACCTTCATTGGAATTTGGGAAAATACCTTCATCTTCAAATTCATCACCAGTTTCTTCTAATCCAGGCATGGTAGGATCATCCAAATCTTCTAAAGTACTGTCAACTGGTGCAGCAGTACTTTGTTCGAAAGTACTGTCCAAAGTACTATGAGAGTACTCCGCAGTCTTATTCTTCTTCTTTGCCTCTTCATAAGCTGTCCTTTGTTCATCAGTGTAAGAATGTGCTAAAACATCTTGAAGAAGCATCTGATTAAGTTCCTCTTGAATAGATTGATCCTCAGCAGATAATGAGGATGTTGGTGCAACAGTGCTTTGTTGTGGAGCAACAATACTTTGCTTTGGAACATCAGTACTTTGTTTTGGACTAACAGGATCTTCATCAGGGACATCATCAGGTCTAATATGAACTCCATGAACAACATATTGTAAATCTTCTCCATTGTGCACAGGTTGATTTTCTTCTCTAACAGGTACATAGTTCATTGAAGGAGTTAAAACCTCAAGATCAAACATCCAATCAGGTCCTTTACCTTTTTCATTGTCTAGATCTTCTAAAAACTCAACATGAAGACAATCTTGAACCTTCTTAGTTACTCTGTTGTACACTCTAAAGCCCTTACTATTAGTGCAATAACCCAATAAGTATCCTTCTTCAGACTTGCCATCAAACTTCCCTAGATTATCAATTGTATTTAAAATAGTGAGAGGGCATCCAAAAGGCTTCATAAAACGAATGTTGGGTTTATTGCCCATTAGCAATTCATAAGGTGTCTTCATCTGTAGTTTGGTGACTGAGACTCTATTAAGTACATAGCAAGCAGTACTTACACTTCCCGCCTGCATTGAATCGGTAGATGGGAATCGCTAGCATTGTTCTTGCTGCTTCAATCAAAGTCCTATTCTTCCTCTCTGCAACACCATTTTGCTGTGGTGATCTTGCAGTACTAAACTCCCTCTTTATGCCTTTGTTTGCACAAAATTCATCAATAAGTTTGTTCTTGAATTCAGTCCCATTATCACATCTAATACCTCTAACCTTGAGTCTCAATTGGTTTTCAAGTGCTATTATGGGAGTCTGAATAACATCAAAAGTATCATCCTTAAATCCCAAAAAGAATACCCAACTGAATCATCGCAATCATCTCAGAACAACCAAGCAATACTTTTTCTTGTTTAAACTTGCCACGTAAAACGGTCCAAACAAATCCATATGTAATACCTCCAAAGGTTCTCTAATAGTCCTCTCCTCAAGCTTCTTGCAAGAAGCTTTGTGTTGTTTACCCTTCTTGCATGCCAAGCATGATTGATCATTCTTGTAAGTTTTCAAAGGTAAACCTCTAACTAGATTGCCTTTGACCAATTTGTTGATATTCTTGAAATTAACATGGCCCAATCTTCTATGCCATTGATGTGCCTCTTCAGTTGTTGCTTTAGCCACCAAACATGTGGCTCTTCCATAAGAATGTAAACTCTTCATGTCTAAGCTATACACATCATTTGTCCTTGGTACTCTAAGAACGACCAAGTCATCATACAAAGCTTAAAGTCAGAGGAGAGAATGAGACATTCTGTGTCAGTGAATAACACAGGATGCTTTTTATCACAGATTTGTGACACTGACAATAACCTTGTTCATAATAATATTGATTCTATGTTTGAATATTCCGCCTTTATTATTATGTCTTCCTAGATATAATATTAGACCTCGTCTAAGAGCTTACAACGATTTTCACAGGTTTCCACTAACATTGCAGGTTCTTTAGATGATGAGTCAGATTCAGAAACTGATGAACAAGTTATACTTGTTCCCTCTTTTCCCTCTAACCACTTTTCAGGTACCAAGAACTCAGCTGCTCATGAGGTGCCTTCTAGTGATATGGGGTATGCAGAAGAGCTTGTAAAGCTCCAACACCAAGAACATGCAGCTACTAAAGATGATGAAAAGTTTGGTTATGAATTCTCAAAGGAAACAGTGGAACTTTTAAAACATGAAAATGATGATACCCACAGGAATATTGATGCTGCTGGAAATGTATCTGTTTCTCTTGAAAGTGTTACTGCTCCTGCTGATAATGGAAGCGCTGTCTTGATGCAGCTGCCACCGAACTCACACAAGATTTGCCACTCCATCTGATTTAGCAAATTCTCAACACTCTACCTTTGAATTGGATGGTATTCATCATCACCAAGAACGGCATTTTTATTCTTCTTCTTATGATGATGATTTTGGAGCAACAGCTAATAATTTGGCCATGTCGGGATGTTAGTCCTAATGTCACAAATAGGATTAACACAGTTCACCCACAATCACTTATTATTGGTGATCCTACTCAACCGCTTAAACTAGAAGCTGTGGTCAAGAAGACATCATTTTGTGAATCTGCTTTTCTCAGCTACATAAGGGTTCAACATAGGACCAATCATATAGACTATCAACATTGTCTATTTGCTTGTTTCTTATCTCAGTTGAACCTACCAAGATTTCACAATGCATTAGGTGATGAGGATTGGATAGCCGCTATGCAGAGAAATGCAACAATTTTTGAATCAAAATGTGTGGGAACTTGTTGATTTGCCTCCTAGTAAATATGCGATTGGTACTAAGTGGATTCTCAAATGTAAACGCGGATGCTGTATAGTGGTTAGGAACAAGGCTAGGTTGGTTGCTCGGGTCACAAAAGGTGAGGAGAGGGTATTGATTATGATGAGGTTTTTGCTCCTGTTGCAAGAGTAGAAGCCATAAGACTTTTCTTGGCCTTTGCCTCCTACATGGGCTTTATGGTCTATCAGATGGATGTGAAGAGTGCATTTTTGTATGGTGAGATTGAGGAAGAAGTATATGTCACTCAGCCTAAAGGATTTATGGATCCTCGTCATCCAGATATGGTTTAGAAAGTGGTCAAGGCACTATATCGCATACATCAGGAACCTAGGGCTTGGTATGCTAGGCTTTCTTCCTTCTTACTGAAACATGGTTATAGAAGAGGTGCTATTGATAAAACTCTCTTTATCAAGAAGAGCACCAAGGATATAATTCTTGTGCAAGTATATGTGGATGATATTATCTTTGGTTCTACCAAAGAAGCCTGGTGCAGAGAATTTGAAAATTTGATGAAAAGTGAGTTTAAGATGAGTGCCATGGGTGAGCTTACTTTCTTTCTGGGTTTACAAGTGCAGCATAAATCAGATGCCATTTTTATTCATCAAGAGAAATATGTGCATGATATCCTCAAGAAGTTCGATATGGAACTCGTTAGGACTGCTTCTACACCATTTGAGGCTCCTAAGGGTAAGTCCAACAATGATCCAGATCCTGCTGTTAATGTGCATCTTTATAGATCAATGATTGGGTCTCTCATGTATTTGAGTGCCTCTAGGCCTGACATCATGTTTGCAGTCAGTGCTTGTTCTAGGCATCAAGTCATACCTTTGACTTCCCATTTGACTGCAATCAAGAAGATTTTCAAGTATCTAAAGGGCCAACCCAAATTGGGTCTTTGGTATCCTAGAGAATCTCCATTTCAGTTGGAAGCATACAGCGATAGTGACTATGCTGGTGCCAATTTTGATCGCAAGTCTGGGGGTTGTCTCTGGGTCAAGATTGATTTCTTGGCAATGTAAGAAGCACCATAGTGGCTACCTCTTCTCTGGGGTTCAATATGTTGCTGCGCTAGTTGTTGTGGTCAGGTACTTTGGATTCAAAATCAGTGATTAGACTATGGGCTCAATTTCATGAATACTAAAATCTTTATAGATAACCAAAGTACAATTTGTATTGTCAAAAATCCTATTTTTCATCAAAGAACTAAGCACATTGAAATTCGACACCACTTTATCAGAGATGCTAATGAAAAACACCTTATTCAAGTGGTTAAAATTCATACAGATGAAAATGTTGCTGAGGTATTAACAAAAGCTTTTGAAGGACCCATATTTCAATTTTTGATTGTTAATATAGGCATGATCAACCCCTGATTGTTGTGTTTGAGGGGAGGATTGTGGCCTAAGGGGAGGATTCTGGTTTAAGGGGAGGTCAGGTCTCTGTGATATATAGCTCTTGTATATTTATGTATATATATTTTGATTTCATATCTGTATATATTGTTTTGCATACTTTGTGTTCTACTAACCATCTTGCAGTTCAAGTTCAAACACACTATCATGGGGATCAGATGTCTAAGTCAGGAGGAACAAGATTTTATTCATTTAAACAAACTGCATTCCCAGACGCAGGGACATCATAACAGACACTAAACATGACTAACAAGACAAAGACTCTACATCTCTTCATCCTCTTCAGACCAAAGCTTCTCGCTTCAAGGCCTCCTCACTGGTTTTTGGTGTCCCCACTGTGGCATCCTGTGATTCTCTCTACCCCTCCTATCCATCCATTCCCACACTGGGCGTGCAGCAAGACCCATCACAGTGGTTCTTCTGATAGGATTGGATGTGGAGGGTTGGGGATCTGGAACTGGAGCACTTGGTGGTAGCACAGGAAGAGGAGCAACTGTCATGGATCTGAGATTGTGAGGTCTGTAAGTTGGATCATTCACTTCATCATCAGAGTCTTTATGCATATCCCTGAGCTCAGCACTTGATACTTCAACCTCATTCTGAGGAGGGTGTGGAACTTCTTCCTCTAAAGAAGTATAGTAGAAGCGGGATTGATAAGGTGATGGCCTAGATTTGTAGGTAATACTGTTGGAAGCACCAGGAGGAAAGTAGTTCAACCAGTTTGGCTCACTATCTGATGAAGATAGTTCAAATGGGTGATTGGGAGAAGTACTCATGTTATTGGTTTTTGTGCTAAGGGTTATGAGTTGTGTGGATATGATTATGCTGTTAGGGTTGGTTTTATAGGAGTTTATGGAATCTTTGGTAAGTAAAAGATATGGTAAATATTGATGGTTGGAATTTGAATCGCTAAAAGTTCTGTATGGAAACAGTTTTGGCACTATTATAGGTCAAAGATTTGATTTGATTCTCTTCTCAATGCCACTGATTTTGTACTGGATTCCTCTGATGTGCTGTGGATTCTGCAGATAGCTTTGAATTGTTACTACGGACAAAAGTTAATTGGTTTCCTTCGATTGACTGCTTGGTTTCCACTGTTTGACTTTTCATTGCTGCTGATATTGATATAATTTGGGGATTTATTATCGGGGTTATTTTAAGTCCAAATTGGTCAAAGATTTTGTTTCACTTTTAACGACTATTTTGGGAAGCTCATTTATATGATCAATCAGAAGAAACCCTTACCCCAATTCCCTCTTATTTTGAATCTCGCTCATCTTCAACCATCTCAATGGCATCACTCGAATACAAAGTGGATCACAACAAGACTGCATTTTTGGAACATACCAAAGGAAGCACACTTTATGATGAGATGATTGATTTTCTTTTAAGGTCTAAAATCAGGTATGCTCTTTCTCACTCTCCATCAATGGTTTATGACTATCTTGTCAAACAATTTTTGGCTACAGCTCATAAGCGATTTCTCCCTGGCTCTGCCAAGGAGATTGTGGCCACCATTGATGGAAGAGAGTGTGTTGTAACCGAGTCTCTTATTAGGACTCAGCTACGATTTGATGATGCAGGTGGTCTCTTTGAGAATTATAGAGATGAACTCATCTCTGGGCTCACAAGCTTAGGGTATCCTTTTGATGGGAAAATAATTTGGTTTAAAAATAAGTTTTGCCCTAAGTGGAGGTTTTTGATTCATACCCTGCTTCAGTGTTTTAATCCCAAATCTGGTGGTTGGGATGAGTTCTCTAGTTCTATTGCAAATGCTATTATTTGTTTGGCTCATGGGACACAATATAATTTTTCAAAATATATGTTAGGAATTAGAAAATTCCTTAGTGAAGAGTCGGTCACCCCAAATGTTATCTAGCTTAAGTTAGCTCGTAGACTTGTCGTTAGTTTCGTTATTTATCAGTTTGTTAGTTAGTTATTAGTTTAGTTTAGCGTAGTGCAACACCGTGGAGGAAGGACGGGTCTTTACCCACTGTATCCCTGATCCACAGCCGATAGAGGTCGTATTTGTAACTATAAATACCCCTTACATCCATGGAAGGGGTGGTGCTTCTTCATTAATCTAATATTTCCATACTTTTGTAAACCTCTAGCAAGAACACCCTCTCTCTCTCTACTAACTCTCTAACTATGGCAAACATGTATTTTGATCATCCAAGACCACCCAAATCATCAACACAATAAAATAATGATCCTACAATTGGTACCAGAGCCAAGGTTTTTGTGTTTTGATGATTTCTTGTGGTTTTGATTCGTGTTTGAAACTGTTTTTGTTGATTTATATGGTTTCGTATCATGGTGGTTGTGGTTTTTGAAAATTGTTTACTGGTTTTTGTATGTATGTGGCCGGATTATTACTTTATGGGTAAACAGTGCTTTAACAGTTTTTATCTGCTGATCAACAAATGCAACCTGTTTATTCTCAAGTGTCTTTTTCTTTAACAATCTAGAATACCATGTGGTCAAACAGTCATTTTAGTGGTCATATGGTCAAATTATAATAGTCCATACATTGGTCAACATGGGTCAAATGAAGCAGTTCTTGTCGGTTTTCTGGGTTACCTTTGAAGATGGTTGGAAAAATAGTCGGAAAAACTCATCGGAAAAAGTTTATTTTCATCCTAGCGAGTTGGCTATTGAGTCACTTGCTGCCATGGCGACTTGTCATGGCGACTTGTCGTGGCGACTTGTCGTGGCGACTTGGCCGTGGCGACTTGGCCGTGGCGAGTTAGCCGTGGCGAGTTAGCCGTGGCGAGTTAGTCGTGGCGAGTTAGTCGTGGCGAGTTGTGCTTTGAAAGGTTAGCGACTTAGACTAGCGACTTGACTCTAAATGGACAGAAATGAAGAAGAAGAGTGACTCACCATTCCAAAGTACCAAATACCAAATACCACAACAAGACTCCACACATATACCTTATACTTAAATACTACTGCGGACTTCAGGAATATCAAACCATCATCAGTCCATCATCGAGTTGCAAATATATATAAAAACAGATCCCAACCCATCTCCAACTACAAATCCAAGTCTATCCTACCTCACCTTCAATCCCATCTCCAAACAAACCTCAAGACTCAAAAAGAAAATAAATTCATTCGATCTCAGATTCAGTTTCATTTCTTTTTGCAATCTTTTATAGATTGTTTCAAGTGAAACAATTATCATCATCACAGATCCAACATGTTTGAAGTATAACTTCATGAATATCCGAATAAAAAGAAAAGACTAATAACAAACTTGTTATAATCTTATCTTAAGTTCGTTATTATTTAACATACACATTCAATTACCTAACTGAGACCATTCTTTGATCTTGAAGCCGTGTCCTACACTTCAAAGCCATCCCTGTGGCATCTACGACATCACACCATCCCTGTGGTGTTGTTGTTCGTTACGGGACTCAACATCTGGGTTTGTGTTGATAATTGAGTATTTGTGAAACTGATTTCGTCTAGTGTAATTATAGATTGGAGAGTTTTGATTAATAATATTTGGAGGCTGCGAGTTTTTTTTCTTGGGTCTGAGGTATGATAAGTATGGAGAAAAGAGGCGGATCTTTTGAGATAAGGATTAGGGTTAGGAAAAGGTAGTGTGTGAAATATTAGGTTAAATGAAAGTGATGTTCACTTTTAACTCTCCCCTATAAACGGATTTTAACCATGTTATGCAAGTATGATGGACCGAATAGACGAATTTTCTATTTTATCCGTGTATGGGCTGAGATGAACCATATGGGTGTTGCTATCTTATTTGTGATACATTGGGCTGTTGGATTCACGAGTATCATCAATTGGGCTTAAGCGCTGTTATCATAATGTTGAGTCGTATATATTTGACGAGAGACTGAGTTGGGTTGCTCGGTCTTGCAATGGGATAGTGGTAATAGATCCGAATTTTTACATGGACTTTTATGAGTTAATATTGAGTGATTGTATGGACAAGGTGTCTTATTTGATATCTAGAAGTGATTTTTGGTTAACGAAAGTTTGGGTGAGCATAATTATTTTTTTCGGACCAGGCTTGAAATTTGGATTTTTGATACTGGATCAGATTGATTTGATTTGAACTTGATGAATTTTGGAAGTTTGGATTTGGATGACGGATTGATAAGTTTCTCTAAATTAAATCGAATATATGAGCTTTGATAATTTGAGATTTGATTTTAATGGACTTTGTGAGATTTGGTTTGATGATGAGATTCGTTATGTTGTGAGGTTTGGTACTTTGGTGTATACACTTTCACGTTGAATATTGTGTCACGGCTTGAAGTGTTTATTGGAAAATATTGACTACGGGGATGTTTGAACGATATTTCTTATTTGAATTTGATGTGAAATTTTCCAGGCGCATTTACTTATTTCGTCTTCTTTCTTTCTTCCCTTCCGCGAAGATGACTTGTTTGGGCATTTACAGAGGGTGATAAAGACTTGGCTATTTAGTTACGTTTGTGATTCTTTCTCGATTAACCCACAAAGTAACTATCACTTCGGTGTCTCACGCAGTTGAGGATTAGTCAAGAGGTTTTGTACATTGGGTACTCCGTTTCTTTTTCACAAGGATTAGTACAAGCTTAAGTAACAAATCTGGAGAATTTTTCATCATGTTCAAGTTTGATATATCGGGTTTACTTTAACAAGTGGTCACAACAAATAGCCGACTGAATACGTGAATGATGTGCTTACCAAAGTGTTTATTGGATGGATGATGTTGTTGATGTTGGTTATTGAACCGTTGATGAACCGCTGCATGTTCCCCTAAAACAGATGTTCGCTGAAACCAAAAGTTGTCATAACACCTTCAAGCTAACATTGTTTACGGTTTTTTCTTGATTTTGTAAAATCCCGCGAAAGAACCCATTTCTCGGTTTAAATCATAGACTTGTAAAATCCCGTGACAGTGGAAACATCCTGGTAATTGTAAAGTGCATTTCCGGATCTATCTTACGGATTGTTCTTGGTTTTGTAAAATCCCGCGAAAGAAACTATTTTTCGGTTTAAACCATAGAGTTGTAAAATCCCGTATTGATGGAACCATCCTCGAGAAAAGGAAAGTGTAGTTCGATCTTTTCGATGCGGTGTTACGTTTATGCTTCAAGAAGGGATAAAAGGGTGTACTTTATGAATTGGATGTGTGTTTGGATTACTGTCATGGCAGTTTGGTTATTGCATGGCTTTACGGGGTTATGTGCTTTTAACCATGGTCGGGATGAAACCATTATTAAAGTTCATTTAAATGTCAAAGAAGGCTAGATTTGAGCAGTTTAGAAGATGTGACAACGCGTTAATTCAAGATATTTATTTGAGGTTGAAGTGAAATATCATGGGCGAGTGTACTTAGTATCTGAAGGAATCGGGGATGGTTGGATGAAGATTCTTCATGATCCTTGTTCGAGCTTATTATCAAAAATGAAGACTTGGAAATCTAGTTATTGTTGGGTGTCTTTTACTTTTTCTTTTACCACTTGGGGAATTAGCTCATACTACTACAAAATAACTATCACTTTAAGGAGTTACATTGTAGTGCTCAGTGTCACATTCAATTGTGGATTTTCAAGAGGTAATGTACGTCTATTACTTGATGGTTGGTTGGTTGAAGAGTATAGAGTACTTAAGAGATTCAATGGAGCATGAATTCTCGCACCTTTGTTACATATGTGCAAGTTTAAGTCACGAAGTTCGTAGTTTACTTCAGGCTCAAATTCATCATATTGGGTTATCTCCATCAGCTGTCACTACAAAGAGCCTACTGAATGATAATGGTGATATTTACATGTTTTGCCAAAAGAGATTGAAAAGAGAGAGATTATGACGTCTGTTCACATCACCAGCCTCACTCTAAAGAAAAGAAAAGTGTATGTTTCAGGCGCTATCTTTGAAAGAAGAGAAATCTTCTTATGACGCCTGTTCACATCGGCTGGCCTCGCTCAAAGAAAAGAAATGTGTACGCTCAAGCAAGATTATCTTCTCAAGAAGAGAAATCTTCTTATGACGATGAACACAATAGTTCATGCCTCGACTCTAAAGAAAAGAAAAGCGTAATGCGCTTTATCTTCAGAAGAAGAGAAATCTTCTTATTATGACCATTCTCACCAACATGCTTCATGCTTTTCCATGCTAGCCATCAAGTGGATCTTCTTCATGTTTTTTCAATGGTGATCTACTTATCGTTGATGGTTTTTCTATTTTCAATAGCTCAATTAAAATGGCGATGGCTTACATCATATGCATTTTTGGCGGGGAGAAGTGGAAAGAGACTACACATGGATGAGTTCACTTGTTTAATCAAGAATGGCAACTACGTATACAATTTTGAGGGGAGAAGAAGTGTGAAATTTTTTGCATTGTTGATTGAAATTTGAGAATATATGGTCAAACGGCTCTAAACTCATGTAAGAACCGAGCTTCTTCTTATCGGTTCATCTTCACATGTAGTTTCTTCAAGAGTGTTGGTTGACATCTTCACACGGCCGATATGATTAAATGACAAAGTGCTTCTAGTTGTGGGTGATTTCTTTGATGAACATCTTTCTGTTCTTGTTTGATTGGAAGGGATTTTAATTAAGGGATTTGCTATTTACAAGTTAACGGGAATGCCTTTGGTGTAAAGAAGATGTTAACTATCTATTCCCCAACCGACAATCTAGAAGAAGGTCGAGTCTACAATGGTTCTACATTTTCGCTATATGTTAGAAGACTAAAAGACAAGTTGCATGTGATTATCAAAAGACTTCTTCTTATTCTGGGCATTTATCAAACAGATTGTCAGTTTAGGAGAGAGCACTAATTGGGGGAGATTGAAATGCCAAATATAATCTCTAATTAGACTTGCTCACGTTATTATTCAACATGTTGATTCTCACAAAGACTTCAAGCGATCTTCTCAACAAATTTCTAGTATACTGCTTACAATGAGTTGCTGATTCAAGTGTCTAAACCTCAAGAAGGAAAGGAGACACACATCTATACCGAAAAATCTTGACGAGCTTAATACTTCTAAGTGATTGAAGATATCCCAGGAAGACTATTGTCATTACCGCAGAGAAACTCAAGATTTGACTCATGGCGTCGTGTTTTTAATTCCATAATGCGGGGGAAGAGATGGAAGAGTTAGTTTCGATGATAAAAGAGGTAAATAAGTGTGTGATGATGCTATCGCATTCATCGAGGAGAGAGATTGTGTACATTGGAGATGCTCACCGTCTCACTTGAGGGCTTAATCTGTGATTCAGAGATATAATCACTTATTCCGGAGTGGACATCCACAGAGATTGTCATCCGCAGATAATCGCTGATTCGCCTCGCTTCTTCAATGTTATCGGTTGTTCTCTCTTTGGGCATTCGGGTATTTCGGGTTCTTGAGCTTCATACACTTTCTTTAAGGGAGAGAAAAGTATACATCGGGGTTATTCTTTGGCTATTGGAATTAATCGCTACTGATGGTATAAGTTTCTTTGTCTTCGGTATATGTATTCGGTTCGTGAGCTCTAGTCTAAGAGACGACCGCATCAATTTGACTACGGGGAAGTGGTCTCTTGACACCTTTTGAATGGATTGCTTCGACGTCAAGAGAAAAGAAATTTGAGAAGATTATTTTATGTGTGGGATGATACGCTGTCGTTCTTCTTGATGATACAACCCCAAATGGAGATCCTCGATCATCATTCTTAAATGGAGCAGCGGGATTTGTGATAATGGTGTGCTTCTCTGCACCTGCTAAGGAAAGCTTGAAATAGCTTCGACCGCAGCTAAAGGATTTTAAGTTTGGGGGGAAGCTGCCAAAGTCTCACTTTCAGATGGTTCAATTTCTTTCTTCGATTCAAGAGCCTCGGAAGCTTTGGTGGTGAATGTTTAAGAGATGATGACTTCTATCTTCTACGACGTGCCGCTCGATATCCTTATCTCGGTACTCGTATCATCATCTTCTTTTACTATATCATCTACTCTATCCTTGTATATATTTAAAACAAAAAAACAAAATATAAAACCAAAAAAAAGAAAATAGAAAAATATAAAACCTTCAAAAATCCATAAAAATCAGAAAATTTCAAAAATACCAAAAATATGTTTTCTAAAGACATGTCTTCTAGTATCGATAACATCTACGGTCTTAGAAATGTCATTCAATAATGGCACGGACTTTAGATGAAGTTCGAAAGTGTGTAAATATTTCTTTTCAAAACATGTCACAAACTATGGCTTACAGTTATTTCATCAACCCGGCTTCAAATGATGGCTTGCGCTTCAGACTGTGCTTTAACCATGGCTTGCTATTATTTCTGATAGCAACCCGTTCTTCATGAAAGGAAAGTGTTATAAACCATTTTTCAAATATTTCATGCACTTATCCTAAAACAAAATGAGGAAAGTATGTTGAAAGACTGCTGTTCCTACACAAATATTTTTCCGTCTAAAATTCTTCAAAAAAATATTTGGTGTTTTCAAAATGGTGGAAAATGAGTTGCTTTAAAACAATCGATTCGAGTTTTATAAAATTTGGTAACTCAATCAATGACTTCAGCACTTTTAAAATCTTTTATAAAATGAGTTATTGGTTGAGGGGAGAATGTTTTCAAATCTATATCTTCTAACGAGCTTCTTAATTATCCTAATATGCTTAATTAAAATGATGTTAACCTATGTTGAAGGACTAGGTGCCTAGGATATGATTGCTAGGTTTAGATGATTAGAGTTTGATGAATACATTATTCCCATACATTTAAATGATCAGATTGATATGTTGCATTGACTTTTATTAGTCGACATGTTTGGGTGATGTCAACCACCATATATCTGTATGTGTGTTCACTAACGTATGCAGGTATATTGGTTATAAGAATGTTCCCGATCCGGATCCCACAGATGAATATGATTGGATGCCAAAAGGAAAGGGTAACTATATCTTAGGTTGACAAATGAAGAAACGGAGCTTAATTGGACTTCTATGGAGAGTTGGCATAAATGCAACGTAAGAGGTCTCATCAAGCAGATGGTTTCTATGTGATTGAAGAAACGGAGCTTAATTGGACCTCAGTTGGCATTCAAAATGCAACATAAGAAGAAGTCTCACTGCATATGCAGACGGTTTTCCTTCCAAGCCCTACAGCAACAACAGAAGCTTCTCAACCACTTAACGAATCTTTGTGCAGGATACCATTTTTAAACAATTTTTGAGTAAATTGAATTAAATTGTTTTGAAAATGGAAAAATATTGTTTTGAAAATATATTGGACTAAATTTTGAAAATCACCGGACATCTTTTTATCAAAACCTAAGTCACTTAATTATTGACTTCTGTCATGGATTGAGGGGGAGAGTGATTTTAAATAAAATATTTTCAAACGATATTTCTTCATAAAATTTCCGGTTTGTACGTTAAAATGTGGTGATCTAAAGATTTAATGTTATGTCATGGTATGATTTTTCTTTTGAATCAAGGTCTTTCAAAATGAAATTTTTTCTGTTCTTGTTTGATTGTGGAATTGTTTTGTTTTACTTAAAAGATCTCTTAAAAACTATCATACCTAATACTAACAATCTTTAATGTCTTAAAATTGTCCATATCTGTCATCTTTCAAAATTGAATCTTGCCACGTCTTTCCCCAAAATTTTATAAATGATTTAAATCAGTTGGGATCACAAATCTCAAATGGTTTGATATTTCGATCGGGTAGAGATCGTGTTTTAAATCTCAAATCTTTTAAATGGAATGGTTTTAGTCCTTCAAAGGCACTCCTGCCTCCATGTGCCAAACGATTTCAATTACACAATGCACATGTTGAGGAGGAGGATTTATCCAAAACCCAGATGAGTATTTAAACAAGGCCACATTTTCTCCCATGTTTTCTAAACCTAATTAAATCACTTGGGATCCAAAATCTCAAAGGATTTGATATTTTTGATCGGGGAGAATTTGTGATTTAATAATGAAATTTGATAAAAGTTGATCGCTTTGATTCAGCTTGTGTAGGTCGCTCTCATATGTGCTAAGCGCTTTCGAATCTCGAAGCACATATTGAGGGGGAGCAAAACCATCGAGGTACAAAAGTTTTTTAAAAAGAGATTTATAAAGTACCTTGATTGTGTTTTTCAAATGGTTTCTTAAATGGCTTTTGTAATCGTGGATGTGCTTCAAATTAACTCTTGCCTCTATGTGATAAAAATGATTTCAAAAATCCTATGCACATATTGAGGGGGAGAATTTACCAAAGAAATTCAAATGGATTTTTCTAAGGAAAATGTGATCAAGAAATTATTTCAAAGAAATTATTTCAAAGAACTCTTGCCTCAATGTGTCAAACAATTTCAATATCATATGCACATGTTGAGGGGGAGCATTTCTAAAATGATCAAAACTATTAAGGTACAAAATGCTTTGATCTCGTATCACAAGTACCTTGATTGTTTTTCCAAATGATTTTCGATTGGTTTCACGGAAGAATGAATTGTACCAAAAGACCGACCATCTTACTTTATGTATGGAGTTATAAGGATGGTGAGGTTAGGTATTAGTTCCACGATCCAGCCAGACGGAGGGATCTACCTAGGGACAATCCACTAGATAGTGTAGAGTCCTTAGGTATATTGAAAAAAAGGAGAAAAGTGAGATATGGGAAGAGTGCGGACTGAGATAGAGCTAGTACGGGAATAAACCCAACAAGGTTCTAGTAATGAAGTCTTGGCACCGGGGTTGAAGAATGAAATAGAAATGAATGTGAAAAGGGTGAAAAGAAATAGCCCTCCAATAATTCAACCTTAGGGCGGAAACCGGGTTCAATACATATACCGTTGTTACCAAGGTAACACCGGTATTGAAGACAAGTCGTCATGGACCCAGTGACGCACCGCACTACAACTTCCCAAGCTACTCAAGTTCCTCTTAAAAGGGCTTGTTTCATTCTCACGGGAACCTACATAATCTATCGACTTTCTCTTAGAGATTGTTGATATTGAAGAAGGAGACCCTCTCCCTAGTCTCCGGCATAGGAACCAAATGTGCACGATTGAGTCTAGAGCCAAGAGATCATCCACAATATCTCATTAGGACACTAAATTCTTGAAGACTTGTTGTTTCACACAATGTGGAAAGTAAGTATATATTAAGAGTCCCACGCATTATCCTTGTGGTATTGCCAGAACATCCGAGTGATATGCATACATATTCACAATGAAGATGGAAAGCCTTCGGGAGCCAACATCAAACAAGCTCTTGGTAGGTGGCATGTGAGATCTATTCTATAGATCAACCATGTGACAACTGGATAGAAACGATGGGCGATTCACTCGTGAATCAACCTTGGTCCAGGAAATGGATTGACGGATGCTTTTGGAAAACCGTTCGATGTGCAAATCCTTTCTTATCTATAGCACATCGAATGTGTATTCATATTTCAAACACAAAAAGTATCTCTGATTGAAAAATACTTTTAGAAAAACCGCTCGATGTGCGAAAATTCTTCTTTTCTCTAGCACGTCGAATGTGTACTCTTTTCAAATACAAAAGTATTTTTGATTGAAAATTGATCTTTCTCATAAAACCTTCGTTGTATTGCAAAACTCTTTCTTCTAAGCAATACGCAATTGTTTTTCAAATCATTTTTCATCAATCGCGAGTCTCAATTTGTCGGGTTCACTCACTTGTTGTCTCTTTGAGACGCTCGGTTTGAGAACAGTGCGAAACCCGCAAGGAGATTCTTAGGAATCCTACCGATCACAAAAGAGATTTGTACCGATCAACGGGGAACCGTGGGCCGTGTACCTCAATTCATCGAAAGTGATCAAAGACACTTTCGTTTGCTTTATTGCTAACTGTCGATGCGTGTACACCCGGCGACAGCAAATGATCAATTGAGGAGTCAATCCAAAGCCACATGTTCACAAAGAACCACACTTAATTGAAGAAATCATGACTGCATATCTACATAACCCGTTCTGATATTTTATACTATGCTTCGCTACGCAGCAAATATCATGAACCAGTAAGGCTTCCGCTACTCAGATGGAAAGATGTCATGATTCAAAAGTGTGAGCATGTCGGTCCAAAAGTCACAACTTCACATGTTGGCAACACAATAAAGGGTGATCCAGAGATTTATCAGTCGATGATCTCAATGAAAGCTCAAAGATCATCAAAGATGTGGATCAGCTTCAATGACCTCCACTGAAAGTACAAAGCACTCGGACTTTGAAGTTGCACTACAAAAGCACAAAGATGCGGATTTGAAGAATTAAAGTCTACGAGCTCAAGAATAAAGTCAAGAATAGAATGCTAGGATTCAAAATGTAAAACATGGGGTGACCTCCTTAGGGGAGATTGTTAGAATTAGAAAATTCCATTGTGAAGAGTCGGTCACCCCAAATGTTATCTAGCTTAAGTTAGCTCGTAGACTTGTCGTTAGTTTCGCTATTTATCTTTATTAGTTAGTTATTAGTTTAGTTTAGCGAGTGCAACAATCGGGAGGAAGGACGGTCTTTACCCATCTGTATCCCCATCCACAGCCGATAGGAGGTCGTATTTCTTGTAACTATAAATACCCCTTCCATCCATGGAAGGGGTGGTGCTTCTTCATTAATCTAATATTTCCATACTTTTGTAAACCTCTAGCAAGAACACCCTCTCTCTCTCTACTAACTCTCTAACTATGGCAAACATGTATTTTGATCATCCAAGACCACCCGAATCATCAACACAATAAAATAACGATCCAACAATATATTTTTGAGGAAATGCTTAAGAATGTGAAGGATACCAAACATAAATTTTTGATGTATCCTAGGTTTTTACAAATGATACTGAGCATTGAAACCTCTGATAAAACTCCTAGGGTCATTACTAAGCTAACAGCCAAGTTATTTACAACAATGAAAACTGGTTTTACTGGAGAACATAGACCCTTACTACCATCAATGTTGCATGGAGTCAATGTTACTACTGATGCCTCTGCATCAGTTGCCCCTAATAACCCACAACATCCACCTTCACCAAGGCTTGTTGGTCTTGAGGAGCCAGTTGTTACCTCTACCTCACAGGACCAAACTCGTATTGTTACTGAGGCTCATCCTACTCCTTCTAGTGACCAACCACATAGTCCACCTAGACAACCTTTTGAGGATGACACTGCTTTTGGTGATGACTTAATTGTGTCTCCTCCTAGGTCCAATGAAGCTCCTCACACCATAGATATTCCTGTTGGTGGAGCTGAGGATCATATTATGCTGATGAATATGTCTAGTTTTCTTAACAGGTATGTTCAAAAAGTTGATGACTTGGAGCTATAGCTAAAGGATACTAGGGAAGAGCTCAAGGAAACTAAACATACTTTGGTTGGTGAAATGGTGAAGTTATTAAAGAAGGTAACTGATTTGGAGGAAAGATTGGTTAAGAGAAGGACTAGACTTGTAGTGTCTGATGATGAGGAGGAACAGGAACATGAGAGAGTTACTATAGATTTGGATAAGCTTCATGTTCTTGCATCTGTCTCTCTTGGTGAGACTCAACCTTCTATTGCTCCACAAGTGTTTAAGAGGAGACCAAAGAGGAAGCGACATTATCTGAGTAAGATGACTTTACAGACTGGATTAGGGGATGCTGGTGAGGCATCTAATGCAAATGATGAGGAGGTTGCTGCTCATGATATGACGATTAATGCAGAGCAAGAGATGAATAAGGAAGTTGACCTTTCTGTTGATAAGTCTTCAGTTCCTACTGAAAGTATATCCAATGTTCCTGAGAAGTCTGTTCCTTCAGATACAGTTGTTTTTTATGCTTCTAAGACTATTTCTTCAGATAAGCCTAATGCTATTGCTACCGATGAGATAGAACCTATTTCTTCTGAGGATAAAGGAAAACTAAGCCGGTTGCGTGAAGTAGTGGGTTTGGGTGTAGATAAGGCTGAGCAGGAAAGATTGTTTAAACTACATGAGATATCCATGGAGGCTAGAGTAGTTGCTGAACAAGCTCAGGCCACCTTTAATGCAGAGTTCTTGGCTGAACAAGGTACTGATATTACACCTACAAGGATGCAGGAATTGAATGAGTTGGCTATGGGACTTTCAGATGAGGGTTGGACTCAGCTTGGTGATGATGTGGCTAGAAATCCCACTCTTGCTCAATCCATATTAGGAGGTGCTTTCACTTCTGATAATTTTGTTCATGACATCAAGTCATTGGTGGATCAAGAAAGAAGGTCTGAGAGAGTGAAGACTAAAGCAAGAAGGGAAAAGCCTTTATCTCAAGCTGAACAACGGAGACATATGAGAGAATTTGTCAAGAACATGAGTACAACTGTTTACTCTACTGGTTGGTCTATGGGGTATGTGCAATCTTTCTCTGATGATAGACTAGTCAAAGAGTATAATATCATTTACTCAAGATTAGAAAAGGATGGTCTTAATCCTTATACTAGGAATAAACACTTTCACTATATTTTGGAAGGACCATCTCCTAAGCGATTGAAGATTACTGATACATTTGATGATACACTTTTGTCTTACGAGACTCTTGTTATGTCGGATACACCTCATAAGGAAGGGACTCTTTCTGGCGATAAGACCAAGGCGTGTCTATTTCAATGATACATCCGTTGACAATGTATGCGTATTGATCTTCATGCTTTCGAGAGTTCTTTTATAAAGGATTTTGGGGAACATGATTCAGATGAGGAGTTGGTTGAATGGTCTCCATTGGTGAATTGGACACTCACTCCTATAGGTCTTGGTGGATTAAGAGATTGCAATTACATTTATCGCAAAGATGAGTCTGTTAGACATTTTACTTTTCTATCTGAGGTTCTTGATTTTCTAGATAGACAGGATTTGATTACTCTTTATGGTATGGTAACAAACCACTTTGAATCTCATCCTGCTCAAGGGGATGGTTTGGTTTTATTAGGTGATCTTCAAGTGTTATTTGATTCTACCAATTCAGGTGGTGCTGGTTTTAAGGTTTGGGAAGGTCAATCTGAGTGGAAGGTTTTTAGTTGGATTTTTTATCCACTTTCCAGTGTGCATGTGGTGCAGACTTGGTCTGGGGTCTATCTTTATATGTTTTCATATAATGATTACCCTTTATCTGCATCGTTGTTTGAACAAATGTTGAGGACCAAGTTGACATTCTCTACTGCTCTGGTTGCAAATGATCAGACTCATGCAGAACAGTTGATTACCAGGTTGAAGAATAAGTTTCTAGCTGTTTCTGTTGAGTCTTTATAGTCATGAGTGGTATGATGTTCTTTGTATATTTATTTATATTTGTTTATGTTTGTGTTAAAAAAAAATAAAAAAAAAAACTTTGACCATATCTTGTTTGTTTTCTAAACTTTCAATTTTTTTTGAGGATCATGTTGTATATTTGGGTTACATATGGTTTTAACTCACCATGTCTCTTGGGACAAAGAGTTAACTTACTATGGGGGTACAGCTCTGGTAAGTATTCTCAAATCTGTTGATAGCTGCTGATTTGCTCAAAATCAGAGGGTTATCAATGTACCCTGGTGTAACACCCCAACCCGACAAGGGTAGAAGTGTCACATTCTGGTGTCATATCAGAACATACAAATAAAATTCTTCAAGCGGAAGTCTTAAAGAATAACGTACCAAGTCATTTAAACAAAAGATTTACAAGGAAATTACAAAATCCAAATGTCTAAAATAGACCAAAATTCCAAAACAATAGCCCGCCAAAATGAGTCCAACAAGAAAGGTAACTAGTGTTGGTCCACTCAGATAATCCAACTCTCTGACCCATCAAAGCCCATCTTCAAATCTAAAACTGCCGCCAGGAAAAGAAATGCGGTGAGCTTAAAAAGCCCAATGGTGAGCGGATATAACAAAACAAAAGCTAAATAAAATCAAAATGCAAAATGAAAGAAAGTAAGCGGATAACAAAGTTGCAGCAAAATGAGAACAATGAGTCAATGAGGATCCTGCAGAACACAATTATACAGATATCCAATACGAACTGATAACAAGGAGAACGAAACAAAGCAAAGCATAGAATTTACATATAAACAAGCACATACAAACCGGACATACAAGAGCTGAAACATAAGCAAGCATAGCGGCGAGCATCCACACAACATATATATCATACAATCAATTCAGAAATCAGAAGGCATAAAAGCCAAGCAGATATCTACAGGAAAGCGGAAGCAATTAATTAATAAGTGAGCATAGCAATTCACCCAGGCCAAAACCCTTAGTTGAAAACATAACCAAGATCATAACAAATGAAGTACTAACGGCGGTCAACACATGGCGGTCACACGTAATAAGTAGGAATACAATATAAACGATATAATTAAATGAATTAAAGACCTAGCAGGGCAACTAAACAAATTAACAAGCCAGATGTCACAAGATGACCCATTTACCTAATCAAACCGTAGCATAGGCAGAAATGTAAACATGGCAGTCAACAATAAGCAGATGAGAATACCGCGGAATAATCATAGTCCGCGAGATACCGAACAAAGCACACATAATAAACTGATAAAACTATCGATTACACCTTAGTATGGTCACCGGACAATTGAGAGTCACATAACGGTGAGATTACATATCATCGATGAAAGCAGGGTAACTTTCAGATAACCGCATATAAATCATTTCATAGCGAGGGTAATCGGTAGTGCATAAAACATGAATATCATAATCAAATCCAATTAACATATAATAACCGATGCGTGAATGGAGCGATAGTCTGAAGTAACGGAATGAGAGTGTGACAGATCAAAGCAATGGAATATATATATATTGGTAGTAGAGTAAGTCATATAAAGGTATTGAGTAATGAACAATTAACGTAGCATATAGTGCGTTGGGAATACAAAAGGTACAATATAGCAAATCAAAGGTGTAAGGGTTGTCAGAAATCTACCACGAGCCCGGAACATATCATATCATATCATAAGTAACCATTGTATTCAGAGGGGTGACCTCGGAATACCATATATCATAGGAGGGGAGACCTCAGTAACAAATGGAGTAGCTAGCTCAGGAAATGTGAAGAGCGGATTGCACCCGACATCATTCACCATATAAAGCTCAATGGATCAAATCCCTCGAAACATATCATATCTAGGATGCATCCATAAGCCCCCTGGAACATAATGGCCAAATCATATACATATAGTGAGCTCATAATCATATCATAATGGGGACGTTGTGGAACATCACTCAACCACACTAAAGTCATGCCATTGGTGCATCAATGACACGGCAGTTACCTTCCGACTAGGAAACATATTTGGCTCGGGTATCAAGCGGCGGGTCAAAGCATAATCATATCATAAGGGTTCATATCAAAGTTCATATCAAAGTTCATATCGAGTTCATATCGAGTTCATATCGAGGAGAGCATAGCAAAGTCATAGGGAAGCGCTAATAAAGAGGCTTAGAGTAAAGCATAACAGTTCAAGCTAGTATCGAAAGATGTATACGAATCATGAGAAACCTTAAGAGGTAAGGTCGAATATCGTACCTCAATCGAAGCAAGTAAAATAGAAACGTAAGTCACACGATGAATCAATGCGCCGTCCAAACCTAAGAATTAAATAACGTTCCATAAGAATCAGATGACTTCGTTTAAGGCGGCTTTCTATTTTTAGTAGGTTTCCACTTTTAGTAATCTTTCCATTTTAAGTACTTTCTATTTTAGGCAACTTTCTATTTTAGTAACTTTCCATAATTAGCAGGTTTCCATAATTAGCAGGTTTAGTTACTTATCTTAAGTTAAATAGTGAAAATGAGGGTTATTATGATTTAAGGATCATTTATGACAAGTTATAAAAGTTTAGGGTTTAAAATGTCAATATTGCAAAGTTTAGGGTTAAAAGTGTATATATAGCAAGTTTACTCATTTTACTCATTTAATCCATTTAGTTAACATATTAACAAGTTAATCCATCAAGTTTCATAATTTATAAATTAACCCCTTATCTTTATTAAATCATCAGTTACAAAACCCTAGTTTTTAATTATGATTAAGGTATAGGTTTTAACACATGTAAACTCGATTATCATAGATTATACAACATATTAACCAACACCCCATTTGGTACGTGACATCCTTCACCAAAACCATATATGTACGCCCCATATACAAATCAAAACACACTCGTAAATCATTCGTTATCGATTCCATTTATCACATACGTATACGTATAGTTTCACAAGCTCATTTAACCCTTTAATGTAATACCTATAAATTGACTTAATGAGAGGCCAAAATCAGATTTGTATTAATATTTACATGCTACATATCATACGAATCATATAGTTTCAGAATCATGATTTCGTATAACAAGTCCTAATAAAGACTCCATAGCCACGTTGTGATCAAGAAACAAGGAGGAAAAGACGTGAGATGATGATACGTTACCCTAGTAGCGTGTACGTGACAAGGAAACAAGAATAAAACCACCACGATCAAAACCAAGCCTCTCTTGTCCTTCTAGACCCCACGACCTAGAAATCAAACCCACGTCCAAGCTTCCAAACACGATCACAAGCCTCCTAGGAACACCTTGCTTCTTTGATTTTCGGATGGGATGAAGAAAATATATGTATGCCGCCACTTATGTTGAAAGAAATAGATCTAGGGTTTTCTTTGTGTTTTTGAAATGAAAAGGAAATGTGTAAATGAGATAATTGAAAATTGATTTGGATAGTAATGAGGGAGATAATAGGGGCCGGCCATAGAGGAGGGGGGAGGACCAATTCATTTGACTTTCCAAGCTTATCTTTCCAAGTGTATGTAGTCTCCTTTGTAGTCCAAGTTAATTGTGTACATAATGTAACATGTTTGGTAACTTAGAGTTTATTTTATTTGTGTACATTTACTTAGTAACATAAGTTAAATACTTTCATTTATTTGCACAAGTTATTTATAAGGTATAATGTTAAATGATGTTGACGTGTTTTCCGAGTTTACATAACTATTAAGTCGAAGGGTAAAAGTGTCATTTACGCGTTTGAGATTTTTAGGGTTTTACACCTGGTCTCATACACCAAACATTGGCTACTCCATGAGCAAACGACTCTGGTACAGAGATGTCAAATCCGTTGGAAGGTTGACAACTTGCCAATAAGTTGTATGGTGCTCAACTCACCATGTCCTCATAATAGATGAAGAGTTGGCTAGCCTACAAGTTCATGGCTTGTGGTAAAGGCAGTGGAACTCCATGACTAGTCCTGAGTTAAACGGCTCCAGGTAAAGACAACTCAAATCCGTTGATGGCTGTGATGGTTTGCCAAAAATCATTAGGGTATTTCAACACACCATTGATTCACGTTCTAAATGTTGGACTGGTTACTAGTTCACCAGGATGATGCCATGATTCCACTCAAGAACTAGCCAGCCCAAGAGTGAGTAGCTACTTGGTAAAGGCTCATCAAATCTACTCAGGTTACTTATGCTGTGGAGGTTCTTGATGCTGCTGCTTCTAGAGGTGGCTAGGGGAGGATTGTTAGGAATTATGTAAACAGTTGGTTCCCACTGATAGGGTTCCCGCTGATAGTTATTTTGTTTCCACTGATAGAAAGGTTTCTGCTGATAGTATGCAGTTTCCTATGATAGTTTATGTTTCTACGGATATGTAGTTTCCGTTTTCTTAGTATATTAGTTGTGATATGCTTGAGTTAAAATAGGAATAGATAGAGTGATCTGTGCTGAAAACAGTCAAGCTACCTCACACAAACCGGCCACTTGTGAATGGCCGACCGTAAGAAGCTTAAAACTGCTTAAAACACAAATGCAATGAAGTCCGGAGATATAGTGAATTCGGATCGTTTAGTCCCACGGAGACTCAATGGTGTGTAAACACTTGATCGGGCGGTAGAATGATCACTAATGATAGTGATCGAAAAAGATTTGGATAGATAATTACACTAATGAAAAAGTTATAAATTAAAGCGACTTAAATACAAATTAAGAAAATTAAAAAGATAAAATATATTAAATAAACGCTATCACTATATTTAAAGTGATGAACGTTTAAAACTGAAAACTTACGTTTAAATAAAAAAAACTACGTAAACGTACAAAATAAAACGTGAGATAAAAGAGATAAAAGACTTACAAATATGAAAAATACATTTTTACAATCCTAATTATATAAGAAAATTATTAGAAAAATAAAATTATTTTTTAAAACTATTTATGTAATTATTATTAATTAAAAACTAATTTAAACTATTTAATAATACTCTAAAATAAAAGAAAATATGAAATAAGACTAGAAAAATAAAATTAAGACTTAGAAAAATCTAAAATATGATAAAACTAATTTTAAAACAGAAAATATATTTTTTAGACTTTTTATATATTTATTATTAATTTAATACTATTTAAAACTAATTAAAATGCTAGAAAATACTATTTAAACCAAGAAAATTATGAAAAAATACTTTTTATGACTTTTATATTTATCTTAATCTAGGAAAATTGAAAAATTATTTTTTTGGAACTTTTCTCAATTAATTGCAATTAAAGCTATTTAAAAAGTGCTAAAAAGTGGTTTAAATTAAGAAAAATAGCAAACAAGCTTAGAAAAATCTGAAAATTTCAGGAAAACTCTAAAATAATATAAGGAAGCTAAGAAAAATGGAAAAACATGGGGTTGTGTGCAAGATATTGGCGAAGAACAAAGTGCTTATAAATAAGCACTTTGAAGAAGCAAATGGAAACCAAGCACCAAACCAAAATAGGAACTCAAATATGCTAAAACTACTCTAATACAACTAGAAACAACAAGCCATGACCTCTGATTTGCAAGTTGCTATGATTTGGTTGATAAGACTAAAGTGCAAAAAGCGATTTTGGTGGCCTACTTTGAGCTTATGCACAAGATGCTAGATAAGCTGAAATTGAAAATTACAAATTGGAACCTAGACTAGACCTAGGTGAGAGCTTGTAAACCAAGAATCAGACCTAGAAGAGCTCTTGGGAGCTCTGTGGAAGAAATGCTTATAGTGAGAAAACTTCGGCTTATCTTTGAGTTCTGAACAGGGCAACTAAGTCCCAAAAGAGAAGCAGTTTTGATGGTTATAAGAAAATCACAAAAAATATAAAATGACCATAAGAAATTAGACCAGCTCAAGTTTTTAAAACAACAATTTTCTCTGATTTTGGTCCAGAGATGAGTCCAAGAAAATTCTTCCTAATTGGGCTAAAAGCGATTTTGCAACATTTTGACTTTTTGAGCAAACATGAAATGTTGACTATTTCCAACTTTGATTCAAATTTTTGAACTGAAAATGATGTATTGTGATAGAATAAGCACAATGCAAGCAAGCTTAATGACTTTTGAACACAAAATGAGATTTTGCAACTCCAAAATTCACAATGATTGGACGGTAAGATGGATTAAGTGCAATTTTGACTTTTGACAGTGCAGGAGCACAGTTAATGACTCAACTTAACATATTTTGAGTTAATACACATGAACCAAATTCCAACGAACAAGCCTAGAGCACAAGTTTATCAGCAAATCCAAACACTCCGTAGCTAACTGTTTTGCCAATTAAATTGAACTAAACAGCGAGCAACCTAGTATTAATGATCAAACTAATTCTAAAAGTCCTAAATACAGCTAATTAAACAAGATTCAACCAGTTATTACATCAAATGAAGATTAAGCTAAGAAATCATGAAAATTACTTACAAAGGTCCTTAACCACTATGGTTTGAAACAAGTGAAACAGAGAACCACTACCCTAAATATCAACCCAAATGAATCCAAAGCAACCCATTTCCAACTGCATCAACCCAATTCCAACTGCATTTCCAATTTTAGTCCCAGTTGACTTTGTTGACTAATTTACAAACTTGCTAAACACTTGAACTAAAGCTTACAAAAAGCTATGATAAGCTTGTATAAGCTTATTAAAACTGAGAAATAAGCTTATTGAAGATTGGTTGTAAGAGATAAAAATTGAGATTTTCAACAGTGGACAATAAAGATCAATTGTAAACATAAACTGATATTAATGCTTAAAATGAGTTTCAATACTCTTCAACACTTAAGTTTGATACAAATTAACAAAACATAACAGGTGTTACATTAATTTAAAGATGCTAAATTAAAAACGACATTTTAAGATAAAAATAAAACTACAAGACTCTCCTTTGATTCCTCTCTTGCTTCCTTCTTATACCCAAAGTATTTCTCTCTATTCGATTGATTCCCACTTCTTTCCCAGCCATTGGATGGCTTTGAATTCATCTTGGCCATTAATTTGAGTTTTGGCGCCAAAATTGGTTTAACAGGTGGAAGGATTGAGTGTGGGAGAAAAAGATGCATTTAATGTGTCTTGGATGTAGTGGAGGAGGGGGAACAAGATATGGTGGGGAAATGGCTGGTTGAGTGGCTTGATGTGATAGCATTGAGAAGATGAGACTTTGGCGGGTGTTTGTTTTTGACCAGTGTTGACTGGGTAGATATTAATAAGCAAGGGGTCAAAATGGATAAATGACAGGGGTCCAAAGGTATAGGCAGGGTTCATTTGGATTGTGACAAGGGTCAAAGGTTTAAAGGGTTTAATATCACAAGGACTAGATATGCAATTTCTGAAAATTAAGGGACTACTTCTGCCAATTATGCAAAGCTATTCCAAGGGACCACAAGTGACAAGTTTCAATAGTATAAGGACCAAACTTGACAATTTCCAATTTCCAAGGACCATTTTTGTCACTTTTCAAAGTTGAAGGACCTTTCTTGCCAATTGACCAAAAATTCATTCAAGGATCATTTTAAACAACTTAGAATACTTCAGGGACCTTGAATGATAAAATTCCACATTTTTGAATTTCAGGGACTAGATTTGACAACTTTTAAAACTTGGGGGACTAAAACTGCCAATTTTGCAAATTTGATACGTTTTTTCATCTGATTTTGATCTTTTTGCATTTAAAACACATAAAACACTGATTTGTGATATTTTTATCATTTTGATGCGTTTTTGAGTGTTTTCAGATGATTTCGCAGTTTATATTGTACAAAAATGATGAGTATTTTGACACTCATCAATCCCCCATACTAAGATATTGCTAGTCCCTAGCAATGATTTGAACTTTAATGGATTTTAAAAACTCTTTACCAAAAGCCATCACTTACGGTAGCCAAATGTTTTGATTCAAGTAAGAACCTTGGTACTTGATAACCAAATGATTTTGAGCAAATCATAAGCTTTGTAAACGGATTTGATTTGTCTTTACCGAAGCCGTACTTCCTTCGGACTAGCCAACTCTTTAGATAAATTATCAATATTATCTTTGGTGAGCTGATTACCAATTATGGTTTTTCCACTGCCTTTACCACAAGCCATAATCTTGCGGGCTAGCCAACTCTTCACTTTTTAGGATATGGTGAGTTGAGAAGCATACAATTTTGGGCAAATTGCAAGCCATATAAACGGATTTGAGATATCTTTACCAAGAGCCGTTTGCTCCTGGATTAGCCAATCCTTTTGTTTTTTAGACAAGGCGGACTGATAACCAAATGAGTAAGTGTAAAACACTTACTCCAAAAAAATTTTTGGCCAAAAACGGGGGAATTGGGTAGATAATTACATGATAAAATTCGTGAGAATTCCCCCCCACACTTAGAAATGAATATTGCCCTCAATATTCAAAGTACCCAGGTTATGCGGCGAAACTGAGAACGTAAAAGGGAAATACTACGGCCATTATTTGAAATTTTTTTTTTTTTTAGAAATATATATATATATAACATGTGGGGCAACTCCCCCACACTAGGGTGGTAGAAAATAGAAAGAAGTCAGAAATATGGGTGAAAACCCATATGGCATGCTACTGTTTTTGATTCCCGAGTCGCTAGCTTGACTCGACCCCGCATTAATTTGTTCATGGGGAAGTAAGTGGAAGAGACAATCTCCATCGGACTTTCATTCAAGATGTTTGGATAAACATGTGAAGCACGTGAAAGTTCCACACCGACGAGATACAGAGAGCGGCACGGCTCACAAATGATAAATGAAAATGCTGGGGTCAAAGATAGTGTCCTCATTCCCGAAGGAGAAAGGAAAAAGAGCAACCACACCATTAGTGAAGAATGGAATAAATATGTGCATCACAATGCATGTCCATTCCTCATTAGAAAGAAGCAAATCACCATTTTTGACATTTTTAAGCTTAAATTTGAAGCTTGTATGGTGATTGGTAACAAAATTTCAGGGAGGGAGAGCTGGAAACGGTTCTTCAATCAACAGATTTTCAAGAAAAAGGATGTCTCCCTCTGAATCAAAGTAAGTATTGTCAATTCCTGTTGGAATCGACTCATCACTAAGAAATCAATCGACCTCCTTCCAAAATTGTCATCTTCCTCATGCGGGTGAGAGAAGGAATGGAGGAGTCGGAAATGGGATAAGAAATGAGTGGATGATCATTATATAGGAGATTTCTAGTTTCTCCAAGATCGGCTTCAAAATCAAAGAGATCATCGTCACTTTCTAATGAAAGTGGAGTGATGTGAGTGAGTTCATCGGTGAACTCCTCAAGAAGAATCGAGGCTGTGGGAGTGATGCCGCAACATACTCGATGTCTCCATAAGATTTACAATCATCGCTAAAATCGGAGAAAGTCTCAAGATGATCATTTGAACACTCAAGAGGGAAGGGATATCACACAGATGCTCGAGAATTCCCTGTGACTCTCTTGGGATTGAGACAAGGCTCTCAACACTAGACGAGTCCATTTCTGGAATAGTGCTAAGAAGCTCATCCCCCATGTTTAGAGAGTGAGTGGGAATATCGGGTGTGATAACAACAGACTGAGGGAGTTTAGAAGGACTAGCATACGTATGTTTAATACTTTCCATTTGTTCTTCTGCTAGTAATTCCATCATAGTCTTTTCTCCCGGTTTTCATGGAAGGAGTTTCAACTGATGAACTTGATGATCCGTTATAAAATTGTAGGATATCAAGGATATCTTCATCATCATCGTCATCGGGAATGAAACGGAATCGAGAGCTAGATCTGGCGCTTTTCTTTTTGCAATTGATTCCTTAATAGATTGTTCAAAGGCAATTTGGGAATCTAATTTAGCAGCCGCTCTTGATGCCTAACAACACTTCCATGGATTTTTCATTTGGATTATCTTGGGAGGACATAGCCGACTCCTCCTTAAGTTCTTTTAATAACTCGAGTCTTGATAGAAGGTGCCGTCGTAGTTTCATGAGGAGTCGCTTGAATCATTTGGTACTGTGGAGGTTGGTCTTGATACGAAGAGTCGTAATTGTTACAAGGAAATGGATTCCTTGTTTGACAATCCGAGCTAGAGTGAGAACCTCCACAATACTCACAACAGTAAAACTGATGTGGCTGTGATTGGTATGTGTTGTAGTCATAATTGTTATCAGGAACTTGCTCATAGACAAGCGTGTTTCCCGATCGACAATCAGAACTGGAATGTGAACCACCACAATACTCACAACAGTAAAACTGCTGAGTCTCACAGTGTGGTATCGATGGAATAAATCGGTCGTGTTATGGTAGGAATAGGGATCTTGGTTATAGACAGACCCGTTTCTGATTCTACCACGCTACAACTGGGGCAATTGCCACCATTATAAGGACCACCACACCATTGACAACCAAGAGGGTGAGGATAAGACATAGAAAGAATCAAAGGTTAACAGAGGGTAAGAAATGAAGAATCAAAAAGGTAAGAGGGTAAAGAGGAATATTTTTGGTATTTTTGAAAAACATTATGATAAAAACAAAGAATGATAAAAACTTTTTACAAATGGTGGGTTATGCACAAGAATGGATCTGAAAATGGCTTAACACACGCTAAAGCCTCCCCGGCAGCGGCACCAAAATTTGATCTGTGCTGAAAACAGTCAAGCTACCTCACACAAACCGGCCACTTGTGAATGGCCAACCGTAAGAAGCTTAAAACTGCTTAAAACACAAATGCAATGAAGTCCAGGAGAATATAGTGAATTCCCGGGTCGTTTAGTCCCACGGAGACTCAATGGTGTGTAAACACTTGATCAGACGGTAGAATGATCACTAATGATAGTGATCAGAAAAGATTTGGATAGGATAATTACACTAATGAAAAAGTTATAAATTAAAGCGACTTAAATACAAATTAAGAAAATTAAAAAGATAAAAGATATTAAATAAACGCTATCACTATATTTAAAGTGATGAACGTTTAAAACTGAAAACTTACGTTTAAATAAAAACTACGTTAAACGCGTACAAAATAAAACGTGAGATAAAAGAGATAAAAGACTTACAAATATGAAAAATACATTTTTACAATCCTAATTATATAAGAAAATTATTAGAAAAATAAAATTATTTTTAAAACTATTTATGTAATTATTATTAATTAAAAAACTAATTTAAACTATTTAATAATACTCTAAAATAAAAGAAAATATGAAATAAGACTAGAAAAATAAAATTAAGACTTAGAAAAATCTAAAATATGATAAAACTAATTTTTAAACAGAAAATATATTTTTTAGACTTTTTATATATTTATTACTAATTTAATACTATTTAAAACTAATTAAAATGCTAGAAAATACTATTTAAACCAAGAAAATTATGAAAAAATACTTTTTATGACTTTTATATTTATCTTAATCTAGGAAAATTGAAAAAATTATTTTTTGGAACTTTTTCTCAATTAATTGCAATTAAAGCTATTTAAAAGTGCTAAAAAGTGATTTAAATTAAGAAAAATAGCAAACAAGCTTAGAAAAATCTGAAAATTTCGGAAAACTCTAAAATAATATAAGGAAGCTAAGAAAAATGGAAAAACATGGGGTTGTGTGCAAGATATTGAAACTGAAGAACAAAGTGCTTATAAATAAGCACTTTGAAGAAGCAAATGGAAACCAAGAAGCACCAAACCAAAACAGGAACTCAAATATGCTAAAACTACTCTAATACAACTAGAAACAACAAGCCATGACCTCTGATTTGCAAGTTGCTATGATTTGGTTGATAAGACTAAAGTGCAAAGCAGATTTTGGTGGCCTACTTTGAGCTTATGCACAAGATGCTAGATAAGCTGAAATTGAAAATTACAAATTGGAACCTAGACTAGACCTAGGTGAGAGCTTGTAAACCAAGAATCAGACCTAGAAGAGCTCTTGGGAGCTCGTGGAAGAAACGCTTATAGCTGAGAAAACTCGGCTTATCTTTGAGTTTCAGCAGGCAACTAAGTCCCAAAAGAGAAGCAGTTTTGATGGTTATAAAAAAATCACAAAAATATATAAAAATGACCATAAGAAATTAGACCAGCTCAAGTTTTTAAAACAACAATTTTCTTTGATTTTGGTCCAGAGATGAGTCCAAGAAAATTCTTCCTAATTGGGCTAAAAACTGATTTTGCAACATTTTGACTTTTTGAGCAAACATGAAATGTTGACTATTTCCAACTTTGATTCAAATTTTTGAACTGAAAATGATGTATTGTGATAGAATAAGCACAATGCAAGCAAGCTTAATGACTTTTGAACACAAAATGAGATTTTGCAACTCCAAAATTCACAACAGTGGAACAGTAAGATGGATTAAGTGCAATTTTGACTTTTGACAGGTAGCAGGCACAAGTTAATGACTCAACTTAACATATTTTGAGTTAATACACATGAACCAACAAAATTCCAACACTGAACAAGCCTAGAGCACAAGTTTATCAGCAAATCCAAACAGTCCTTAGCTAACTGTTTTGCCAATTAAATTGAACTAAACACTGAGCAACCTAGTATTAATGATCAAACTAATTCTAAAAGTCCTAAATACTGACTAATTAAACAAGATTCAACCAGTTATTACATCAAATGAAGATTAAGCTAAGAAATCATGAAAATTACTTACAAAGGTCCTTAACCACTATGGTTTGAAACAAGTGAAACAGAGAACCACTACCCTAAATATCAACCCAAATGAATCCAAAGCAACCCATTTCCAACTGCATCAACCCAATTCCAACTGCATTTCCAATTTTAGTCCCCAGTTGACTTTTGTTGACTAATTTACAAACTTGCTAAACACTTGAACTAAAGCTTACAAAAAGCTATGATAAGCTTGTATAAGCTTATTAAAACTGAGAAATAAGCTTATTGAAGATTGGTTGTAAGAGATAAAAATGAGATTTTCAACAATTGGACAATAAAGATCAATTGTAAACATAAACTGATATTAATGCTTAAAATGAGTTTCAATACTCTTCAACACTTAAGTTTGATACAAATTAACAAAACATAACAGGTTTTACATTAATTTAAAGATGCTAAATTAAAAACGACATTTTAAGATAAAAATAAAACTACAAGACTCTCCTTTGCTTCCTCTCTTGCTTCCTTCTTATACCCAAAGTATTTCTCTCTCTATTCTGATTGATTCCCACTTCTTTCCCAGCCATTGGATGGCTTTGAATTCATCTTGGCCATTAATTTGAGTTTTGGCGCCAAAATTGGTTTAACAGGTGGAAGGATTGAGTGTGGGAGAAAAAGATGCATTTAATGTGTCTTGGATGTAGTGGAGGAGGGAACAAGATATGAGGCTGGGGAATGGCTGGTTGAGTGGCAGTGATAGCAGTTGAGAAGATGAGACTTTGGTGGTGTTTGTTTTGACCGGTGTTGACTGGGTAGATATTAATAAGCAAGGGGTCAAAATGGATAAATGCGAGGGGTCCAAAGGTATAGGCGAGGTTCATTTGGATTGTGAGAAGGGTCAAAGGTTTAAAGGGTTTAATATCACAAGGACTAGATATGCAATTTCTGAAAATTAAGGGACTACTTCTGCCAATTATGCAAAGCTATTCCAAGGGACCACAAGTGACAAGTTTCAATAGTATAAGGACCAAACTTGACAATTTCCAATTTCCAAGGACCATTTTTGTCACTTTTCAAAGTTGAAGGACCTTTCTTGCCAATTGACCAAAAATTCATTCAAGGATCATTTTAAACAACTTAGAATACTTCAGGGACCTTGAATGATAAAATTCCACATTTTGAATTTAGGGGACTAGATTTGACAACTTTTGAAACTTGGGGACTAAAACTGCCAATTTTGCAAACTTGATACATTTTTCATCTGATTTTGATCTTTTTGAATTTAAAACACATAAAACACTGATTTGTGATATTTTTATCATTTTGATGCGTTTTTGAGTGTTTTCAGATGATTTCGCAGTTTATATTGTACAAAAATGATGAGTATTTAGACACTCATCATAGAGCATATCTTTTGAGTGCTTAGCAAGCTGCATTAGGGTTTCTTGTGCTATAAAAGAAACATGTGGCTAGGGTTTTATGTACGTTTTTAACAATATCAATAGTGATTCAATATAGATCCATAGAGGATCAAGTTATTGTGTTTATCGTCTTCTTTAGTCTTGTATTTATTTTCCGCGTGAGTACAATTCTTGCAAAGGTTCTCCTTAGTTGTTTTGTGATTACACAGGACATCTATAAACTTTCTAGGCTCATAAGATCTATCTGGGACTGAACCCAACAAGTGGTATCAGAGCCTTGTGGGAATCTTTCTAAGAAGACAGTCTTTTCTTCTCAAAAACCATAACATGTCTTCACCAAAACATTCTGATGCATAGAGTGATGATCAATCTGAGTCATCAAACAAGCAGTCTAACACCCAGTCTTCCATTCAGCAAGTGGTAACCATGTCCAACAATAATGCTAAATTCCCTTACCTTAAAAAGGATGAATATGAGATATGGGGCATGAAAATGGAAAATTATATCTCAAACATGGATGTCAATCTCTGGCAAATCATCCTTAAAGGTAACAGTAAGAAGGCTACTGGAAGAGATACTGAAGGTAATCTTATAATTCTTCCACCCTCAACAAGCTGAGCGGAATAGCTTGAAAAAAGGGAAACCAAGGCAAGAACTACTTTGCTACAAGCTCTTCTAGATGAACACATGAGTGATTTCTATCATCTGTATGATGCCAAACTGATTTGGAGAAGTATAAAAGCAAGGTTTGGTGGAAACGATGAATCCAAGAAAATGAGGAAGTCCATGCTCAAACAAAGCTTTTAGGAGTTCTCTATCTCTGAAGAAGAGGGTGTTCATAAGGGCTATGACAGGTTTCAGAAGATCCTCAGCCAGCTTAATCAGTTAAAATCTAAACCTGATACTGAGGAATGTAATCTAAAGTTCCTTCGTGCTCTACCTCCTTCTTGGAATCAGGTGTCTCTTACTCTCAAGGCAAAAGGAGGTCTTTACTACATAAGCTTTGATGATCTGTACAACAAGCTGAAGTCTCTTGAGCTGGACATCAAGGGTCACTCTACTTTCTCTCAAGCTCCATCACACTCTGCCTTTGTTGGTGCTACCAGTGGAAACACATTGTTATCATATGCTGATATTCCCACTTCTTCATCAGCAGCATCAAGGACACACAAATATTCTTCAAGGAAATCAAAGTCAAATTCTGTGATAGAAGATGCACTCTACTCATTTGTTGCTGAATCTGAAGATCAACAACAATTGACCTATGAAGATTTTAAACAAGTAGATAAGTTGGATATGGAGGAGATGGATCTGAAGTGGCAGATGGCCATGCTTGCTGTGAAAGTCAAGAGGTTTGAAGAGGGATCAGGGAGGAAGTTTGGTTACAAAGGAAGAGAATCAGCTAGGTTTGACAGGAAGAAGGTCAGATGCTTTGAATGCAACCAAATCGGTCACTTTGCCAGAGAATGTCCTAATAGGAAGGGAGGAGACAAAAGAAAATATAATTCATACAAGCTCAAGGAAGCTGAGGAGGTAAAGCCTTCAGCCATGTTGTCATTGGAGAACAGAGTTGACTGGGATGATCATGTGAATGATGGTGAGGATGAAGAGCCTCAAGTTGGATTGGTTATTACAACTGCTAGAGAAATTGCAATGATGGGCATCACTTCTCAGGTACACAGTTGTATATTTGGTTGTAGTTCACAATATGATGCTCTTAAGTGTGAATTTGATGATGTTAATGATAAATATAAAGAGATTTTTATACAAGTCCAGGCCTATAAGAAAACAGTTAAAGCACTAGAAAAACAAAAGGCCTGGTATGATCAAAACCAAATGGCTCTTGAGGAGAAAATAAATGTTTTGCAAAGAGATCTTGATAACACCTCAAATAAGTTAAAATTTAATAAGAAAGAATCTGTAAAAATTGTTGCTGAGAAGGAGGATCTTCAAGCTAAGTTAGACTCAGAGGTGGCTAGACACAATCAGTGGCAAGAACAGGCTAAAAACTTACATAAACTAGTGAATAGCTCTATGTCTGTTAAAACTAAAATGGGGTTAGGAGCCAAGGATTATATTGGTCCAGAGGAGGTGTATGATCTAAATGATTACAGTGTTTTTAATCCTGTCACTAATGAAGAAGAAGATAAATATACTAAACCTATTGAATATATAAAACAAGGTGAAATGCATAATGTTCCTTCTTCTATTAATGGTATTGTTAACCCACCCAACCCAAACTCTGACTCAGATGAATCACATATGACTTATGGTTCAAAGTCCAATGACTTATCAGACACTGGCAGTGAGTCTAACACATTTGTCTCTTGTTCTTACAGGACTGCAGAGACTCAAACTAAAGAACATGCCAGCTGTGATTCAAATGAAGAGTCCATAAAGTCTGCCTCTCCTAAGCCTTTACAAGTTCCTCAAGCCCCAAGAGTTGCTGTTAAAGAATCTCTTTCAAAGGCAGCTTTTTCTAGAAACATTTCTTGTTCTGTTGATTTTGTTAAAAACAATTCTGATTTAGGTTGTGGTTTGAATAATTTTGTTTATGATCAGACTGTTCCTATTTTGAACAAACAATTTAAGAAGAAATCATATTTTGTTTGTGGGAGTGTTTTTCATCTTATCAAAGATTGAGATTATTATGAGAAAAAGATGAATATGTGCACTAATCAACAGAGATATAAAAATGTATGGACTGATGTGGCTAACATACCTTCATTTGTTCCCTCTGGAACATATATGAGGACCATCAAAATCAATTCTGCTGGTAGATTAGTTGCTACTGATAACTCAGTTGCTGCTGATAGGCCATCTTCTTTTCATTGGAGAAGAAATGTTAATAGACCTTTGAACAGACCTACAAGCACTTATTTTCAAAATGATTCTAGGTCTGTTAAACCTGAATTTGTATATCAAAGGGGGGCCAGGAGGGACACTGTTGTTAAGCCCTCAGCAGGTTGTTCTTGGAGACCAATAAGACCATTTAATATGCAAAGGTCCAAGGACAATAGTGGATCTCATCAATCTACAGGTTTAACTAATAAGATCCACAAGGCAGGTCCAAGTCAGTGATGACTTGGATCTCCATGTATACTAATGTTGTTGTATATTTCTTTTTGTGTAGGATGATCCTCTTTCCAATAAAGATTTAGGTATTGTTGATAGTGGTTGTTCTAGGAGTGTGACAGGGAATAGAGACAGGCTTCATGATTTTGTAGGTATTCAAGGAGGTACTGTTACCTTTGGAAGAGGAGATGGCAAAATCACAGGGAAGGGTACTATTAGAACTGCTCAATTGGACTTTGTGAATGTATATTATGTGGAGGCATTGAGAAACTTCAACTTATTTTCTGTGTCTCAAATTTGTGACAAGAAAAACTTTGTGCTCTTCACTGATAATGAATGTTTAGTTCTCTCTAAAGATTTCCAACCACCTGCAGACAACCAAGTTGTTCTGAAGGTACCAAGGAAAAACAATCTCTACACATTCAATCTCATTGATGTCCAACCTGCTAGTAACTTAGCTTGTTTGGTGGCAAAAGCATCCTTGGATGAATCTAATAAATGGCATAGAAGGATGGCTCATGTTAACTTCAAAACAATCAACAAGCTTGCCAAATTTGGGTTAGTTAATGGACTGCCTTCCAAAGTCTTTACTAATGCGCATTGAATGACTAGCTAAATGCTCTAAGTATTTCAGTTACTTAATGTCCTAGGTTGGTAAACATACCAATTTAATATAGAAATATATGTCTCAAAATCCTTTTGTCATCCACATCATGGGTCCCCTTCAACCTTACCTCATCCCACTTGGTATTTAATGCCCTCTCTCACAACAAATATCTTTGGATATTTTAACTCTGCAAATGCAGTTTTACTGTGCACTGCAACTGTTCCTTTGAAAAATGGGAGAAAATTGCGGGTAATGGAGTGGATGCATTAAATGAGGTAAATGAAACATTTTTAAAAATGACTATACAAATCTTCAAATATGCAAAAGTTACCCCCTCACCACTCTATAAAGACCCTCTTCAAAAACACAAAAACACACACATAAATTATTTCTGCAATCAAACTCTGTCAAAATACTTTCAAAATCAATAAACAATTGTGTGTTCTTTGTTTTAAAACCAGTTTAAGCAAAAATCATTCATCTTTGAAAACAAAATTCCAAGTTTTATTCACAATCTTTCAAAAGGAATTACTTTCTTTGACTGTTCTTGTCTAAATCAAAAACCCTAAAATCTTTTTTTGCAAATCAAATGGCAAGAACATAAAGTATTTAGTTTGCACCACAGTGGGTAGGAGGTCTTGATAATGTTGAATATAAAACAAACAATGTTATAGGCAACTTTGAATACTCCAATGATGTCCCAGCCAATAAGGGAATCATGAAATTTTTGCTAAACTGCCCACTGAAAAAGGTCTTTGTTCAATCACCCTCTATCTTGTACCACAACTTCCTTAGGGAGTTTTGGGCAACTGCTGTGGCCTATGACCCGACATCCTCCACTGATGAGACAGAACTTAGACCCCTCAGGGAGTTTCTCATCACTTTGGACTACAAAACAGGGCTTGATTATAACTAGGGAGATTATGTTGCTAACCCTGACCCAACCATTGTCAAGCCTGAGTTGGGTAAAATTGCTTTAGATACAAAACTTTTGGACAAAACCCCTGTCACCAAAAACTCTTTTCCTGTGGCTTGGAATATCCTATTCACCTTTGTGATTCAGGTTCTCGGCGAGAACCACTCATCTACTAAACATATCAATTCTATTCAGTTGATGATCGCCTACTGCTTGATGACAGGGACTAATGTCGACATAGAGGAGATCATTTACAATGATGTCGTAACCAAGCTATAGAGCAAAACTCGGGTGAAATACGTTTCATACCCTAGTTTTATCTCTTGTGCTTTACAAGTGTTACTGGGTTGAAACTATACTCAGGATTTTCAATATGGCGCTTTACCTGTCCCCCTGAGTCAATCTAATTTTCAAAAGAACCCATCCCTGGTCACTGATATTGAATTTCTGGCCCGCATGGTTGCTGTAAATAACTAGAGTGACTTAGTGTCTCCAAACCCTGCTCCCTAAAAGAGAAAGGGGAAGTCTCAGACTGGGACTAAGACTAAACCCAAGTCTTGGGGCCCTGAGGCTTCTGGAACACAGCCTAAAAGGCACAGAAAGCCCCAGACTGACAAGCTACCCAAAGGAGACCAAGCAACATCCACCCTGGTGACAATGATGGACACTGATACATCACAGTCAGTTCCCTTGGTCCCACTGACTACTCCCCAAGATCCAGAGGGAAACATACAACCCATTGATAGGGATCTTACTGCCACTGCTTCTAAGGATAGCACTGGGAAACTCCCACTAGTGCTTGAAGGATCAACGAGGGACAAAGACTTAGACGGAAAGAAACAACCCGCTGATATGGAACTCATCACCACTTCTGACTCTAGAGAAGGCACTGGGAAACAACCAACAATGTCTGAGGGGTCCTTGGGGGACAAAGACTCAGGGGGACAAAAACCACCCACTGATACGAAACCCACAACCCCTCCTGGTCTTCTTAGTGTTGCTTATGTTCAAGACTTATCATTTTCTGATGAAGATATTAATGCTGACAGTGATGAGGAAATTTTTTCTGCTGGTGAAGCAATGGACGCTGATGTTCAACCACAAGTACAAGAACATCAGCCTGATCAAACAAAGCCTGAAGAGTCACCCTTCCAACCTGAATAAGACTCATCTAACTCTTCAGACTCTTCAACATCTTCCTGCCTTGAGGAATTGAAGAAGTATGAAAATGTTCTTCCCTCACTGAAAGACAACTGGTGATGTGGCTAAAGAGGGATAGTCAGAAGATATATTCTGGAGTGACTGATAGTCTATGGGATCATCATGTTGAAGCTGTTGCAAGCTACGCTGATCTTAAGGCTGAAGTGGTTCCTAATTTTGAAGATAATGATGAACATAGGGAACTCATCTATCAAAAACTTGACAAGCTAGATAACCATCTGAAGAAGTTTCTCACAACCTTTCAGGATGCTCACTCCAAGCTGGATGAAATCAGGGAGCCAGTCAAGGAAGACCCTGCACTAAACACTAAAGTGCTTAAGGCTACGGAAATTTATTTGAACAACTCTTCCAGCCTCATTGAACTGATCAATATGCTCAATAATTAATATGTTCAGGGTCTTACATCTTCAGTTCAGGCTATTCAGTCTACTCTGGGCTTATTGGATACAAAGGTTGTTGATCTGGCTAAATCATCTTCTTCTATGGCCTGGAATCTCAGGCCTAGAATGACTGCGCTGGAATTATCTCAAGCAACCTTCAACAAGACACCTCAGAAATCAAGTCTATAGTTTTTGAGATCTATCAGGCTTTTAAGGGTTAGACTGCTTCCTAAGCATCTCCGTCAACTCTTGCTCTCACTGAAGTTCCAGCAACAGTTGAGGGGGAGAGATCAACTGAAGAGACTCCCTCTTACACTGAGGGGGAGCCAACTCTAGCAGTGACTGCAGTGCCCATCTCCTAATCCCACCAACATCAACACCTATCATCACTACATCAGTAACAACAACAACAACACCGGTGACAACAACATCTACTTCTTCATCAGTCCTTCCTCAGGACAAGGGCAAGAGCATAATGATAACACCTGATCCGGTCAGAATTCCTTTTGTGATTGGCGCAACGAGAAGTATATGCTCAGTCCAGAACAACTGAGTGCCTATTTTGAAAAGCAAGACAGGCTAAAGAAATAAGCTGAGAAAGAACAAAGAAGCAAAGCCGCCCTGATCCAAGTGGTTCATGAAGAAGCCGAAAAGTTGGGGATCGATCCTAAGCAGCTTGAAAAAGGACAAGCTGGCCTGAAGTTTAAAGTAGCTCAGGATGCTGAGATGGCAGCCCTTAGAAAGAAAAGGGATGAAAAGAATAAGAAGACTGCTGAGATAAGAAAAGCAAGGATCGATCATTATAACTGGACCATGACCAGCAGGAGAGCCCCTGAGCAAATTACTGATGTTTATATCATCCCCAAATCCAAGCCTGTTGCAATGAACGTCTACAAGGGAGAAGACAGATGGGTCTTTGAGGTTCATGATCCTCTAAAGCTCACTGACTTCGGGATCACTGAACTTGATGAACTTGGTCCCATCCTTGAGAAGAAGAAAAATCAGGTAGTCCAGGACTTGATGAAAGCTCGAAGCAAAAGATATGAAAGATTGAGGGATGCGCCCGCTGAATTTGGAATCCAATTTGCTCTCCCTGAATTTCAAGGCACTCAACCCCAGTCATCCCAAAGGTAAAGGAGAAGAGTTGAATATGAGCCTGAAGCCAAGGTACCTGATTTTTACTGCAACATAGAGCCACCTAACGGGGTGAAGTTTGTTAACTGCTTGGTCATAGAAGAGCCTGAAAGAAGACTCTTCTTCATTGATGTTTATGGAAACCAGGCATTCCAAAGATGGAGCGATATTGATCAGGCTGGCGTGGCTACAATGCTGAGTTACTTGACAATGGATTCTCAAATACAGTCCCTTGAAACATCAGGTTATGTGCTGACCTTAATGCAAAAGTGAGAGCCCATCCTGACAAAGCAACTCTCCTGGCCAAGAAACCAAAGCTTGAAGCACTGGGTATCCATATTGTATAACATCACTGTTGTTCATCTTTTGTACTAGTTAGGAACTTGTAATGTCTTATGAATAAACGATGTATTGTTTTGGTAAAGATTAGTGTTCCTTATTATGTTTACTAGTACATTCAGTGTAAGAAGAAGCCCCTTGCTCACTTACACTGACCAAAACACTTGGGCTATTTGTATATCCAAATAGAGGAATACTGTTGGGTTCAGTGAATACCCAAACCCCTTAAGTCTAGGATTTGAATAGAAAATACCCTAAGTGTTTATATCCTTAAACAATAACAAGTCACTGAGCGCATAGCCACTCATTGAGTTATCTTCAGGATACTCAGTATGAGATGCAGAAGCAAAGTCTCTCCACTCAGTGAGGCAGAACTCAAGGGGTGAAGACTGAGTCAAGAAGAAGATGGTGGATTCAGTGAGTAATGACAATAACTCACTGAATCCCAAAATGCCTCATCAACTATTATCACTGAAGATTAAAGACTCAAGACTAAGAAGACTGAAGAATGGGCGGGACAAGGCGGGATAATTTTGAACAGATAAGACGAAGTCCTTATCAACCTAAATTCAAAATTTCCCTGAAACACTAACTATCGGGAACATTGTCATCACTGACAAGAATAAAGCATCCTTGTATCTTACTCGAAATAGCCTATGTAAATAGAGACAAAATACACCAGTATTTTGTCTTCTGTAACCTTGTTAATTTGTCCTCTAGGATAGTGTCAAAAACTATACATGTATAAATAGCCATAAGGTTGGAGTGAAAGATCAAGCTTGTGCATTAATTTTGAAAAACACACACAAGCATCTTTCACTCCTCCAAATACGACTATGTCCCTGAGATAGCTCAGTGGTACCTGAATAGTTGTGCTTAGACTTAGGCTAAGATTCGTGAGGAGTTACACCATACTTTTTATTTCAATCCCAAGTACTGTTCCGCAAGTACTTGGGTAATGTATTCCTTTTGATTCGTTTTAATAAAGAATATAAACGTTGGAAAACCTTTTGTGTTTTATCTTGTTAAAACTCATCCTAAAGTGCTTTACTTCAGTCATGATTCACACTTAGTAGTATTTACTGTTTTAAGCTATTTGTGAAAAGGGAACAACAGATGTCAAAACAACAATGTCTGAGGATAGCTGGTTTGGTGTAATGCAAGATGAAATTCATGAGTCCGATCGTCTGGATGTATGGGAATTAGTACCTCCTCCAGATTGTGCTATGATTATCACTCTCAAGTGGATCTTCAAAGTGAAACTTGATGAGCATGGTGACGTTCTGAAGAATAAGGCAAAACTCGTTGCTAAAGGGTATCGACAAGAGGAGGGTATTGACTTTGAGGAATCATTTGCTCCGATTGCATGAATTGAGGCTATCAGAATCTTCCTTGCTAATGCTTCCAGCAAGAATATGGTAGTCTACCAAATGGATGTAATGATTGCGTTTCTTAATGGAGATCTCAAAGAAGTGGTCTTCGTCTGTCAACCGGAAGGCTTTGTGGATCCTGAGCGTCCTAACTATGTCTACCGTCTGAAAAAGGCTCTCTATGGCTTGAAGCAGGCTCCAATGGCATGGTACGACACTTTGTCAAAGTTTCTTCTGGCTAAAGGTTTCTATAAAGGCGCTGTTGATCCCACACTGTTCACTCAAAAGTCTGGCAAACACTTAATTCATGTTCAAATATATGTTGATGATATTATTTTTGCCTCGACCGACCCAAATGAATGTGACCGGTTTTCAAAAGAGATGGGCTCTAAATTTCAAATGTCAATGATGGGACAAATGTCATTTTTCATAGGATTACAAATTTCTCAAAGTCCCGGAGGCATTTTTATTAATCAATTTAAATATACTAATGAAATGTTAAAGAATTTGGATTTGATACTTGTGACAATGTTTACACTCTCATGGTGGAGAAAAACAAACTGGATGAGGACCTCTCGGGGATCTCTGTTGATCAAACTAAATATCATAGTATGATTGGATCCTTGATGTATCTCACTGCCAGTAGAACTGAAATTCTGTTCTTTGTATGCATGTGTGCTCGCTACCAGGCTAAGCCTATTAAAAAGCACATTGAAGCGGTTAAACGGGTCTTTCGGTATCTCCAAAGAACCATTAACATGGGAATTTGGTATCCGAAGGAGACCGCCACGTCACTAACAGCCTATGCAGATGCTGACCATGCAGGGTGTTAAGATATTCGTTGAAGTACGCTAGGAAATACTGAGTTTTTGGGTGATAAATTAGTGAGTTGGTCGTCAAAGAAGCAAATGAGTACTTCCATATATTCTACATTGGCTGAATACATCGCCATGTCATCATGTTGTGCTCAAATCTTATGGATGAGATCCCAACTATCTGACAATGGCTTTGTATTCAACAAAATTCCTCTATACTGTGATAACAAAAGTGCCATCGCTTTCTGCTGCAACAATGTCCAACACTTAAGATCAAAGCACATTGACATTCGACATCATTTCATCAGGGAAAAAGTAGAGAAAGGTGTGGTTGAGCTCTACTTTGTAAGGACTGAGTATCAGTTAGCAGACATCTTCACGAAAGCTCTTCCAAGAGAACGTTCTGAGTTTATCCTCCCGCGACTCGGCATGAAAAGTCTGCAGCCGGAAACGCTTAAGCGTCTTCAGGAAGAGGAAGAGGAGGAGGAGTAAAGGAATTTCTTCACCTATTCTTTATATATATTCTTTCAAAAATCAAAATACATAATTATAAAACCAACAAAAAGAAAATAGAAAAATATAAAATCAACAAAACCCATAAAAATCAGAATATTTGAAAATACCAAAAATATCGATTTTCTAAAGGCATGTCTTCTGGTATCGATAAAATTTACGGTCCTAGAAATGTCATTCAATAATGGCACGGGTCTTTAGATGAAGTTCGAGCAGGAGGTGTAAATATTTTTTCAAAACATGCCTCAAAACAATGGTTTACAATTACTTCAGATTGTAACTCGCGCTTAAAATCATGGCTCTTGTCATTTCAAGCACTAAACCGGGCCTAAACTCAAGGCTTGCAGTTATTTCAGACTTTAACCCACTTTTAAAGAAAGGAAAGTTCTACGCTAAATCGATATCTTTAAATTTCGAGCACTTATCCTAAAAACAATAAATAAGGAAAATTTGTCGACAAAAAGATGAATGTTCCTTTACAAATGTTTTTCATTCTAAAGATTCTTCTGAAAAATATTTGTTTTCACATGGTGATAACATTGTTTGAAAATAACTTGCACTTACTTTTTGAAAAACAGCTGGACTCCATTTTGTAAAATTCTTTGTCACTCAATCAACGACGGCGGTCATTGCTTGAGGGGGAGAGTGATTTCAAACATTTTGTTAATACAAATAAGCCGTAAAAACGTTTATTTATATTTTACGATCTTCTAATGTTTTGTCGATAACAAACGTAAAATCATTTTAACGAAACAAATAAAATACATAATTAGTTGGAACTAATAGTTTCTAACACACTTACGTTTTCATATAAAACACTAAAACAAGTATACGTGATTTTATGATTTAGTATTACATATGTACAACAACTAGTGTTTACATATTTGGGTAAAATATACACATAACTAGTATGCAGTATATTGGGTAATATAAATGGGTAGAAACTTAAGTATCATAACCCATTGACCAAATACATTGAATATAGTTGGGTACAACCCAAAGTCCATGACCCATATCCATGGAGCTTGACCCATAACCCATTGCATGACATCATGCTTATGTCATATATGGATAATATCCATAACCCATGGTATTGACCCATACCCACTTGACTAGGTGCATTGCACTCATAAGATACATTGTATCTAGTAAAAAAAGACCCATGGATCAACCCATAACCCATGACCCATGACCCATGATCAAAATACCCATGGGTAAAGAGGAGCATCCCACGGATCCCTAGCTTTACGCTAGATGGATCCCTTGTGGGAGGGATCCGGGGAGGAGTAGACATTTTCTCTCTATAAATAGTGAGCCATTTCTTCATTGTTTCTCACCCCTTTCTCACATACTTTCTCCTTGAGTTAAAAACTCTCTAACCCCATATCCAAGTGATCTATGTTTGTAGTTTTGTTTTTGTGTGATCCTCTAGGTTCCTCTTAAAGGTGAGATCACCACCTTTGAAGTCAAGCAAGCTCAAGTCCATGAGTTGCCATACTTCCTCATCATCAAGACTACTGGAGTCCTCTTGTTGATGATTCTTTTCTTTCTTCTAAGAAGTGTAGTGTTGAAGACATTAGTGAAAGATGTCTCAAGTGTCAAGATGAAGACATTAGTGAAAGGTGTCGATCGTCTGTATTATAGGTATTAGTGATGGGTGCCTAGAAGTTAAGTCACAAGACATTAGTGAAAGGTGTCTTGAAGATCTAGTTAAAGGCATTAGTGAAAGGTGCCTACATAGGTATTTATATGATTATTTTTTGTGCATATTCATGTATTACATGAAGCCTCATTAGGAAGCCTTTTCTCACATACGTGTTATTTTTTCGTCTAAAGTCGTGGTATATAAAACTTGTGTTTTATTTCATTTAATCCAAAAATCACATTTTTCTAATAATAAAACAAAACACAAATCTCAAAAATTCCTCCTTCCCTATACATAAACCATCCGTCGACCCTTCTATCAAATCCCCACTTTTCAAATCTTCCACTTTCAAAAAATTAACTCTCATTCAAAACTCCATCTTCATCTTCGTCTCATCTCATCTCAAACCGAAACCAAGAACCTCGTGCTCATCGCCTTCACACTCATCGCTCTTGTGTTCCCTATGATGAAGTTCTCATACGATGACATATACTTTGTGTTGTTAATCTACATTGAGATCATATACCCAATCCTTTGTATCATTCTTAACATTGAAATGAAATATTATTAATATTCTAGTTTATCTAGGTTATTATTATCATAATGTGTTTGTCATTTCTTTTGATTTATATGTTTCGTATTCTCTCATGATACATTGGAAGTCATGTATGCATGCTAAAAGAAAATGTAGGCTAAAACACATATCTTGGTATAAAATTATAAAACCTATATCTTTATCAAATATGTCTCTGTTACTACAGGCCCACAGGGCCCGGCAAGTATACTAGCCAGATCCCTTTATAGAAGGGAACCGTGGGAACCGTACTCCTGGATAGCAGTTTTTCATGCAAAATAAAAACCAGTTTCTTTCTAAAAGTAATATTCCACTAGAATGTCAAAACCTTAGTTGAGTTAAGTATCATTGTTGTTAAAAAAAACCATTGTTAATAAAAATCTAGTAAAAATGTTAGATAATCATTGGTTGACCACAAAACATCACTTTCTATTAACTCATCTTTTCTATAGGTTCAACTATGTCGCATGAATATGAGTTTGATTTTTCACTCACTAACGTCTACACTCCGAACATCTCCCTTGAGCCCAACACACCTGGCAATCATGTCCGTGGGTTCAATAATCTCGAAAACCGTCACTTCCACGAAGGACGTATTGTAGACACCTCTCTACAATTTGAAGAAGGTATCAATACCTCCTTCCGAGCCATAGGACTATAATGTTTTCTCGAAATCAATGAGAAAATATGTCCAAGGTTCATAATGGAATTCTTCCGTCAAGTTGAACTCGTTCGTAACGAGGATCGCTCTCTATATCTTTGGTTTTGGATCAAAAACCAAAAGTTTATTTTAACTCTTGGGCAATTTGCTCACATCCTCTGGATTCCAAATCATGGACAATGTGCCTTCACCGAAGATTGGTCTCTTGATTCTCTCTTCAACTTTCGTGAAGAAAATAGTCCATACTGTTCACATATACCCTCCCCGAAGGATTTGAATCGCATAATATGCAAACCTCGACCATATTACTCCAAACATTATCTTTACAGGGACATTCGAAGAGTACAAACCTCTTGCACTCATTTTACGTGAAAATGTTTGGAGTCTTAGGGAAATCGAGAAATCCTTCCCGCTTGTTGTGCTCACATAATGTATTGTTTGCTAACACAACAAACATACAATCTCTCCTACTTCTTCGCAAGGAGAATTGTAAATCTTCAAGGCTCCAAGAATAAACTCATCCCTTATGGAATGTTCTTGACGCGCCTCTATCATAACGTCCTGCATTTTCATCCTCAATTTCAACGTCCGTTGTACGTACTTGTGAACAAGATGATGGAACCGCTAAACATATCTCTCATGAAGACTTTCTTCATTCTTGATTCCACCTAGACTCATCAACCATTTGATGATCCTTCTAGCGAAAATGCTCAAGGAACTTAGTAGTCTTTCAAATAGGATCAATCCTTTTGTACTCATGCTTTATCAATGTAATCAAATTTCCTTCATGAAATAAAACATCTTACATTTGATATCTTAGTATTAGAACCTCTTAAACTAAACTTGGAATATAATGCATTGTTAAAGTCATTGCATACCTTTAGTAAAGGTCCTGCTTAGCAGATAGACGGATCCCAAAGTTGGTGCTAGACGGATCCCTACTCTTAGGGAACATGGGGATCCGGCAAACAGAAAATGCAATTACAATCATTGTATTTCAAACATGTCTTTAGAACACCTCACACTAAGCTAGACATAGTGTCTTAAGGCAAATTAAGTCCTTATCAAGTTAAGTAGATCCTTCCTACTCACACATAACTCACCTAGATCACAATCAAGACGCTTGTAGATCTATCGCTTCACTTAAACCCATTACTCTTTCCCTCTCAAGTTTACTCACATTATCCCTCATATCTAGCTTTGTAAAACCTTTGATTATGGCATAATTGATCATAATCATCTTTACCTCAAAATTGGTCGAAATTGATCAAATTCTAGTTTTCCATCTTAAGCCTTTAGGATATTCTCCAAAACATTACCCTAAGTCACTATCTGATCTCTAAGATCATTTAGCTCCATTTGCCACTCTAAAAAATCTTTAGTGTCATCTTTGTTCATTCATTGGTACTCATGAAAGTTCCAATTTCTTCCATAAAATGCAATCATTAGCTACATCACTCATTATCCCTCAAGCACTTAAGCACCCCTTCATTTAAGACACTTAGATAAACTGAAACACTCAAGAAGAAATAGGCATTAGACCTTACAAACATCATTGCTACCTTTTCTTAGCTGCTGACAGCCGGATCCCTATGATTAGCCTAGGCGGATCTCTTATTGGAGGGAACCGTGGGATCCGTATGATAGACTCATGCCAAATCTAGCTAAAACAATCATTCCAAGCTCATCTTTCTAACTTAAACACTTCACCTCATCTTAAATGAGTTCCTAGATCAGTACAACTCTGAAGTTGACTCTTGTGCATGTTAATCATCACATTCCAATGAATTTTAGTGGCTTAAGTCTTGAATGCATTTGGCAAATCCCTTGGTTTATAAACCACATT
>OU343224.1:270570304-270640052 GCA_910596185.1 Chrysanthemum makinoi
ACTATGGATTTTGACGAGGATCACACTCTATGACGGATTTGAACACTTCAAGATGAAACCAGATGAGAGTGTCTATGAGTACTATGTGAGATTTATAAGTGGTGAATGACATGAGGAACATCAGAATGACTATGCCTAACATTAAGCTGAACTCAAAATTTGTGAACAACATGAATCAGAATGGCACAAGTTTGTCACCTCTGGAAGCTCACTAAAGGATTGAAGAATACAAACAATGAACAACTCTATGCCTTCCTCCTTCAGAATGAGAGACATGCTATGTTTGAAAAAAATTGGTTCTAATCAGTTCAAAAACCAACAGAGAGAAACAAGCTCGTCTAATGACTCAACTGCCTTCTACTCAAACATCGGAATCACAACCAAAGCCTCACAAGTCATACCCATGGGAAATGGTAATCACAAACTAATTCCTGATCCTATGTTCAAACCAGCTGATGCTGATGCACCGGGGGTAACTTCATTAATCAACTAGCTCTTCTGATTAGTCAAAACATGAATTCTCTCCCACAAACCAATAAACAACCTCGAACAGATCTAACCCACACAATCAAGCTAACTGTTAAAGATGGGAGGATCGTGGTGCAACACGTTCAAGAAAGGCAGCTTGATCAAGGAAGAGGTAGAGCTGGTAGAGGTTATGTTGGTAATCAGAATCGAGGAAGGAATGGTAATCAAGGTCAAGCTAAGCCGATCAAATGTTATAACTGTGGGGGTGAGGGACACATTGCAAGGAAACTGACATCTCCAAAGCGGCCACCGAATGCTGATACTTCAGAGATAAGATGCTGCTTGTACAAGCTCAGGATAATGGTGTTGCTTTGGATGAAGAGGAATGTTGTTTCTAGTGAGGGCAATGCCAAGACCTATGATGCAGATGTGGATGAGCAGCCTATCAGGAGATAGGTCACAATCATCAGAATGCCTTTCAAGTCGCTGATTGTGATGCATACGACTCTGATGTGGATGAGGAGCCTACTGCATACACAATCTTTATGGCTAGCATTTCTACAATGGTTTCTCCCAAGGTCTCCTCTTCACCACAAGCTGGCCCATCCAAAGACAAACTCATCTCAGGGGTACTAAAACTATACGATGATGATGATGGTGCAAAAGATGCATGACAAAGTAATATCACTGAAACTTTGTGATCAAATATTGAAAATATGGGTAATATCAATGATCAATATGTGAAACAAAGTGAAAGTGAAGTTGTACCAAGTGATGCATCTCCGGCAGTCAACAATGACTATATTTTTGATGAATACACTGCCTGTGCCCCTGATGAGTCTGTAATTTCTGAACTAAATGCCTATAAAGAACGTGTTGCTATTTATGAACAACGTGCAAAATTTGAGTTGACCACTCGTGAGCAGGAAATGGATGACCAAGTACGTACAATCATTAGAAAAAGTAATTTTCGAGAAGAAGTATTAAAACAAGAGTTAAATTCCTTGCAAGAAAAGCTTTCTAAAACTGCTAAGCAAAAACAAGAACTTTAAGAAAATGTGAACATGCTTAAGCAAGAATTTAATGCAAAGGAATCAAAACTCTTGAAAGATTTTTCTAATCTGAAAAACTTTGAAAAACAAAGTGAAAACAAGTTGTACATACAAGGGAACACCATTCAGAATGCTCACAGATCACTAAGCATAGGGGTCTTAAGCGATTTCATAGCATTTGCCCCTGTTAAGGAACCAAATCAGAGGTCATAAAAAGGGCTAGAATGCTCTAGTTCTTATGATGGCAATGAGATTCTTAAACCTAGACAGAAACCTAGCTGCGTTGAGTGCACTGAGGAAGATAAGAAATCAGATGAAGTCACTAGGGAAAAGATGAACAAGAAATTAGATGATAATAAATGTAGAGAGAGAAAATAAAGATCACACCCCATGATTACAAAAAGGAAAATGGATTTCCTTGAACATGTTTTAAGCCTAGACATTGTTGACTCCCGAACAAGTTTTCGGGAAAATGGATTTAGATAAGCAGAAAGCTGAAAATATTGTTGAAACAAACCTCCCCTTTGGAAAATGCCTAGAGCGACTGTGTATCCTCCTAATACAACAATGCATCTTGTTCCTAGAACAATTGCCACTAAAAGCAAGACCTTAATTAGCCAATATGTTATATTTCAACTATTTGTTGATTTTGAGAAAACTTGCAAGAAAGGATCACACCCACTGGTATAACGGAAGGAGAAAGGGGTTTTGAGCAAATGAAAGAAGGTTATTTAACTGAGGTCATGCCTTTCTTTAAACTTCTAAAAGATCACTTTGAATGTCTTAAAAAGGGGATAGAAACTGATATTAAGGGAATGGAAAAGGAATTTGATGCAAGATAGTTGAAGTAGGACTATGAGCGAGCACTACAATATAATGAGATTGAGAGGAAGAACTTGCATACACTAAATGAGAACCTGATTTCTGAATGTATTGCTCAAGATGTGTTTTTCACTGCTACAAATTGTTCCAGAATGCTTCCAAATTTCATGAATTATCGGTTGCCATGAAAGTCTCCATGGGTGTCATTGAGCTTGATAAAACTAATTCTGAACTAAACGAGAAAATTGAACTGGATGATCACGACAATTTGGTTAAACATTTTTCTAAACTAGAAGTGAGCATTTTAATCTACAACTAAAATATCAAACATCTTAAAGAAAATGTCAAATCGCAAATATCAAGACATCTTTAGATGCTCCAGAGTTTGATGCAGCTTTTCAAATTAACAAACGTGATGAACAGATTCAAGCTAAGTGCAACACGATCAGAAAGTTGAAAGCCCAAATCTCTCAATTAAAGGGTCAAACGAACAATAGACAGGCTCCCAAATGCCTCCTCCTTTAGATTCTCAGAATTCTCAGACGTTTCATCTTCAAAACCTAGTAAATGCATTACAAAGGAAAACGAAAGCTTTCTAGAAGAAAATGAAAAGGTTAAACGTCATTTCAATGAGTTATTTGAATCAATAAAGGTCACTCGTAACAAAAATAATGAACAAATAGCTTCATTGCAAAAGGAAATGAGAATCTGCGAGTCAGGTAAAAGGGGAAAATGCCTATGACCAATGGGGAGAATGGTGTTATCAAAGGTTCACTCTTGTAATAAATATGCTTTGTCTGTAAATTATGTCCCTCCTCATCTCAGGAACAACAAACTTGCTGTTCAAACATACTTCTCATCCCTTAAGGATTGCCTAGAATGTCTGCGTGAGTTGTGAAGAGGATAAGTTAGAGAAACCTCATGATAATGCAATTGGACATGCATGCCTATATGCCAAACGATCTCAAGAAATCCTAGAATGCTTGATCACAATATGCCCAAAGTCCTTAGGTGAGAGAGTTAATCCTTTGATTCCATGTTTGATGCCTATTGCCAAGTATGATATTCATTCGATTTCCAATGTTTTGAATATGAACCGTAGTGTGCCTATAAGTAGTTCAGATTCCAGATCTGTCAATGCTAAGAAAGAGAACTCAAGTGTGCCTTCTAGGAGTACAAATCCCACAGCTTTAGTTTTAAGAAAGTGAACCTTAGTGTGCCTGCATGTAGTTCAGATCCCAGCACATCTAAACAGGTGATGCAAAGAGTTGTAAAACCCACTAATGTTCCCATTCCCTCTACAGGAGTAATCAGTGACATTAAAGGGAGCAGGTCAAAGTCTCAAGACAATACAAGGAATGATAGGACCTCGCAAGCTAAGAATGTGCACTGGAAAAGAGTAGAAGAACAATCTAGGAACTTTAAGCTTGAATCGAATAAAACGAATCGTGTTGATTCTAGTATTAGCCATAGGCGTACTGTAATTAATTCGAATTCTGATAGTATTTGCAAACCTTGTACTGATGTCTGCTTGAATTCTGTTTCTAATCATGAATGTGGTGTTAATGTTTTGCCTAATGATGATAATTGTCCAGTTAATGTTGCTAATATTCATGCTAAAAAGGCAAAAAGGCAAAACCGAAAGAAAGTTAGAAAACAGTGGAAACCCACAGGAAGAACATTTAGTAAGATAGGCTTTTATTGGATACCTGTTGGTCATAAGAATAATCAAACAATGCCCACTAGAAAATGGATGCCTACTGGTAGAACTATTCCCTTAAGAAGTGAGCACACTGTGAACAGGGCTAATACAGACACTAGTACTGCATCTATTCACAATGATTCCAGTGCCTTAATTTCTGATATGAATGCTCCTTTTTCTGATGTGGGTGTTCCAACCATTGTTACTAACCAAATGGAACCCATTCTTGCATGGGGATCCCAATTATCCAGTTATCCATTCTTGTCTGTGTTCAACTGCAGATCGTTCAAATCGTTCTGTGGTACCTGGACTCAGGCTGTTCCAAGCATATGACTGGAGACCGGTCGCGGCTCATGAACTTCGTGAGCAAATTCATCGGGACTGTTAGATTCGGTAATGATCATTTCGGTGCAATCATGGGCTATGGAGATTACATTGTTGGTGATAGTGTCATCTCTAGAGTATACTATGTGGAAGGTCTGGGTCATAATCTGTTCTCTGTTGGTCAATTCTGTGATTCTGATCTAGAAGTAGCCTTCAGAAAACATACCTGCTTTGTTAGAGAACTTAATGGTAAGGAACTGTTAAAAGGAACTCGTGGCTCAAATCTTTACACCATCTCTATCGATGACATGATGAGGTCTTCTCCAATCTGCTTGTTATCAAGGCTTCAAAACAAAGTCATGGCTATGGCACCGTCGTCTCAATCACTTGAACTTCGGCACCATCAATGATCTTTCCAGAAAGGACTTAGTTGTAGGTTTACCTAGACTAAAGTATGAAAAGGATCATCTTTGTTCAGCATGCCAATTGGGTAAAAGCAAAAAGTATGCCCACAAACCCAAACCTACAAACTCAATTACAGAAGTTCTTCATACCCTTCATATGGATTTGTGTGGACCAATGAGAGTGCAGAACATCTTTGGTAAGAAATATGTGTTGGTTGTGGTTGATGATTACTCTAGATTCACCTGGGTCAAGTTCTTAAGGACAAAGGATGAAACTCCTGATATCATCATCAAACTCATCAAACAGCTGCAGGTTCGACTTAACAAAACAGTCAGAATTATCCGAACAGACAATGGAACTGAGTTTGTTAACAAACAACTTAGTGACTTTTATGAAAGCATTGGAATCAGCCATCAAAGAAGTGTTCCACGAACTCCTCAACAGAACGGTGTAGTTGAAAGACGAAATCGAACCTGTGGAAGCCGCTTAGAACAATGTGATTTACTCAAATGTTCCAATGTTTCTCTGGGCTGAAGCTATTTCCACTGCATGCTACACACAAAATCGTTCCGATTCACACTGTTCATGGAAAGACACCATATGAACTTGTCCACAACAGAAAACCCAATCTCTCTTTCCTTCGTGTGTTTGGAGCATTTGTTATCCAAATAATGAAGGACAAGACTTAGGCAAACTTAGAGCTAAAGCAGGAAATTGGAGTATGTAGGGTATGCACCAAACAAAAAGGGGGTACGAATCTACAACAAAAGGAAACGGAAATATCATGGAAACAATTCATGTTACGTTTGATGAGCTGACCGGTCAAACGGCTCTGAAAATTCAGTTCGGACCGCACTTCAAAATAGTCCAATTGGTTCATCCCTTGTTCCAAATTCTTCTCAAGAAACTCCATATGTACCTCCATCTGAAGATGATTTAAAGAAATTTTTGATCCTATGTTTGATGAACTTTATGATCCGAGTACTAATGAGGTGTTGATCCCTACAACAGAGGCGGCTCATATTCCAGTGAATGAAGTCAATCCCTTAGTCTCAATATCTTTAAGTCAAGAAGCGCCTTCTGCTGATCTTCCGTTCATCAACAAATCATTATTCTTCAAATGTACATCATGGAACTGTTTCTGGCATCAATGATGAAGTTAATCCCTTTGCTAATCCTGAAGATGCTCCATTTGAAAACATATTTGCTCCTGAAACATCGTCTGAACCATCTTCATTAGGAGATATCGACTCTGCTACTTCAGTTGCCACAACAACCCACATGAACACCTTAGCAAATGGACACATGATCACCCATTAGATAACATCATTGGAAACCCCTCTCGTCCAGTTCCACACGAAACAACTTCAACCAATGCCTTATGGTGCTTCTTCAACTCCGTACTCTCTAAGGTCGAACCAAAAGACATTAAAACTGCCATGAATGAAGACTGCTGGTACAATGCCATGCAAGAAGAAATTCATGAGTTTGATCGAGTAGATGTATGGGAATTAGTACCTGCTCCAGATGTGCTATGATCATTGCTCTAAAATGGATCTTCAAAGTGAAACTTGATGAGCATGGTGTGAAATGTACATGGTTAAAGAACAAGGCTCGATCGTCGCAAAAGGATACGTTAAGAGGAGGGTATTGACTTTGAAGAATCATTTGCTCCATTTGCTCGTATTGAGGTAATCAGAATCTTCTTGGCTAATGCTGCTAGCAAGAATATGGTTGTGTATCAGTTGGATGTTAAAACCGCCTTTCTGAATGGAGATTTAAAAGAAGTGGTTTACGTCAGTCACCAGAGGTTTTGTGAATCCAGAGCATCCTACTCATGTCTATCGCTTGAAAAAGGCCCTTTACGGTTTGAAGAAAAGCCTCATAGAGCATGGCCATACTCTATCTAGGTTTCTTCTATCTTCTGGATTCAGCAAAGGAGCAGTTGATCCGACATTGTTCACCAGAAGTCAGGCAAACATTTAATTCACGTTCAAATTTATGTTGATGATATTATCTTTGCCTCGACTGACCCCAATGAATGTGATCGTTTTTCAAATGAAATGGGTTCCAAATTTCAAATGTCAATGATGGGACAAATGTCATTTTTTTGGGATTAGAAATTTCACAAAGTCCCGAAGGCAGTTTTATAAATCAGTCTAAATATGCAAATGAGATTTTAAAGAAATTTGGATTTGTATCATGTGACACCATTGACACTCCCATGATTGAACGTACTAAGCTGGATGAGGACAACTCAGGGATCATGGTAGATCAAATGAAATATCAAAGTATCATTGGATCCCTGATGTACCTCACAGCTAGCAGACCAGACATCTTGTTCGCTGTGTGCATGTGTGCTAGATATCAGGCTAAGCCTACAAAAAAGCACCTTGAAGCGGTTAAACGGGTCTTTTGGTATCTCCAAGGAACCATCAATATAGGACTATGGTACCCGAGGACACGGTATGGTCACTAACAGCCTATGAAGATGCTGATCATGCAGGATGTCAAGATACACGTCGAAGTATGTCAGGAGGTGCTCAGTTTTTGGGTGATAAGCTTGTGAGCTGGTCTTCAAAGAAGCAAATGAGTACTTCTATTTCCTCTATAGAGGCTGAATACATAGCCATGTCATCTTGTTGTGCTCAAATCCTTTGGATGAGATCCCAATTATCTGACTATGGCTTTGAATTCAACAAAATCCCTCTGTACTGTGATAATAAAAGTGCTATTGCTCTCTCATGCAACAACGTACAACACTCAAGAGCAAAGCACATTGACATCCGACATCATTTCATCAGGGAGCAAGTGGAAAACGGTGTGGTGGGACTCTATTTTGTGAAGTCAGAATACCAGTTAGCAGACATCTTCACCAAAGCTCTTCCGAGAGAACGTTTTGAGTTTATTCTTCCTCGACTTGGCTTGAAAAGCCTTCAACCAGAAACACTCAAACATCTTCAGGAGGAAGACGAGGAGTAAAGGTCTTTCCTTCATCTATATTTTGTATATATTTATTCAATAAGCAAATAGAAAAATATTGTCCTTCCTGTCTTTTCATTCTTGATTCGATATATATCTACAGTCTTTGTGCTGTCAGTCAAAGAGTGACAGGGGACTTTAGATATTGTTCGAATGTTTTCAAAAAAAAATCAAAAAATATTTTTGGGAGAAAGTAAAATAATGGTTTATTGTCATTTCAGGCAGTAACCCGTGTTTCAAAGAAAGAACAGAGCCATGCTTTATCTCATATTTCAAACCTAATGCTTTGATTCTAAAAACAAATGTTTGTCATTAACAAGACAAATGTTTAATTTCAAATATTTTTCTTCTAAATGATTCTTCTGAAAAATATTTGCAATCTTATGAAAACTCAATTGTTTTGAAAACACTTCGGACTCTATTTCTGAAAATCAAAAGAACTTATCGAGTGTCAAAATCTCAATCCATCAATCAATAACTTTCGTCATTGATTGAGGGGGAGAATGATTTTTCAATTAAATCAAAAAGTGTTCTTTTCAAACAATTAGCACTCAAATGAGTAAGGTCTACTCTAGATGTTTTACAATATGTTACACAATTGGTTCCAGACCTTGGTTATTTTTATGTTTTCAAAAGATAATTATGCATGTTTAATCAATGGAGTTTAAAGTCTCAAAATCCAATCCTTATCAGTTAAAACGATTTCATAATCAAGTCACAATTCTCCTTAAAAGCTTTCAAAATCAATTTAAATCTACAGAGATCACAAATCTCAAATGATTTGATAATTGTGATTGGGGGAGAATTTGTGATTTAAATTGGATTTAAAATGATAATTCAATAAATTGGATTTAAAATGATTTGATAAGTGTTTAGCATGTTTTCCTCCCCGCAAGTGACAAACGATTTCAAATTTTCAATGCACATGTTGAGGGGGAGCATCTATTTTAAACCTCAAATTATTGAAACGTGACTGAATTCTCTCTAAGTGCAGGTTCCCTCTAATATGTGCAAAACTCTTTCAAAATTCGAGGCACATATTGAGGGGGAGCAAACTTGTGATAACCTCATCCTTCCTCAAAATGTTTTATCTACTCAAATTGATTGGGAAGTGATGATGATCATTTTAGAAAATGTTAATCAAAAGATTGGACCTTTCATTCTTAATCTAACGATTTCAAAGATCTCTTGCCTCCATGTGCTAAACAAATTCAATTTTTTATGCATATGTTAAGGGGGAGCATTTCTAAAATATCAAAACAATTAAGATACAAAATGCTTTGATTCTATCTCACAAGTATCTTGATTGATTTTCAAATGGTTTTCAATTGGTTTCAAGGCGGAAGAACTACACCAAAAGACCGACCAACTCTACTTTATGCATGGTGATATAAGGATGATAAGGTTAGATTAAGGTCCCATGATCCGCCAAAACCGGAGCGATCTACCCAGGGACAATCCACTAGATAGTGTATAAGTCCTTAGGTATGATGAAAAAAAAAGGAGAAAAGTGAGATATGGGAAGAGTGCGGACTGAGACAGAGCTAGTACTGGAATAAACCCAACAAGGTTCTAGTAATGAAGTCTCGGTAAGCACTGAAGGGGTTGAAGAATGAAAAATAATTTGATGTGAAAAAGGGTGAAAAGAAATAGCCCTCCATTTATTCAACCTTAGAGCAGAAACCGGGTTCAATTCATATACTACTGGTGGTTACCAAGGTAACATCGGTATTGAATACAAGACGTCATGGACCCAGTGACGCACTGCACTTCAACTTTCCAAATCATTCAAGTTCCTCTTAAAAGGACTTGTTTCATTCTTACGGGGAACCGACATAATCTATCGACTTTCTCTTAGAGATTGTTGATACTGAAGAAGGAGACCCTCTCCCTAGTCTCCGGCATAGGAACCAAATATGCAAAATTGAGTCTAGAGCCACGAGATCATCAATAAATCTCATTAGGACACTTTCAATGAAGACTCTCTGTTTGCACATCTGAAGATGGAACCTTTCTGAGCTAACGCAATAACCAAGCTCCTGGTAGGTGGCATGTGAGATCTATCCAATAGATCAACCATGTCAAAACTGAACAGAAAAAATGGGGCGATTCAATCTTTTTAATCAATCCTGGTTCAGGTTATGGATTGACGGATACCTTTGAAAAACCGTCGTTGTGCTTAAAACTCTTTTCTTTAGCACATCGACTGTGTACTTATTTCTCAAAATAAAAGGTGTTTATGATTGATAATTGATTTTTATTAAAACCTTCGTTGTACTGCAAAAACAATTTCGATTGAGCAGTACACGATTGTTTTTCAAATCTCTTTTCATCAATCAGTGAAGCTCATTTCGCTAATTTACTCACTCCGTGTTGTCTTCTTTGAGACGTTCCGGTTTGAGAACAGCTAGAGCAGCTGCAAAACTTTGTCAAGGAAATTCTTCGGAATTATACCTGATCACAGGCAGTACTTGTACTGATCAACGAGGAACCGTGGGCCGTGTACCTCAATTCAACGAAAATGATCAAAGACACTTTCGTACGTTTTATTGATAACTGTTTTATGCAGGTACACCCCGACGTTTGCAGCTGATCAGAATGGAGCGGTCAATCCATAGCCGCATGCTCACACAACACAATCATATCTTAAGAAATCATGATTAGTGCATCAATGACTCTGATATTTTCACTCCATGCTTCTGCTACGCTGCTGCCAATATCATGAATCAACGAAAGCTTCCGCTACTCTGATAAGAATATATCATGATCCAGAATGTGAGCATGTCGTTCCAAAAGTCACAACATCACATAATACCAACACCACAATGGATGAGTCAGAGACTTAATATGGCTGATGATTTCAAAGCGGACTCAAAACTCAGTATCACGTGGATCAGTTAAAGGCCTCCACTCAGATTATCCAAACATGCAAAAATGAAGAATCAAAGACTACGAGCTACAGAACAAATAACATGGACAAGAATTCAAGAACAATCTCAAAGTAACATCTATTTGTATTCAATGTAATATTAATGTGTGTTTGAGGTGACCTCCATTAGGGGGAGATTGTTAAGATTTGGAAAATCCAGTAGTTAAAGTATCGGTCACCTCAAGTATATGTAATCGTTAGAAAGCTCGTAGTCGTAGTTATTTAATGTTAAGTAGTATTTAGCTTTGTAACACCGTGGAGGACGGACGGGTCTTTACTCATTGTATGCCTGATCCACATGCCCTCAGTGTGACGTTTATGTAATGACTATAAATACTCTCTACCTCCCAAGGTTGAGAGTTGGAGCTCATAATAAGATTTTTCTTTCTCTCACTAAAGTTCCCAAACCTCTAACTTTCTCTCTAAACTCATCTATTTTATACGCCTACTTTGTTAGTGATATGATGTGTATGTGAAATCCAATATGTTACAGCATCGAACCGGGATGAGAGGTTCACTATCAGAGTCTCATATCGATGATACAACATCACTAAAGATTGCCGACAAGCCAACTCAGTCCCAAATCGCATAAGTGGAAAACTCTAGTTACAGAGCATGAAGCAAGAGGAGAGTTCGGGATGAAGAACCAAAGGATGAGGAGAAAGACTACCACAAAACACTGAAGCATCAAAGGATTCAAAGATGCCGCTACTTTAACCTTCAACAAACTCGCGGCCCTAGAGGTTCAAGTGGTGGTGCACTAACCACACCAGTTTTCGATGAGGTTAATCAACCCGATAAGGGAACTGGTACCACCACTCACGAATCAACAGAGCAACAACAGCAAGAAGATGAAATCATCTTTGATTTTTAAGTAGAGGAAAAGGAAAAGGATGAAAAGATAACTGATGAAGACATTGAGGACGCTGCTAGGGAAAGAGCTGAAGAGGAAGCTCAAGCTAAAGTGATCTTTAGTGATGTTGTATCCGTTAATCGACCACTTTTGTATCCGTTAATCGTCTTTAGATTTGAGGGGTCATTTAAGCCCTTAATCGACCACTTTTGTATCCGTTATTACTTAATTTCGTTCCTTTTCACTTTTTAAGTTTCTTGAAGGCAAATTGCTGGAAAAACACTTATTCGGATGAAAAAGCGCGAATATACGAAGAAAATGGCCAAAGTCAAGAATTGAGACACTCAATCTGCTGAATTGAAAGGGGGACGTGATAAGGATTTAAAAGGTACCTTTTTGAGGGGTCATTTAAGCTCTTAATCGATCACTTTTGTATCTGTTATTACTTAATTTCATTCCTTTTCATTTTTTAGGTCTCTTGAAGGCAAATTGCTGGAATGACACTTATTCTGATGAAAAGGCGCGAATATACGAAGAAAATGGCCAAAGTCAAGGATCGAGACACTCAATCTGCTGAATTGAAAGGGGGACGGCGTCAGGTCTTATTTGTGACGCCGTCGCGACACATTTTGTGACGACTCAGAGAGCAAATTGACATTTTTCAAGTGACGGCATCAGGTTTAAAAGAGTAGGGCGTCGCAGCTCAGACTTCCTAGATTTGGATCCGCATCGGCCAGACCAAGGCGACGGCGTCACGGGCATAAGGTGAGACAAAGTAAACATAAGAATGAAACAAAGGGACTAAAAGTGACAAAGATGTAAGTTACAAAGAGATGGAGGTACTTGCTTGAAAGAAAAGAATTTATTTTATAGTCCTTAGTAGTATTTTGTAAACCCTAATCTCTACTTTATAAAGAGATCTAGGTTACAGGTTTTTATTCATGTCTTCCAAAATGTAGTCGAATAGTGTGTTTAGTTGTAGCCCCAAGGATCTTTGATCCCTGTTATAGGTTAGATAACCGTACTATAATTGATTATCTAGTATTGGGGCTTGGAGTGTTATCAATGAAAAATCTTGTTCAATAACAAAGTACTCTTTTGATTATTCCGCTGTGCAACATTAATTATCTTTGTTATTGGTAATCCCTAGTGCTCTAAACGATCCATGGAGTCCTATCAAACTCCACAATTGGTATCAGAGCCAAGGGGGCTCGTTACCTAGGGATTTTCAAGGTTTTTCGACGAAGAAAAGATGAAAAATCGAATCTGAAAATGTTTCGTAAAGTTTATGCAGGTCAGTTTTCAAACAGTGATAACTTCTTCGTTAACCATTGGATCGGGAAGAAATTTTTTCTGGAGGGTCTCGGTATATCAAACTAAATTGATAGATATAGGCTGTCGAAAACTGCTGTAGAGAGAGGTATAAAAGTTTCGAATTTTTAGGGTTTGTTCATTATCTTTATCATGACTTGTTGCAGAAGTTGTAGATCACTTGATTATGCTTAAAGGTTCATCGGTTTTTGATAATTACATGGAAAATCTGATGTTATATTCTTTAGGGTTTCTGAAAATCATTATTTAGGCTTTTCAATAGACTTATTTTTCTTGTGTTGGAATTATTCATTATGGAAGTTACTGTGTTATGGCACAAGTTAATTGAAGATTGGAGAATGTATGATTCAAAATACATGAAACAAACCAAAACCTAGTCTCTTAAAACCTCAATATTAACGATTAGCAATGTCTGATTGGTTGTGTATTGGTTGGCTGTATTAAAAGCATTCGAGATTTATAAAGTATGGCATGAGATTGTTGACTAATTATTTTAGTCATTAACTACTTTAATGAACATTGCATGCTGATATTGAACGTGAGTGGTGGTGATTGTAGTTAGCATATTAATTGGCTTTGAAAGTTTATGCTGCTCCAATAAAAGTTGATTACTGGTTAGATGAGTTCATTGGTTATTCTCGTTTTGGGGTTTCGATTACTGAGCTTCTTTTGTTAAAAAATTAGATGATCGACTTTGATTGATTTTTACTACCTGATGGGAATAACTAGAGAGAGGGACAAGAGAGATGGTATATTGATTGACTGTTGATTGGTTTTCAACACGTTACTTCTGCTATTGGGACGTATCTAAAGCTAGCTTTAAACTGCTGCACTCGATGTATTCCTACTGCTGTCCTTGTATCTAACGGCTGCTCATCATGAACTATCTACTGCTTCTTATATTGTAACTACTGCTACTTTCGATTGAATATGCTGCTTGTGTTTTGTGCATCTGCTGCTCGTATATTCTGAACCTGCTGCTCATTTTATGCAATCTGCTGCTATGGATTTCGTGTACTACTGCTAGCAACGAGTTACGTGAATCTACTGCTATGCGTTTGTCAACTGCTGCTACGAATGATGGTGGCCCATGCATTAAGAATATTATCCTCGAGCTAGTGTACATGTTTGAAGTTTTAAAGATATGGATCAAAAAGTGTCTCGAATACGTACATTTTCGTGCAAGCTGCTCTTCAAAGATTACAACTGCTTGGTCTCGAATATTATTGTGGTCATTCAACAAACCTAATGCGGAATTAGGATGTTCATTTATGGTTGGTACTACATGGTGTTCGTGGTTATTGATGGGGAATATTATGATTACATGTTTACTATCTTACATGCATCATTTGAGGGGAAAATTTTTACTGCTGCTCATTGATATTACTACTGCTGGTTCAAGTTTTTATTTCCTTAATTTCATTTATTGTAAGCTTTTTGGTGTTCTTCATGGAGGGTATTTTGAGGCATTGGAAGATTGGATTAATAGTATGATATTGGTTTGTGGTAATCGAGATCTTATTTGCATATGTTCCCTATTTGTATGATAACAAAAAGGGGAAGAGATGTTATGGTGCATGGCATGGATTAAGGGGAAGACAAGGAAGACAAGATTTGTTTCATTCAGGGAGATGTTTACATCTCAACTTTTCTACTTCGTCTAGGGAAGTTCGTACACGACTTTGTTTGTTTTGTCATCATCAAATAGGGGAAGATTGTTGGGATTCTTGATTTGATGAGACAAAGTAAACATAAGAATGAAACAAAGGGACTAAAAGTGACAAAGATGTAACTTACAAAGAGATGGAGGTACTTGCTTGAAAGAAAAGAATTTATTTTATAGTCCTTAGTAGTATTTTGTAAACCCTAATCTCTACTTTATAAAGAGATCTAGGTTACAGGTTTTTATTCATGTCTTCCAAAATGTAGTCGACTAGTGTGTTTAGTTGTATCCCCAAGGATCTTTGATCCCTGTTATAGGTTAGATAACCGTACTATAATTGATCATCTAGTATTGGGGCTTGGAGTGTTATCAATGAAAAATCTTGTTCAATAACAAAGTACTCTTTTGATTATTCCGCTGTGCAACATTAATTATCTTTGTTATTGTTAATCCCTAGCGCTCTAAACGATCCATGGAGTCCTATCAAACTCCACAGGTAGCTTCAAAGAAGTAGGGATAAACGCATACTCTACGACCTTAGAAACGCAACGCGTCAAGAATAAGGACGCGACAATTCAACCATCAATTGGAGATAACTAGGGAGTAATAAAACCTAAGTAAACGCATTTTTAATCATCATACGAGCACAAAACAATAGACATAGGCTACCCCTAGCTTAGTTAATTAGAATAGATAAGTAGAGTAATCGGTAGAAATACCAACCCCGAAATCCAAACCCCGAGATTCGTACCTTTCCATTTTCTAAAAAATATAAAAAAGATAAAAAAATAATCTTCCTCAGCCCCAACTTTAGTGTAGTAACTTCTTACTAGCATTCCTATTCCCCTAGAGAACGATATCAATACCCCTGGCTTACCCTAATACTACACTACAACGATTAGGTTCACTGCCTAGGTTGTTGAAAAACTTGCTCGATGAAAAGGAAGTTCCTTTGTCCCCGAACGCGTGTTATAAGCGTATCAATTTTTTGGCGCCGCTGCCGGGGAATAGAATAGCTAGTTAGGAGTCTATCTCGTTTAGGTTTCCTTGATTGATTGCTATCAAGTAAGCTTTTTTCTCAATTTTTAGCTTCCTTGTAGTCTATCACCCTTCTTTGTGTTTGTGTTTGTAAAACCCTTTTCATTTGTCGCTATGGCAAGTGAAGTTGCATTTGAACCATTAACAAATGAGGAACAATTGAATTTCACAAGTTGGATTGCTTTTTATTGTTCTAATGAATTTGTGAGTGATCTTAGAGATATCCAAAAGGAGACGGGTGTAAGGTTGGATGGATTTGATAAATTTTGCGCTTGTGTGGCTTCTATTCAACGATCATTGTTAGAATCAACTCTTTTTAGTGAGACCATCTGGAAATTTTTTGAGAAAATCCTACTAAGCATAAACCATCAGTTGAATGATCTTAGGCACCATGATCAAAAAGACCTAGTTTTTAAGAACATGGAACCTAAACCCGAACAAGATTGTGAGGTGGTTAGAGTTGAACCACCTATTTGCATGTGTGGGATATATTTCAAAACATATGACACACATGAGGAATCCTTTAGGCAAATAGAACATAGTGATCAAATTTTTGAGACAGATTCTTATGAATCGGACCAAGAATTTGAAATGGATAAAGAAGGATTTGAGATACTTAGGAGTGTATTTGGGTTAGATCATACTAAAACACGTGATGAACATTTAGGAGATCTAGATATAATGTAGATTGAGGTGGAAACTCCAAGCCCACTAACCCTACCATCACTTGAGGAACACACATCGCCTATAACTTACCCGGAAGAAGTAGAAGAGACTATAGGAACCCCGATTGATATAGAACCTTTGGACCAAATGCCACTAGAGAATGTAGGTTTAGATGCTTGTTGTCATGACCTCTCTCTTAGTCTTAGGGAAGTTCCTAATTTTGATGAACCGAAGCCTCAACCAAAAACCTTACCCAATTTTCCGTCTTTAGATGTGAATCTAGGAATTGAATTAGACCACAATCCACCCATCAAAATAAATAGTTGAGGTAGTTGCTTGATAAAGGTTGTGGACTCTAGGACATGTAGAGTGGAAGCTAATATAGGAGTAACCCATGACCTTACACACTTACATCACCCATTCATGGTTGATAACAAAAAACATTATGGGTTTAAACCGGGTTTATTAGATCAAGATGGATCCTTAATCCATCTCAGTTGATAAGATGATCCATTTCTAGGAGATAGACTTGATTCACCCGCTACACCCATAAAATTAGGTAATGTTATAATGAATGGAGCACACCCCTTTGAGCATATAAATCACCCATCACCTTCTCCTCACGTAGCAAATTTCCACCCTAAGGGTGTGTATCGCTACTATCACCCGCACTTAAGCTTAAGTGTAGAAAAACTTCCCCTTTATCCGTTAAATAAGGGTAGAGTCAAGCTCGTGACTCGAACAAAAGCAAGCTCTTCTTGGGAGGCAACCCATGTGTTATTTGTTTTTCATTTTTATTTGTGTGTCATATATCTTTTCATTATTGTATGTTCTCATGTTTAAATTTGTGAAATGCTTTATTTTGTCTTTAACATCGTCTTAATTACATATAAAGGTATTTTACATAAGGGATAAGTGTAGGGAAATTTACACACGTTTTCAAAAAGAACGTGAACATGAGAATTACGATTATTTAAAAGATATACAAGTGTGTTTGTTCGAGTCAAATGCTTGTATCGAGTCATAATGGATGTTTTGCAGGAAATTTTTCCAGATTCTAAAGATAAAAAATTTCCATAATTTTTTTCTTTTCAAAATCACATACCAGCCGTTAGGATAACTGAAACAGTCAGTCGAACCTGACGGAGTCAGGAGGAGTAGAAACTGCTTATAACTTTTTTCTCGTTTTCTGAGCTACTTATAAATTTTTGGAATTTTCCAAGTCTTAATTTTCCAAAAAATCTGTAAACATCCATTCCACAAGCATTATATCCTAGTTTAGTAGAGTCATATATATTGTTACCGTCGATTTTACGCGAAGGTTTCGTTTGTTTTCTTCAAGCATGCAGGTTTAATTTGTTAAGAAGAAGATACATAAGATGAGAAGGAGCTTTTCACACAAACATTCTTCTTGAAGAAAGATGTAACCACCACTTCACACGGATCCTACCGAGCTAATCAGGGGAGTACTAGTTTCTTTCGTTTAATTACCTTCCATTATCATAACTTTGATACTTTCAGGGAACACTAGGGACAATGTTCAGTTTAAGTGTAGGGAGGGAAAATAAAATGGGAACTTTGAAACTATGCTTATCCTTGACTATTTGCCTTGTCCAATTTCATTTGTGTAATAAACCATGAGAAATATCGGTTAGGGTAATTTTGGCACTAAATTTAAAATTTTTCATGACATATAGGAGTGGGCCATTAGTCTTAATAAAGCGTCTCATAGATAGGAAGTTATATGAATAGCACAAAACCCTTTACCACTTAAATTCCACCCAAAACGTGAGGATCGTCTTTAGATTTGTAGGAATTAAAGCATTCCACTTTAATGCTTCAGAGTGAACCGTAGATAATAGATTCTAGAACTTGTTTTGTGATGCATTCCGATCGCTAGTAAGACTACACTTGTGTAGTTAGGAATAACTAAATGATAAGAGGCATTAGGATAACCCTTGTTTGATACCCGTAATATAATTACTTCTTCCACATCGGTTGAGTATTCCCCACACCCTTGCGCTGTTCTCATCTTTAGTACACGATACCCCTAGTTAACCCCTCGAGCCTATCCTTTTCGCTCATGATGTTTCGTTTTTTTGGAATATCAATGAAGAGCATTGTTTACAATCCACCCCCAAATGTACACCCAAATAGCCTTAGCCTACCTTGTATGCACCCACTTTTAGTGCATTATTGTTATCATACTAAACCCTTAGTTCAATTATCTAGTTGCTGGCATAAGTTGCTAAGTCGAGTCATATCCTTTGTACACAGTTTTGGGACGATTGGGACTCATAGGAAAAGTTAAATTTTATGAAATGACTGAAGAACGTTAAATTCAAATTCCCTTTATTTGCGTAATAATGTACTCCAAGTGTTTTGATCTTTCAATTCGGGTCAAATTAGTGTTAGAATAATAAAACTCAAGTGTAGGATGTGTAGAACTATCATTTTGATGTTATCGTAGAGGATGGTAGAGTAAAAGTGTATAAAAAAATGAAAAAACATACTCGCACCATCCCACATCTATCTTTAAATTTATGTTTGTTTATTTCAATTTATCTAGAGTTTAGAGTGTCGAGTCTTGGCTTAGAAATGCCATTCTTCACATGCTTGTAACATAAAGATTATTGACTTGCCACCACCAAATCCCCTATCCCACCAAACCCTTTGTTTCCCTACCGTAAGCCTTACGTTACAACCCTTAAAAAGACCTCTTGGATAGTTTTTCCTAGGTGCTTACGCCAAAATGATGGAGGTTTGATCTAGTATCAAGCCTATGGTAATCTATGTACTAGGACCGGTTAATGAGTGTTTATCTTCCTATCCCAGCTTGTTATATTTCATATACACCCGAGAGATGTGAGTATCCAAACACCCCATGTGAGTTGCTAGTATGTAATTTTCGTGTTTGTTATGACTTTTGCGGGGCTTATATGTGTTGTGAATCGTTCTAAACTAATGCTTAATGACCCCTAACCTATAAATCAATTGGCTAAAAGCACATTTGATTGAGGACAAGCAAATACCAAGTGTAGGGATATTTGATAAGGATTTAAAAGGTACCTTTTTGAGGGGTTATTTAAGCCCTTAATCGATCACTTTTTTATCCATTATAACTTAAATTCGTTCCCTTTCACTTTTTAGGTCTCTTGATGGGGGACGAAGAAAATGGCCAAAGTCAAGAATTGAGACACTCAATTTGCTGAATTGAAAGGGGGACGGCGCCGTCTTATTTGTGACGCCGCGTGACACATCTTGTGACGCACTGAGAGCAAATTAACATTTTTCAAGTGACGCATCGTTTAAAAGAGTAGGGCGCCGCAAACGGCCTAGATTTGGATCCGCACGGCTCCGAGAGAAAGGCGACGGCCACCGGCATAAGGTGACACAGAGTTGACGTGGCTAAGACGAAACCCTAATGGCGGCAACCCGACTCGTCACAACCAAAGAGAAATGCGACACGCAGTTTGTAACACTATATATAGAACCGAATTTTTCAGCTTTTGAGAGGTAGTTTTGTGGAGTAAAAACCTAAACCGAACCAAGGTTGTCTTGTATAGTAGTTTAGGGTTCCATACCCTATTTTACATCAAGATAAGTGTTTTACTTCATTGATTCAATTATGTATTCAATTGATTGTGTGTATGCTTGCATGTTCTCCATCTCCTGGCTAATTTATGTGTGTTTGCTTAGGTTATATGAAACCTAGTTATTGAATATTGATTGGTTGTCTCTTATCTTAATTGTGATTGACCTAGTATTGTGATAGGTCATTCGTTGTGTTATTAATGCTTGATTAATCTTTGTCGAACCTTAGCGTATAGTTACTAGTGGAATTGTAGGCTAAACATCCAAAGAATACCTTAGTGTTAAGTTTATGAATCCTAGATATTTTGTAGTCATTAACCTTTGGTAGCTTCAAAGAGTTAGGGATAAACGCATACCCTACGACCTTAGAAACACAACGCGTCAAGAATAAGGACGTGATAATTCAACCATAAATAGGAGATAACTAGGGAGTAATAAAACCTAAATAAACGCATTTTTAATCATCATACGAGCACACAACAATAGACATACACTACCCCTAGCTTAGTTAATTAGAATAGATAAGTAGAGTAATCGGTAGAATACCAACCCCCAAATCCAAACCCCGAGATTCGTACCTTTCCATTTTCTAAAAAATATAAAAAAGATAAAAAATAATCTTCCTCAACCCCAACCTTAGCATAGTAACTTCTTACTAGCATTCCTATTCCCCTAGAGAATGATATCAATAACCGTGGCTTACCCTAATACTACACTACAACGATTAGGTTCACTGCCTAGGGTGTTGAAAAACTTTCTCGACGAAAAGGAAGTTCCTTTGACCCCAAACGCGCGTTGTAAGCGTATCACAAAGCAAAAGAAGAGGCTAGAGTAAAGGCTGAAGAAGAGGCTAAAGCTAGCAAAGAAGCTGATGATTATATTCTAGATAATCCTGAACACAACCCGGAAGAAACTTCTGAGCCACCAAAAGACCCTGAGCCTTCTCATGACTCATCATCTTCAGACTCATCATCTCATTCATCTCCACCACCATCCAAAGATGCTACCACAAAATCCACATCCAGATCTGTCAAGAAACCGACCAACACTTGGGCATCACGTGCTAAAACCAAAATTGTCAAATCTGTCAGGCAAGTAAGGAAACGAAACGTGGTCAACAAGAAATTCAATCAGCTGGCCGACAGACTAAACTTACTTCAAGACGTGACGAACGAGTTTTTGGATGAAAGAGAACAGATCCAGCAGTTTCTCAATCGAGACATACAGGGTGAAATGGACAAGACAATTAAGGACTACACTCACAAGTTCCTTCTCGACACTATCCCTGGACTCACAAGAGAGATGTTCGCCAGACAACTCTATCCGTACCTCATGTCATTGGTCAAGGCACCATGTCTAAAACCCTGATAACGCTCAGATTGTTCATGTTTTCAGTAGCGTTGTGTGTGCTTTTGTATATGTTATTTGGTTATATTTATATGATTTAAGTGCTTAATCGCATCAAAAGATGTTTGTCTAGTGTTTATAACCAAGTGCAGGGAAACGAAAGGAAAAGCAAAAGAATGTTCAACAAATGAAAGATTCCTGTTTCAGTGAAGCATGACAAGCACATATAAGTATTTCAAGTACCATAGAAGACCATTATGATTGAAGAACCAAGCTCTGCAAGTCAAAATGAAGTAAAGGTCGATTTTTCGTCACTCAAGAAGACCAACCGGATCGGTTGCAGCTTAAACCGGATCGGTTGGAAGAAGAGCAAAAAGTGCCCAGGACACCAGTCCAACCGTTCGGTTTCCACCCGCAACCGATACGGTTGGAACCCTTGTAGAAGACCAACCGGATTGGTTGGTCATGTGACCGATCCAGCTGGAGAGCATGTTTCTGCCAAATCTTCATCACTAAGTTTCCCCTTTGCAACCAAACGATTCTAGGTCCTTCCCTTGGTGTATTCTAGTCCTTTCCTAACTCCTTGGAGGCCAAGTTCAGCAATTAATTCCCTAGGGCTTGGAACTAGTATAAATAGAGACCTCTTGTGAGCATATGAGACACACACTTCCATACAACTCTCTCTACTCATCAAACAAAGCTCTTAAGCTCTCAATATCGTCCTTAGAAGTCCAGGAAAGTTTAGAGTTCCAGAAGTACCACATTTGGAGGCCAAAACCCCAAGGAGTCTACCCCAAAACTTTGGGAATCATTACTTTACAATTTGTAATCTATATTCCAAGCATTGTAAGACTCTTAATCATGCTTTCTAATGTTCAAAGTTCTGAGTTTGTGTTTATGTTTGCTATGAGTGGCTAGTTTCTTTATACACTTTCTTAAATGATGTTGATTATTATATGATTAGTTAGTGATTGTGTTAACATGTTTTAATTCAATTCAAGTTGATTCTAAGATCCAATTGTGCTAAAGTTTCATAGTGACATTTGTTAATCAAGTTTGACTAGTTGATAGTAATCGTAGAGGTCGAAAGAACTTATTTTAATTCAACTAGTTATAATCATTTTGTCTATGGATGATTGTTTATACCCTTTAATCTTGATTAAACAAAGGAACTAAGGTGTGGTTTTAATAAGAACGCTTTTTGATTATCAAGTTGGATTGATTGGAAACATCTAAAAGGTCGTAAGATTAGTTGTTGACAATCAATTGTACCCTTTTGTCTATAATCGGTTACCTTTTGTATTGACCATTTCTTAAGCAATTTGATAAAGCAAATGGATGTTTTTGTGTTTAAGTTTGTGAAAATAAACTTATGAAACTTGAATTGATTGGTTAAGCTTAATGCTTGTTTTTATGAACTAAAAACTTGACGAAGGTTTAACTTGTAACAACAATAGATTAGAACACCCATTAATTATCATAACCAACATGTTAAGAGGCTAACACAATCATACTAATCAAGGATAAGAAACTAGTTTAAGCAAGTGTAGTTTTTAATCATCTGAATTTCATCATATCTATTTTTGCTGTTATATGTTTTGGATTGTCTTAGTTGATTCAAACTTGTTAATCAGATTCACTCAAATTCCTGCGAACGATCCCGACTTACCGTCATAATCTTGCTAAAACGGACGAGTGCACTTGCTCGTATGTGTTATTGGTAGATTTGGTAAATCGTCTTTTATAAATTTAAAACTTGTACACTCCAAGCACATCAAGTTTTTGGCGCCGCTGCCGGGGATTTGATTGTATGTCAGCAAGTTTTGAATCCACATCATTCGATTCACTCCAAAAAAATTTCAGACGCCAAAAACCACACCAAATTGATCTAACCGATCGGTCGCTCCTCGCAGATCCGATCCCCTTTTCTCCAAGAAAATTGTTTTCTTTGTTTGTCCATGTGTTTAGATATTGCCTAGATTCTCTAGGTCATTGTATGAACACTCGTGCAGCAGGAATAGAACCAATCTCACCTCTTACTAACCCCGAACATTTAATTCGAAGAAGAAGAAGAACACCTTTCATACCCTTAATGAACCGGTACTAGAGTACCAAACCCACCATTTGTAACCCTCAGAAGCCAAAGTCGTTTACAACCCTTTCACCAATTTACCTTTTCCTATGGCGGACGATTAATCCATGTGGGGAACCAACCGAGCCGTAGCACCAACCCCTGGAAGTGCTAGTGTTGCTGACAACCTTGGTGACAACTTCACCGTGAAGGGTCATCATCTTTCCATGATGAAAGACCGTCAATTCGATGGCAGTGCGCGGGCCGATCCGCATAAGCACATTGCCGAATTCATCAAAATTTGTGGCATGTTCCGTTATGGCGACACCGATTTCAAAGCCATAAAACTCAAACTTTTTCCATCATCACTCACCGGAGATGCTAAAGTATGGTACAATGAATTAACCCCAGGAATTATCAACACTTGGGAGGATATGAGGCAAGCCTTGTGTTTATTCTTTCCACCGCCATGTTTGATCAATTAATAGAGAAATTCGGCTTTCACACAAAATCCCAACAAATCACTTGTCGAAGCTTGGCTATGGATGAAAGATTTTCTTCGTAGTTGTCATGGACATGGATTATCCAAAGTAAGCATTATCCAAATCTTTTACCATGGACTAGATGAAATCTCTCAAGGCATCCTTGATGCTGGAAGAATTTTTCTCTATAAGACTTCTCAAACTCGATTGGTCTAAAGATTCCAAAACCAAACCTCTTCGAAAAACCATTGCTTTTGTCAAAAACACCGATACCTCAAAACTCATGGAGAAAATGGAAGCCTTAACCTCAAAAATCCACTCGCAATACAAAGATATCAAAGAAGAAATGAAGGGAATGCGAGGCCCATCGTCTGAGTGCGACGATAAACCCATGGGTGGACCTAACGAAGGAGAAGCGAACTATTTCCAAGGAGGATATCCTGGAGGAGGATATCCTAGTAATTATTACGGGCGAAATTCTGGAAATTGGCAAGACCGCGGACCAAGGGATGACAACCGTGATACTTAACCTCGAACTGACAATCCACCCCCCCCCCAAAACTCCGAGAAAAAGATGGAAGAACCGAATTCAAAACCATGAGAGAATTCATGGCTGCTCAAAAATCTGCAAATGATTTCATCAAAAATCAAATTTTCAATCTCAAATCCAAAGTTGAGCAGGGGCAGAAAAATCATCAATCATCTATTCAAGATCTTGAAAACAAATTTGGCAGACTTTCTGACCAACATTCCTCTCGACCATCTGGTTCGTTACCAAGTAACACCCAATCAAACCCAAAACCATCAAATGATAAAACGTACCGTCCACCATAAACGAGAAATGAGCATATCAATGATGTCTTTAAAAGAAGTGGTCTCTCGTACGATCCACCGCCAAATCCTAACGAAATTACTCCTATCACCCAAGATAGCGAGGATGAAGCTGAGGAAACTAACACAACCCAAACCACCAAAATGAAAACCACCCCATCTGTCAAGGCGTAGACACCAAAAATTCCATATCCTCAACGCCTTAAGAAAGAAAAAATGGAAGAACGTTATAAGAAGTTCATTGAAATAATCAAAGAGGTTAGACTTAATGTTCCTCTCGTTAATGTCCTAGCCGGAATTCCCAATTACGGGAAATTCTTGAAAGAACTTCTTAATAACAAAAGCAAGCTAGAAAAAATATCAGCTACCTTCCTTAACGAAGAATGCTCAACCATTGTTCAAAAAAAAATCCCACCAAAGCTCGAAGATCCTGGGAGCTTTCTTATTCCATGTACTTTCGAGAATAATATTCAATGCGATGCGTTAGCCGATCTTGGTGCAAGTATCAATTTGATGCCTTATTCGCTGTATTCCAAATTATGCAACAACAACCTTAAACCAACAAAAATGAGCATTCGATTAGCAAATCATTCTTATCAACATCCTGTTGGTTATGATAATTAGTGGGTGTTCTAAGGTGTTCGTGTGGTAGTTGTTGAGGAACTGAAGTAGCAGAGTCGTTTTCTCCTGATGAAGATGGTTCTGATGATGGTTCAGGAGCAACTATGTTCTCAAAGGGAACATCTTCAGGAGTAGTAAAGGGTTTATCTCCATCATGTCCAGAAACAATTCCATGATGTATAATTGATGATTGATGAATTGAAGATGATACAGAGTGATCAGCAGCAGGCGCTTCTTGACTCAATGACATAGAAACTGGGGGTTATCTACGCTTGATAGGGATAGGAGTAGCCCTCGTTGATGGATTTGACAGATCATTATCAATTGGCTATAGTGTTCATCAAACAATTGATCAAATAATTTCTTCAAATCATCTTCTGAAGGTGGTACATATGGAGTTGCTGGTGAGGAATTGTGTACACGAGTAGAACTGATGGGACTACTTGATGAAGGTTGTGATGCGGTCCAGAATGGGTTGTCCCGGAGCCATTTGACTGGTCACTCATCGAACGTAACGGAATTGTTTCCATGATATTTCGGGTTCTTTTGTTGTAGATTCGGATCCTTTTTCTGGTGCATATCCTACAAATACTCCAATGTCCGCTTTAGTTTTAAGTTTGCCTAAGTCTTGACCCTCATTAGTTGGATAACACAATGCACCAAACACACGAAGGAATGAAAGATTAGGTTTCGATTGTGACAAGTTCATATGGAATTTTTCCATGAGCAGTGTGAATTAGGGGTCGATTTTGAGTGTAGCATGCAGGGCAATGGCTTTACCCCAGAAATATTGGAACCTTTGAGTAAATAAGCATTGTTCTTGCGGCTTCCATAAGAGTTCGATTTCGTCTTTCAACTACACCGTTCTGTTGAGGAGTTCGTGGAACACTTCTTTGATGAATGATTCCAACACTTTCATAAAACTTACTAAGTTCTTTATTAACAAACTCAGTTCCATTGTCTGTTCGCACTAGTACAAAAACGGGATTTGGTCACACATGGTCGAAATGGAACGGCCACACATTCGCATATTTGTGTGACTGAAGGTACGAAAATTGACAACATTTACTAATTAGTCACACATGAAAATTTTGATTGTGTGACCATTAGAACTGTATTGCCACACAATTGAACATTGTGTGGCTAAAGGTATCTGGTAACTTTGTTTCTGATCATTTAGCCATATATGAATTTGGAACGCGTGACAAATACAAGTAACCTTGATGCGTTAGTCACATGAATTAATTTTTTGTGTGTCTAAATCATAAAGTCAAGTTTTGTCACACATTATTTAAGGGTGGCTGATATGTTTTACCAACTCTTTAGCCACATCTGAAATTGGAACGAGTGACAAATGAAAAGTAAGGTTGAAGCATTAGTCACGATATACATATAAACTGTGACAAATATATGTCACACACTTGAACACTGTGACCAAATGCCATATATGGCCACACTAAATGTTTTGTCACACATTCGTTAAGTGTAGCCAAAATCCAGTACATATGGTCACGTAAGTTAATATGTGTGTTTAAAGTTTAGTTTTGTAGCTTGCCAAAAGCTAATCTATATAGTGACATTTACTACTAACACTGTGACCAAATGCCATATATGGTCACACTAAACGTTTTGCCACACATATTATTTAAGTGTAGCCAAAATCAAGTACATATGATCACGTAACTTTATATGTGGCCATTGGATGATCAATAGTCACACAAAATACAGAATTCTTCATATTAAACACCATATGGTCACACTTATTAACACTTTTAGCCACTTTATGATTAATTATATGTGACTAAATACCCAAAACAAACATGCTTTGTGTGACTAAATGTTAGAAAAGGCCACACAAACATAAAATTCATGTGGCCATTGGATGATCAATAGTCACAAAAAATACACATTTCTTCACTTTAAACACCATATGATCACACTTATTAACACTTTTTCCACTTTATGATTAATTGTATGTGACTAAATACCTAAAAGAAACATGCTTTGTGTGACTAAATGTTAGAAAAGGCCACACAAACATAAAATTAATGTGGCCATTGGATGATCAATAGTCACACAAAACACTATTATGTTTTTCATAAACTGAACTAACTACGAATATTAAACAGACTTAACTTAGGTCTGCCGGACTTAACTTTGTACTGGAAGCCTTAACCACTAAAACTAACCTACCAGACTTAACTTTGTACTGGCAGCCTTAACCACTAAACTAAACTTTTCAGATTAGTTGTATGTGACTAAATACCCAAAACAAAAATGCTTTGTGTGACTAAATGTTAGAAAAGGCCGCACAAACATAAAATTCATGTGTCCATTGGATGATCAATAGTCACACAAAATACACATATCTTCACTTTAAACACCATATGGTCACACTTATTAACACTTTGGTCACATAACTTAATATGTGTGTTTAAAGTTTAGTTTGTGTTAGCTTGCCAAAAACTAATGTGTATAGTCACATTTTCTTCTAGAACGATCATGTTACTGTATGCCTTTACATTAATCGCAACATATAAAAAATGTATGACTAAATTATGTTAATAAAAAATAACAAGAATATAAAAAAGGATGTTACACCCCAGCGAGAATCGAACCCGCGACCTCCCTTACGGAAGTCAAGCGGGTTACCATCTTGCCAAGGTAACCTATTCGTTAATGTAATGCATTTCCTTTTTAATATAGAAGTTTAAGCTTCGTTGTTTTTGGCTAGTAGCTTAAAGAGTGCTTATAGAAGCTGCTTATTAAACCGTGGCTTTTTCTCCCTTGTTTCAACTTGTTTCACTTTTAAATTTCGATTTAACAAAACTAAATAAGTTGTAGCTTATTTGGTTTAAAGGGTAAAATATCATAATGGTTAAACCATTTTCGTTCATTTTTTTTCTTCATTTCAAACGTTTTTGTACATCTGGGACCGTTTTTGTCCATTTTCTAACGTTTTCATAAAAAAAACGTATCAAGGCGTACAAAATGTACGAAAGCGAACACAACGTAGAAAAACGAAGAAAAAAGGAGAATGACATATGAAAACAAAAATATCATACAAAAATGTACGAAAACGTAATAAATTAAAGATGTTATATATGGTCACATGAAGTATTTATTTAGGTGTCTAAATCATAGAGTCATATTTTGTCACACATTATTTAAGTGTAGTCACAATTCGATACATATGGTCACGTAAGTTAATATGTGTGTCTACTTAATGCTTACTTGTGCATAACAATTAAACACTTGGCTTATTCAGTATTCTGTTGAGCTTATTAACTCATTTTCCAGCTTCTTTGTAAGTTTTAAAAATTTTGATTTTACAAAAAGTTAATAATTTCAGCTTATTAAAAATTTTTGCAAAAAGAAATTTGAAAAACAAAAATGTGGGAAACTAGGAAGTCAAGGGTGAGCCTGAGGCTCGAACCCAAGACCTCCACTAGTCTCAACCACACTTAACACCACACTCCACTACCACAAGCGCCCTAAGGACTTACATGTATTTCTTGCAAAATTTAATATTTAACCACATTGTGCAGTTTTAGCTTATTTCATTTCCAAATTTTGTAGCTTATTCCAATAAGTTTGATTGTTTTGTTTTAATTTTCCTATGTTTTAATTAGTTTAAGTACTCTTACAAAAATCGATTTTTCCTATTTCGTTTAATATTTTTAATAATATTTTAAGATAAAAAGTATTTTTAATCCATAATAAATAAAATAAAAATAAAAAAAATACAAATCTTTTTTCTAAAATTATTTTTAACCATTTAGGACCTTAGAAAAATAAATTTGAATTTGTAGGGTTAAAATTTGGTAGTTTAGGTTTTTAGGCTCGTTAAGTTCCCTGTAATTTCGTGTTTTTAGTTTAGATTATATTAGGGCTTAATAGTAATTTGCTTTATTGTTGTATAGTATTTGTCTTAGTTTACAAAACCTAATGCACATGGCCCATGACCCTTGTGAATTAGTCATTATCACCGGTCATGTATGGGTTCCATTACACTATAAGCCATTACAAGCCAATGCACATGACCCATGACCCATGTCCCATGTCAATTACCCATTGTTGATCACAGTCATGTATTTGTCGATAATATGACACTATAAGCCACTACAACCCAATGCACATGAACCATTACCCATGTTAATTACTCATTGTCAACAGTCATGGATGTGTCGTAACATGACACTCTAAGCAAGTATAACCCGATGCATATGAGCCATATGATGTCAAATACCCATTAATGAATGTGACCACTGATAACCTAATGCACATGACCCATGACCCATGTGAATTAGCCGTTATCGCCGGTCATGCATGGGTTGCACTGGCTTGGTAGGTTTATAGTTATAGTGTGAAGGTTATATGAATTGTATTTGAAGTTATTAAAGGCGGTCATGCATGGGTTGCACCGGCTTGGCATGTGTATACCGTTTGTCACAGACAATGAGAAGCAAGTGTCCAGGGACCTCTCGATCATGTTATCCGGGATCCAAAAAGTTTGAACTCGGCTTGAGCTTGACTCAAAAAGCTCGATTTATTTGTAAATATGTGTTTTCTTACACAAATTAAAATTGAAATATAACCTAAGAATTGAATTCGGTTCGACTTCAGCTCGATACATTCATAAATAAGTATTTACACTTAGTACACTTACATACAAAATATATAAAAAAACATATGCTATATCACTTACAAGCTCGAAAACTCAACAATAACTCGAGTCGAACTTATATAAGGTTGAGCTCAACTCATTAAACATTTTTATTTCATTTTTCCTTTATAATTTGTATGTAAACACCAAAAGTATATAAATTTTAAATGACATAGACCCGAACCCGAGCTGACCCGACCCAAATTGAACTCGACCCGAATTAACCCGAACCCGAATTCTAAACAAAATCGGATTCAGGTATGTTTTTTAGCCTTGACCTGAAACCGACCGAATCAACTCGAATAACACCCCTACTTTCAAATTAACATTAGAAAAATTATATATAATTACCCGAAAATTCATTTTACCCCCTAAAATCCAATTTCACTTTTCATTTCCCACCAAAACCCAATTTCCCTTTTCATTTACCCCAAAACTGTCACACCCCCAATTTACCTGTTTTTGCAGCGGAATGGAATTCCTGGGGGATTGACTGTCATAGCACCACATCACAGTTATATTGAACGACCTAAAGTGTCGTTTTAAAAACACATCGTTAGATATTTAACAAAAGCGTTCAGAGTTACAACATGGTCCCAAAAGGTTTAGAAAGTTTGCGGAAATACAAATATATTACAATTCCAAACGATGTTTTGAAATAAAGTGCCATAATGTAAAATATGTAAGTCGACGACTCAAAATGTAGGTCCCTAAACCATGTCATGATGATAATGCCTCAGTTACTTGAAAATACATTGCTAAAACGGTCAACAATAATGTTGGTGAGAAATCATAGGTTTATGTAAATGTTTTATACGACTACACAAGTATAGATCATGCATGACCCTCAAGTCAAGTAAAAATGTTACAATTGCAATAAGCCCATGACCCCGAAACTAGACTGTTCATAATGTATGCCCCTGCAGAGTGTTTGCCAGACAACTCCGTAATGTTATCAAATGAAATGCATCCGTATGACAAGTTGGGATTCACCAACTCGATGGAGGTCACCCTCGATAGATCTATCCACTCATCCTCGCTTCAAAGATTAACGGTTCATGTTCATGTAATGGGGACTTTCAATTGGCAAATGCGGTAACTTAAGCAATGTAATTGAATTTAATGTACTTGGTATCGTAATAAAAATGTTGTGCAATGTATTCTCCCCCGTAGGTTTGAAAATAATTAAAAGCATGTAAAACGGGGCTATGAAAACTCACTTGGTAAACTGGAATAATGGCAGAAGTGAGTACACTGAGGTATAATGTGATGCGTTAACCGGGACCTATTATCAATGATATGACATGTCATGAGTTGCAATGTAATGTTATGCATGCATTTCGTATGCTATTTATACCATTTGCGAGTTTTGAAAATATTACTTATCGTCGAAAAATACTCTTTTGACGTATTGACCCTTCAAAAATGACTTTTCAAGTTTTTACGTCAAAATGTCATCCTATAATGGTTTAATAATGATTTGTGGTGAAATTTTCACTTTTCGTCGTAAAACAATGTCGTCGGAAAATTTATAAAAGTAACAAAAATGGCTTCGAAAAACTAGTCGTAAAATGGTGTACGTCGATCGTTAGAAAACGAACTCGACGGTTTTGGAAAGTATGTATCGAATCCTAAAAGTTTCAGTTCAGGAGTTTTCGTCAAAAAGGTCTCAAACATAAAGATAATAAGGGTTAAAGATGGTGGTTTTGGCTAATTGTTGTGCAGAAAAAAAATGAGTTTCGGCCAAGTTTGAACATCCGTAATTAATTTACTATAACTCCGCTTTACAAACAGCTTGTTGTTTTGAAAAATATGGCCGGTGAACTTGATTTTACTAGAAGACATTTCGTTCCAAAAAGTTTCACAACCTTGTTAAAAACAGCCGCAAACATGGTCGTTACAGCTAATGTAACACTTGTAACGTAAAAATAATATAGATTTTCAGAAAATAATAGTTACGGCAAGTTTATGAAAACGTGCATATATTTGTCGTTTCAAATCCGTTTTCTACGTATAATACGTCCTTAGCTTCGTATCGAAGTAAACTAATATATTTTTGACAAGTCGAAATAATTTGTGAAGCTTAAGGCTCGTTTTTGACCCGAACAAGCTAAAAATATGTTGCTGAAAATTCTGAAAATTATATTTTTCGTCGTCAAACTTTAAAAATTCACCACGGCTTCGTTATAAGTCCGTTTTTATCCGTTCAAGCGGCCACAGATTCGTTTTAAAGTATATTTTCTAAAAATCAAGGCCAAAGTTTCGTACCAACTGTAGGTTTTTCTAGAAATTCGAAACAAGGACAGAACATAATTTTATACGTATTGAAAATAGTTTTTATCGGACAAAACCTATTCTAATCACTTCAAATCAACTCCAAGGCTAATCTAATCCTACCATACACCTTCTTAGGGTGTCATGGGTTCCTAGACATCATCAAGACCAAAGTATACCAAGGGAATATTTATAGGATGACCATAGTATATAAATAACTCTAAAATCATGAAATAAAATGGTATAAATCACATATCATGCATACTTGCTCAAAAAAAAATGAAAAGGTACATATGAAATGAAAAAGGAAACATGAAAATGAAAGAAACAAGCTTACAAATGAAAATGATGAGGTGAAAGTAACAAGGAAAATCCTAAATACTCTTGGTTTTTATTTCAAAACCATATAAAGAGTATACACTAGATTGTTATAACACTTGAACTCAAGAAAAATTTTGATCCCTTTGTGCTCTTGATGTATGACCGGTTATGAAGAAGCAAGAAGAAGAGAGAAAAGTTTTGCTAATACTTGGTAAAAATGATTTTGTGAAGTGAATGTGTGAAACAAATAATGTAGAAGACTTTTTATGTACAAGTAACATTATTACAATCAAACTAAACCATGCCACATTAATTGACAACCCTCCCCCTTGGTCGGCCAAGGGGGAAGGGACTAGATATTTATGTATATTTTTTTTCAAATCTCATGTACTTGTATATATATTGTATATTTAGTAAAATGTATAAGTAAAAAGGTGTAGTTAAATGTATAAGTAATGATAAATGGAGATTTTTGGTACAAGTAAGTTTTTAATAGGTCAAAATAGAATGTATTGAGATAATAAAAATTGTAAAAATACTTTCCTTGTGAAATTTGGGTGATAAAATAATTATCGTATAATTTTTAAGAAAACGTCGTAATAATTTAACTTTAACGATTTATGTACAAAATAAATTTCAAACACTAGGTAAATTCAAAATTTAGTTTTATAAACTAAACATAAGTATAAAAATATATCGGGATCATTTTTGAAAGTAACGGATTAAATGTTAAAAATAATAACTCACGCGATAACGTTTATTTAATATAAAAATTTACGCGTTAATGTGAAATGAAATGTCATGAATGAGCTATCATGATGCAAATTAAATGTAGACTAATCTTAGTCCATATGAAATGTACGTGATGTTATGATCATGAATTCGCCGCTAAACCTTTAAGGTTACACGAATTTGAAACAAGTAAACCAAGTTTACGATAAGTGTTGAAATAATGAGGCATGAATTGTGTCGAGAAATGACCTGAAAGTACGGGTTGTCACATTCGCCCATCCAAAAAGGAATTCAGTCCCTGAATTCAATCGTTGTTAGGTCTAACGGTGTCGGTGAAAAGATGAGGATACTTGTGTCGCATCTGGTCTTCCCGTTCCCAAGTAAACTCAGGACCTCGTCGAGAATTCCAACGAACTTCACGATAGGAATACGACTCTGTTTCAACTGCTTGACCTCGCGGTCCATAATTTCTCGTTCCTCCACAAAATTGAGTTTGTCGTCAAGCTGAACTTCGCCCAATGGAATAACGAGCGATTCGTCCGAAAGACATTTCTTCAAGTTTGAAACATGGAACGTGTTGTGCACATGGCTAAGTGCTGATGGAAGATCAAGTCGGTAAGCTACCGGACCAACTCTGCTCAAAACCTTGAATGGTCCAATGTATCTCGGGTTCAATTTCCCACGCTTTCCAAATCGTACCACGCCCTTCCAAGGCGATACTTTCAACATAACCTTGTCGCCCACTTGAAATTCCAAATCCTTGCGCCTAACATCCGCATAACTTTTCTGTCGACTCGGCGTTCGAGTCTATCACGAATTTGAACGATCTTTTCCGTGGTTTCCCGTACCATTTCTCGGACCAAGAAGTTGTGCGTCTCCTACCTCGCCCAACAAACAGTGAACGGCACTTACGACCATACAGTGCCTCGAATGGTGCCATCTTTATACTGGTGTGATAACTATTGTTGTACGAGAATTCAATCAATGGTAAATGGTTAGCCCAACCATTTCCAAAATCAATTACACATGCTCTCAAAGATGTCTTCTAATGTTGGAATGGTCCTTTCACTTTGACCGTCGGTTTGTGGGTGATATGCTGTGCTCATCTCTAATCTGGTTCAGAATGAATCTTGCAATGAATTCCAGAAGTTTGAAGTAAATCGACTATCTCTGTCGGAAATGATAGAAATTGGTGCTCCGTGCCTCGAGACTATTTCCTTGACATAAAGTCTAGTGAGTTGCTCCATGGAATAAGTCTCTCTAATCGGTATGAAATGTGATTTGGTAAGACGATTAACAATTACCCAAATAGCGTCGTAACCTCCCGATGTCTTAGGAAGTTTCGTAACAAAGTCCATTGTAATGCGTTCCCATTTCCATTGAGGAATTTCGGTTGTTGGAGTAATCTCAAGGCTTCCGATATTCGACTTTTAGCTTAGAGCAAGTAAGGCATTTGCTAACGTACGTGGCAATCTCCGCTTTCATGTTCGGCCACCAATAAAATTTCTTAAGATCTTGATACATCTTATCCGATCCTGGATGAATAGAATACTTTGACTTATGCGACTCATGCATAATCAATTCTCGTATTCCGCCATACAATGGAACCCACATTCTATCCTTGAAACATAATACTCCATCTGCTCTTTTGACAAAACCATTTTGCGCTTTCGCATACCATAAAGCTTTTCACTTGGTCGGTTCTCCTCCTTAAGTGCTTCTATCTGTGCTTCGTGAATTTTCGATGGTAAAGGAGAAATAATCGTCATTCCCAATGATCGAACTCTTAAAGGTTTAGGCCTCTCTTTCCGACTAAGAGCATCAGCCACAACATTGGCTTTTCCCGGGTGATACTTGATTTCACAATCATAGTCGCTGAGTAACTCCAACCAACGACGTTGCCTCATATTAAGCTCCTTTGGATCAAGAATATATTGCAAACTTTTGTGGTCCGTAAACACTGTGCACTTTGTACCGTAAAGGTAGTGTCTCCAAATCTTGAGTGCAAAACCTACGGCTCCTAACTCGAGATCATGAGTGGTGTAATTCTTCTCATGAGTCTTAAGTTGTCGAGAAGCATACGCTATCACCTTCTCGTTTTGCATTAAAACAGCCCCAAGTCCTTTATACGAAGCGTCGCAATATACAACAAAGTTCTCGATTCCTTCGGTAGTGCCAAAATTGGCGCATCTGCAAAGCTTTTGCTTCAAGAACTAAAAGCAACTTCTTGCTTCTTTCCCCATTCATACTTCTTGTTTTTCTGTGTCAACTTGGTCAAAGGTCTAGCTATCTTTGAAAAACCTTCGATGAACCTTCGGTAATACCCGGCTAGTCCTAGAAATTGTCGAATTTCTGTAGGATTCGTTGTAGTAGCCCAATCTTTCACGGCTTCAATCTTTGCGGGGTCAACTTGTAGTCCTTGACTATCAATGACGTGACCAAGAAATTGCACTTTGCGATTCCAAAAATCACACTTTGAAAATTTGGCATACAACTTCTCATTCTTGAGTAGCCTTAAAATCGTCCTTAAATGCTCTTCGTGCTCTTCTTTGCTCTTTGAGTAGATCAATATGTCGTCGATGAACACTATAACAAACTTGTCCAAATACGGTTTACAAACTCTATTCATGAGATCCATGAATACCGCAGGTGCATTAGTCAATCCAAACGGCATCACTTGAAACTCGTAATGACCGTAACGTGTTCTAAACGCTGTTTTCGAATATCTTCTTCCCGAACTCGAAGCTGATGATAACCCGACCGGAGATCAATCTTGGAGTAAATACTAGAACCTTGCAACCGATGAACAAGTCATCAATTATGGGGAGTGGGTAACGATTCTTCACCGTTAACTTGTTCAACTCTCTATAATCTATGCACATTCGGAAGGATCCATCCTTCTTCTTCACAAACAAGACCGGTGCTCCCCAAGGCGAGGAACTCGGCCTAATGAATCCTTTGTCTAGAAGCTCTTGTAATTGATTAGACAACTCTTGCATTTCGGATGGTGCTAAACGGTACGGTGCTCGCGCAATCGGTGCAGCTCCGGGCACTAAGTCAATATGAAACTCTACTTGACGTGTCGGTGGAAGTCCCGGTAAATCCTCGGGAAAAACTTCAGAAAATTCACGGACAATAGGAACATCTTCAAGTCGCTTCTCCTCCGACTTTTTCTCAGTTACATGGGCTAAGAAAACAAGACAACCTTTCTTAATGTACTTCTCCGTTTTGATGCTCGATATGATACTAATTCTAGTTCCACTTCGTTCCCCACGAATAATCAAAGTTTCGCCATTATAGGGAAGATGAACAACTTTCTCGTCGCAAATGATCTTCGCACGATGCTTAGATAACCAGTCCATGCCGATGACAACGTCAAAGCTACCAAGTTCTACGGGCATGAGGTCTATGTTGAAGGGATGATTAAGAAAATTGAATGTTCAACCGCGGACAATGGTGTTGGTGCTAACTAAATTACCATTAGCTAATTCGACAATGTATGATGTATCTAAGGTGGTTGGCTTAATGTTGAGCAAAGGTGCAAATGCATTGGACACAAAACTTTTATCGGCACCCGAATCAAATAAAACTGAAGCGTAACGATTATTGAGAAGGAACGTACCCGTTATGACATTCGGGTCCTCCCTATCTTCTCCGCCTCCAATGACGTAAACCCTTCCTGGTGCCAAACCTCCTCGATTCGGATTTCCTTGATTCCTTCCCTTCTTACATTCATACTTGTAGTGTCCACGTTCCCCGCAACCAAAACATGTAACTTGTTGTTTCTGATTTTCCCCCATAGTTGGCAACCTGCAATCCCCAGTTCGGTGACCGACTTTCTTGCAGTTCTCACATGGATCAGGACATCGACCCGGATTGTGATGACTTGAACACTTATTACATTTCGGCAAAACCCCCGAATACCCTTTTCCTTCCTTTTGGCCCGCAACATAAGCCTTAGCAACCTCTTGCCTTTTGGGTGGTTGTTGAGTAGCATTCCTACCCCTTGTGTTGTCCCACTTGCGCTTGTTGTTGTTGCTATTGTTGTTGTAGTTGGCTCGGTTAGTGTTGTTGTAACGATTGTTGGGGTTGTTGTTGTTTCGGTTGGTGGTGGTGTACTTACCTCGCTTCACCACTTGTGCCATCAACTTCTGAGTCACTCGAATAGCTTCCTCAATTGTTTGAGGATCAAAAGATGTCACATCTCCTTGTATAACCTCGGGAAGTCCTACAATAAAAGCCTCTAGCAACTTTTCATTATCCGATACCATTGACGGGCATAACGCGGCTAATTCCTGGAATCTCCGAATGTAAGTTTCAATATCATACCCAATGGTGACCAATTCATAGAACTCCGTCTCCAACTTTTTCACTTCCGTACGAGGACAGAACTTCTTAGTCACCAAACCTTTAAATTGCTCCCAAGTAAGCTTGAAAGCATTCTCCATCCCAATCGGTTGAGCATATGAATTCCACCAAGACAATGCTCCATCGAGTAATGTGCTCGTAGCAAATTTAACCATACTATCATCCGGACAGTTACGAAGCAAAAACACCGATTCCAACTTCTCAAACCATCGAACCATGGTGGGCACCCTCGACCTCTAAACTTAGTGGTTTCACCACTCTTGAAATCCTTGTACGAACATTTCTTAACCCCAGATCCTCCGCATTACCAAGAGTAGCCACTGCTTCCCTTTCGACTCTTAGAGCATTAGCAATGCTATCATTCACCAACTTTTGAATTGCTGCTTGGGTCATTTCCTGTGTGCTTTCTTAGGCCATAACTCTTCAAACTCACAAGATGAAACAATCATGAGAACTCGTAAGTAGAAACAACCATCATACAAATATATCCACAACCACATCATGCATAAAGTAAATGGAATCACAACGGAACAATAACGAAATATCACAAATATAATCACAACACACGTGGATAATATACATGAAAATTTCGGCCTACATGGACCGATATCATAGATAATAAAAACCATTCCTACATAGCAGAGTCAATACTTGATACATTTGTTTGTACAACAACCAAAATACAACAAGTTCTTTAAACTACGTCACACACCTCGTGACTAGGATAATAATGGTCAAAACTATACATGACAAAAGTCTACATAAGGCACCTCATGGTGCTCACGGCCGATCCTCAAGATCACGAACCTGGGTAGTCAAACTATCCACCAAACTCCTCAACTCTCCAATCTGACCCTGCAAAGAAGCAATACTCTCCCTGTCCTCTAACTGCCTATTCGAATACTCGATGTGACAAATCAATAGAAACCCTGCCTAACACTAAACCTTCGACCTCCTCAGCAATGGGCTCAATCCTATCTACCGACAGTTCCTCCAACTGTCGTGACAACCTATCAATCTGGATCTGCTGACTATCAATACGGGCTCCTAACGCCTCGGTAGAAGGCTGTCGAACAGCTGCAGCCTTAGAGCTCTCGCCTAACTCGAACCTAGCAGGTGGCTCGGGTTTTGTAGATGGTGGTGTAGGGATATCAAAACGAGCACGCTTTTGGGCGGCAAGTCTGTCGTAGGTAAAGGATCTCTAAGAAAATATGATGATGATGGTGATGATGGTGCTAGCAGTGGTGATGGCGGGGTGTATCGGATCGTGAACTGGGCTAACATGAGGAGTGGGTGCAACCTCGCCCTCCTCAAAGGGTTCGGTCTCCGTGTCAGTCAATATAGGTGGAAAGGCTGGAGTAGAGCCAATGGAAGACACGATCTCAGTGGAGTGTGATGAAACATCATCCATGATGGGGTTAGCTGGAACATCATCCGAGCTAGAGTCCGATGATATGGTGATAGGATGTGAATCAGAAGACATGTCTGTGACAACCGATGTGGAATAAAAGTAAATAACCTCGAATAAAATGTAAGTGAATCCGCATGGTAAAAAATGAATATGTACTATGATGAAATGATGAGATGCTATGATAATGTAGCTATAGTCTAGGGTCAATGATGCAACCTAGTTCTCTATAATGTAGCTCGGTACCAATCTGTCACACCCCCAATTTACTGTTTTGCAAATGAATGGAATTCTGGGGATTGACTGTCATAGTACCACATCACAGTTATATTGAACGACCTAAAGTGTCGTTTTAAAAACACATCGTTGGATATTTAACAAAAGCGTTCAGAGTTACAACATGGTCCCAAAAGGTTTAGAAAGTTTGCGGAAATACAAATATATTACAATTCCAAACGATGTTTTGAAATAAAGTGCCATAATGTACAAATATGTAAGTCGACGCCGCGACTCAAAATGTAGGTCCCTAAACCATGTCATGATGATAATGCCTCAGCACTGAAAATACATTGCTTAAAACGGTCAACAATAATGTTGGTGAGAAATCATAGGTTTATGTAAATGTTTTATACGACTACACAAGTATAGATCGCATGACCCTCAAGTCAAGTAAAAATGTTACAATTGCAATAAGCCCATGACCCCGAAACTAGACTGTTCATAATGTATGCCCCTGCAGAGTGTTTGCCAGACAACTCCGTAATGTTATCAAATGAAATGCATCCGTATGACAAGTTGGGATTCACCAACTCGGATGGAGGCGTCACCCTCGATAGATCTATCCACTCATCCTCGCTTCAAAGATTAACGGTTCATGTTCATGTAATGGGGACTTTCAATTGGCAAATGCGGTAACTTAAGCAATGTAATTGAATTTAATGTACTTGGTATCGTAATAAAAATGTTGTGCAATGTATTCTCCCCCGTAGGTTTGAAAATAATTAAAAGCATGTAAAACGGGGCTATGAAAACTCACTTGGTAAACTGGAATAATGGCAAAGTGAGTACACCGAGGTATAATGTGATGCTAACCGACCTATTATCAATGATATGACATGTCATGAGTTGCAATGTAATGTTATGCATGCATTTCGTATGCTATTTATACCATTTGCGAGTTTTGAAAATATTACTTATCGTCGAAAAATACTCTTTTGACGTATTGACCCTTCAAAAATGACTTTTCAAGTTTTTACGTCAAAATGTCATCCTATAATGGTTTAATAATGATTTGTGGTGAAATTTCCACTTTTCGTCGTAAAACAATGTCGCCGAAAATTTATAAAAGTAACAAAAATGGCTTCGAAAAACTAGTCGTAAAATGGTGTACGTCGATCGTTAGAAAACGAACTCGACGGTTTTGGAAAGTATGTATCGAATCCTAAAAGTTTCAGTTCAGGAGTTTTCGTCCAAAAGGTCTCAAACATAAAGATAATAAGGGTTAAAGATGGTGGTTTTGGCTAATTGTTGTGCAGAAAAAATGAGTTTCGGCCAAGTTTGAACATCCGTAATTAATTTACTATAACTCCGCTTTACAAACAGCTTGTTGTTTTGAAAAATATGGCCGGTGAACTTGATTTTACTAGAAGACATTTCGTTCCAAAAGTTTCACAACCTTGTTAAAAACACCGCAAACATGGTCGTTATGCTAATGTAACACTTGTAACGTAAAAATAATATAGATTTTCGAAAATAATAGTTACGGCAAATTTATGAAAACGTGCATATATTTGTCGTTTCAAATCCGTTTTCTACGTATAATACGTCCTTAGCTTCAGATCGAAGTAAACTAATATATTTTTGATAAGTCGAAATAATTTGTGAAGCTTAAGGCTCGTTTTGACCCGAACAAGCTAAAAATATGTTGCTGAAAATTCTGAAAATTATATTTTTCGTCGTCAAACTTTAAAAATTCACCACGGCTTCGTTATAAGTCCGTTTTTATCCGTTCAAGCCGCCACGGATTCGTTTTAAAGTATATTTTCTAAAAATCAAGGCCAAAGTTTCGTACCAACTGTAGGTTTTTCTAGAAATTCGAAACAAGGACAGAACATAATTTTATACGTATTGAAAATAGTTTTTATCGGACAAAACCTATTCTAATCACTTCAAATCAACTCCAAGGCTAATCTAATCCTACCATACACCTTCTTAGGGTGTCATGGGTTCCTAGACATCATCAAGACCAAAGTATACCAAGGGAATATTTATAGGATGACCATAGTATATAAATAACTCTAAAATCATGAAATAAAATGGTATAAATCACATATCATGCATACTTGCTCAAAAAAAAATGAAAAGGTACATATGAAATGAAAAAGGAAACATGAAAATGAAAGAAACAAGCTTACAAATGAAAATGATGAGGTGAAAGTAACAAGGAAAATCCTAAATACTCTTGGTTTCTATTTCAAAACCATATAAAGAGTATACACTAGATTGTTATAACACTTGAACTCAAGAAAAATTTTGATCCCTTTGTGCTCTTGATGTATGACCGGTTATGAAGAAGCAAGAAGAAGAGAGAAAAGTTTTGCTAATACTTGGTAAAAATGATTTTGTGAAGTGAATGTGTGAAACAAATAATGTAGAAGACTTTTTATGTACAAGTAACATTATTACAATCAAACTAAACCATGCCACATTAATTGACAACCCTCCCCCTTGGTCGCCAAGGGGAAGGGACTAGATATTTATATATATTTTTTTTTTCAAATCTCATGTACTTGTATATATATTGTATATTTAGTAAAATGTATAAGTAAAAAGGTGTAGTTAAATGTATAAGTAATGATAAATGGAGATTTTTGGTACAAGTAAGTTTTTAATAGGTCAAAATAGAATGTATTGAGATAATAAAAATTGTAAAAATACTTTCCTTGTGAAATTTGGGTGATAAAATAATTATCGTATAATTTTAAGAAAACGTCGTAATAATTTAACTTTAACGATTTATGTACAAAATAAATTTCAAACACTAGGTAAATTCAAAATTTAGTTTTATAAACTAAACATAAGTATAAAAATATATCGGGATCATTTTTGAAAGTAACGGATTAAATGTTAAAAATAATAACTCACGCGATAACGTTTATTTAATATAAAAATTTACGCGTTAATGTGAAATGAAATGTCATGAATGAGCTATCATGATGCAAATGAAATGTAGACTAATCTTAGTCCATATGAAATGTACGTGATGTTATGATCATGAATTCGCCGCTAAACCTTTAAGGTTACACGAATTTGAAACAAGTAAACCAAGTTTACGATAAGTGTTGAAATAATGAGGCATGAATTGTGTCGAGAAATGACCTGAAAGTACGGGTTGTCACAAAAACACAGTCTCACCTTTTCATCATCTCCCCCTAAAATCGGATCTCACATTCTTACCTTATTGTCTTCCCCAAAACCCAATCTCACCTTTTCGTTCCCATCATTATCTCATTGGTTGTTTGGTGATCAATGCTGGTTTATTAATGGCATCGTTTTGGTTGGTGTCTAACTTATATAAGAAGAAAAGATTCAAAATAAGCAGAAACAAACACCCCCTTAAACAAACTGACACCAAATCAAAACTAGTCGTGACAGGCTGGTCCAGTTCTCCCCCAACTTTCACAACACAAACAATCATTCATTCAAACCATTTTCCTCAAATCCTTCAAATTCAACTAAAAATTGAGTGTAATCGAACTATTAACTCGAGTCGACGCAATTTGCAAAAAATACGACAAATACGACGTTGAAAAGCAACGAGATCTAAACATATCCGGCTATGACGCTTTCGCTCATCTCTACGCTTTCGTTGAATCCGATATCGAAACCGCACTTTAGGTGACATCATCATCATTGTTATTATTATTAGATCTGTTTTGATTAGTTAGGGTTTTAGGTTTATGAAAATGATGAGATTTTTGTTGTGATTAGAAAGCGGAGACGGAAAAAATGAGAAGAATAAAGCTTCAGTTGTGGCGATTAATGGCGAGAGTCGGAGGACGGGAACGAAGTTGATAGAGGAGGTGCCGAAGCTGCAGCGGTTGGCGATGAAGAAGGTATGGCCGCATGGCGATGATTTAGTGTAATGTAGTATGTGTATGTGTTGTATGAGTTTTATGATTAGTTTACGCCGATAATGTATTTAGATGCGCATAGTGTGCTTTACTGCTTTAGTTGATTGTTCGAGTGAACTAGTGGTTAATGTATTTAGATGCGGATAGTGTGATTTAGTTGATTGTTTGAGTGAACTAGTGGTTAATTACCTAAGCAGGAAATGAATAAGCTTAACTTGATTAAATTGGTAAAGTATAGTAATTTATTTTTAGGTTATGTGAATACTTGATAGTTAAATAACTTAAATGTGCGCCCGGTGTTTCTTCTTGATGTTATCTCGTTATTCTATCTGAAGTGTCTCATGAAGTACTAATTAAATCGCTCATTTGATCTTGTGAAATAGGATGATATTGAAATACCTGGTACCCGTTAAGCTCTCTATAGAAATATTACCTAAAAGATCGCTCCTTGAGAAGCATAATCTGGTTGAGGTAGTAGTGCGGTACATGCGTTGGTAGCCATTACAAGGGATGAAGGGCGTAATGGCTTTCGTTTTATATAAGGTTCTACATTGATAGATTACCCTTCAAATCATTCTAAACATATTTTTATGATTCTTATTTAATAGTTCTCAAATAACTAGTAGAGACTAGTGGATATGCTAGAGAAGAAGACAAATTTGCCTTCTCAGTACTACATCTTTGGGGTGTATAGCACAAACAACGATGCCAATTTTTTAAACACAAGAGAGCAAAATTGAAGGGTTCATAAGAGAAAATATATCAAGGTGCAGTCAGGTATGAGATAACTCAAGTCCACTCACAAACTTATACTTCTTATTTGTTGAAATCTGGACAACGTAAAGTTTTGCATTATTATTTTTTAGAAAACAGTCAGACAAAATGTATCAGAGGTTGAAGACACTCATAATAGGATGGCTTTCCTGGATGGGGGTGTCATATTGAACATGCCATTATTTTATCTTGAAAGTATGCATTTACTACATGTTAGCGCTCTTTATGTACAATGCTCTTCAATTACAACTCATGGCTAAGACTGTTATATGCAATCTCAGGTGTAGTTTTGTTTCCAGAGGCGACTCTTCCACTCAGAGTAATTCAACCTAATTTTATAGCTACTGTTGGTAGCGCTCTGAGACAAGTTGAGGCACCTTACACCATTGGGGTGGTATGTAAATATCTCTTATGTAATAACGCTTAAGCCGTCATGTGATTTTTGATAAGAAATTTTATTGTGGCTGTGCTAACAAGATATTTTAAATTGATTGTGCAGGTTCGTGTTTACATGCCCACAAACCAATAGAAAGAAAGTAGTGAGTCATTTCATATGTCATTGATAATGTCTTAAGTCAAGAAACCCCATAAAGTTAACGGACCAATGATGAATACAGTTGCAAGTAAAAATAGTCACCATTGACCAAACTTTTAGATGGCATTAGCATCTGCACGCTAAAAGTCACCCAGTGTACGAGGAATACACAATCGATATTCAGATCAATACATTTAAATAGGGAAGTCCGAAAGGAATTATGGTAAATCAAGATTAATCCACCTCTTTCTCTACGTAAGCCAAGTATTTACTAATCGAAAGTTAGCACAGAGTTAAATGACACTAATGCATACCAGATAGTTGGATAATTCACCGTACTATTTTATCAAGCCAAGTTCAACACTTCAACCATTCGTCCATTGCTTAAATTTACTTAATGACAACCATGGGGACTTCCGTAGTCTATAGCTCACCAGTTTTAAAACAAAGAGAATATGTTTATAACTAAACAAGAAATGGTTTATTTTCTATCATTCCTTAGCCATAATTACCTAAGACAACAGGTTTTCATGCGCCAATGCGCCATGTCAGGAATAACAGGTCGACATGGGAAAAGTTGATACCACGGCCATACTCATTTTGACCAGTTACTAGATCAAAATACCTTATGTCAAAATTTTTTAAGTTGATTACCTTAATTTCTATTTCATTAACTTTGAAGCTTTTTTAGGCCTAAAAACGTTGGTTAATTACCGAAAGTAGAAACTGTTCCAAAGTTGGTTACTTATTTATTCAATTAGGCCTCTGATATAATGTGATTGCAAAGATTGATTTGATGTTTCTTTTGCTGGTTTCAGATTCTAATACCGACGATTGGAGGATGGTTCCATAAATGTAGTTACCCGTGGTCAATAGCGGTTTCGTTTAAAACGTCGTTGGATTGAAGTCGAGGGAGCAAAGATATGTTCTAATTGATTCAAAGATATATCATAAAATTATTCAAGTGATATCTTTTTTACAAATATTTCTAATAATATACCTTTTTTAGCCTTGTGGCGAGATTCAAATCATTGAAGAAGATCTGCCATTGAGAACACCACGAGATGCTGTTGGACAACTTACACCGTTAAAGAACTTGTCTGCATCCAGTACTCCTCATTCTAAACTACTAGAACATGATTTAGATGCATTATCAGATGATAGTTTCAAAAGTGAATTATCACTAACTGAACGCAGATTGCATACTTCTGCATTTGTTTCTTCTTATCGTTCTGATTTGTTTGGTGAGTCAACAAGTAGTGATGATGAGAAGTTCGTGTGTGAACCTGAGCATACACTTGAAAACCATCCTTTCTCATTACATTCCACAAATAACAGAAGTAATGAGGTTTTGCCCTTGAAGAAGGTTATGTCTCATAGACCTTGTAGAGGGGCAAAACGGGTAAACTACTCAGTACGCAGTCTAAGGGAACGCCCAAGAGGGTATTGGCCCAACTGGGTTTACCAAATGTATGAATCGTATACTCTTGCTCAAAGGTTATCAGGTACTAAACTTTTTTTAAGTTTGATTAATCTTGTTTGATTTGTTTTAGTATGTGGGTGTGTTTTGGTTTTCATTAATTTGGATTGAAAGTCCTTGATCTGTTATAGGGATTGACGTTAGATTATCATACACAACATGTTTATTATTATTTTTTTACTTTGTGCTTATAAGTTGTCTATTTTTTTATTTTTCAGTTACCAGCACAAATGAAGCAATAACAACATTGCAGATGTTAAGGGAGAATCGAAACTGATTTGACCTTGGGAGATCTTTGTCAAATATTATAGGTAAGTGTTTGTCACTGAAAAAAGATCGGTCTCTGTCATAAGCCTTTGAATTATCATTAGCTTATGTTGAAAAGATTTAGTATAGTCCTTTTGTTATTCACATGGGTGAGAAAAGATCATAGGTTCTTATCTGGTAATTTTAATAATAACTCATATTTTCTTCTATACAGAAAGTGATCAATGGTGGAACTGTTAACTACTGGACAATAATTAACTTTTCCAGGTACAACGAATATGCAGTTGGGTGGTTTATTCATGGACTTGTTTCCATGTGTCACACTAAAGGCATTGTATGTATCTTATACTTTCACCATGTTGATATGTTCCTTTATTTCACCATATTAATGTATAAGTAAATCATTCTAAACATATTTTCACTTTCTGCCAAAGGTTTTTAATCCCCGACCGCTGATTTCAATGCGTTCAGCCATGCACCACAACATTGAGAAAGCTCTTATTGATCTCCTTCAGCACAGCTAGCACAAGTTGCACCTGGACATCCTTTGCAGATGTATAAGTAAATTATGGTAGTTGAGAATTTGATTATGTATGACATTACAATTCTATATTTGGTTCAGTTATATACATACGAGTTTTATTCAATTTGAAATTACTTTTTTATTTTTAATTCTGTATATATGTATAGTTATTCCAGCAGCACTACCATAGTACAAGTAATAACTTGCTCCATCAGTACTAAGTTAGTACCGGCAGTAGTAACTCTGCTCTAGCAGTACTAACTTAGTACTAGCAGCAACCCTGTGACTAAACGATGAACTCACATAATATGGTCACGCTTATCAACATTATTGGTCACTTTTTGTTTAATTCGATGTGTGACTAAATATTACAAAATGTCACACAAACTAAAAATTCATGTGACCATTAGATGAACAATAGTCACAAAAAACACATTTCTTCACTTTAAACAACATATAGTCACACTTTTGGCCACTTTATGCTTAACTGTATGTGACTAAATACCCAAAACAAACATGCTTTGTGTGACTAAATATTACAAAAAGCCACACAAAATAAAATCCATGTGGCTATTGAATGATCAATAGTCACACAAAATACACATTTATTAAGTTTAAACAGCATATGGTCACACTTATTAGCACTTTTGGTCACTTTATGCTTAATTCTATGTGACTAAATACCCAAAACAACAATGCTTTGTGTGACTAAATATTACAAAAGGCCACACAAACGAAAATTCATGTGACCATTAGATGATCAATAGTCACGCAAAATACACATTTCTTCACTTTAAATGACATATGGTCATACTTATTAACACTTTTGGCCATTTTATACTTAATTGTATGTGACTAAATACCTAAAAGAAATATGCTTTGTGTGACTAAATGTTAGAAAAGGCCACAAAAAAAAATTCATGTGGCCATTGGATGATCAATAGTCACACAAAATACACATTTCTTCACTTTAAACACTATATGGTCACAATTATTAACACTTTTGGCCACATTATGCTTAATTGTATGTGACTAAATACAAAAAAGAAACATGCTTTGTGTGACTAAATGTTACAAAAGGCCACACAAACAAAAAATTCAAGTGGCCATTGGATGATCAATAGTCACACAAAAGACACATTTCTTCACTTTAAACACCAAATGGTCACACTTATTAACACTTTTGGCCACTTTATGCTTAATTGTATGTGACTAAATACCCAAAGGAAACATGCTTTGTGTGACTAAATGTTTGAAAAGGCCACACAAACATAAAATTCATGTGGCCATCGGACGATCATTAGTCACAAAAAACACACATTTCTTCACTTTAAACACCATATGGTCACACTTATTTACACTTTTGGCCACTTTATGATTAATTGTATGTGACTAAATACCCAAAAAAAATATGCTTTGTGTGACTAAATATTACAAAAGGCCACACAAACATAAAATTCATGTGGCCATTGGATGATCAATAGTCACACAAAATACACATTTCTTCACTTTAAACAACATATAGTCACACTTATTAACACTTTTGGTCACTTTATGCTTAATTGTATGTGAGTAAATACCCAAAACAAACATGCTTTGTGTGACTAAATGTTAGAAAAGGCCACACAAACATAAAATTCAAGTGACCATTGGATGAACAATAGTCACACAAAATACACATTTCTTCACTTTAAACACCATATGTTCACACTTATTAACACTTTTGGCCACTTTATGCTTAATTGTATGCGACTAAATATACAAAAAAAAAAATGCTTTGTGTGACTATACAGTGTTTATGGTCTCTAATACCGATTAATCCAACAAAATTTGTACCTAATTAGTCACACATGTTAAGGTTTTGGTTACTATTTTGTAATAGAGACAAAAAAAAAGTCAAACATGTGACCGTAGGGTACCTATGGTCGCGCGACCTTTAGTCACACACACTCGAAAAATCATGTGTGACTATATGTATATCGTCACACATATTGGGTGTAGCCAAATCCACTTTTTGTTCTAGTTTCGGATGATTCTGACAGTTTTGTTAAGTCGAACCTGCAGCTGCTTGATAAGTTTAATGATGATATCTGGAGTTTCATCCTTTGTCCTTAAGAACTTAACCCATGTAAATCGAGAGTAATCATCAACCACAACTAACACATATTTCTTCCCGAAAATATTCTGCACTCTCATGGGTCCACATAAATCCATGTGAATGGTATGAAGAACTTCCATACCTGAGTTTGTAGGTTTGGGTTTGTGGGCATACTTCTTGCTTTTTCCCAATTGGCATGCTGAACAAAGATGATCCTTTTCATACTTTCATCTAGGTAAGCCTATTACTAAGTCTTTTCTGGAAAGATCATTTATGGTTCCGAAGTTCAAGTGATTGAGACGACGATGCCATAACCATGACTTTATTTTTGAAGCCTTTGACAACAAGCAAATTGGAGAAGACTTCATCATATCTTCGATAGAGATGGTGTATAGGTTTGAAGCCCGTGTTCATCTTAAAACATCTACACCATCAAGATCTCTAACGAAACAAGTATGTTTTCTAAAAGCCACCTCTAGATTGGAATCACAGAATTGACCAAAAAAAACAGAGTATGACCAAGACCTTCTACATAATATACCCTGAAGATGACACTATCACTAACAACATAGTCTACATAACCCTTAATTGCACCGAAATGATCGTTCCCGAATCTAACAGTTCCGATGAATTTACTCACGAAGTTCATGAGCAGCGATCGGTCTCCGGTCATATGCTTGGAACAAACTGAGTCCGGGTACCACGTAATCGATTTGAACGATCTGCAGCTTGAACACAGACATAAGACCGATAACTGGATAATTTTGATCCCCATGCAAGAATGGGTTCCATTTGGTTAGTAACAATGATTGGAACATCCACATCTGAAGTAGAAACAATGAAATCATTAGGGGTAGATGCTGAGCTAGTGTGTGCATTAGACCTATTCAAAGTATGTTCACTTCTTAAAGTGTGACAACCCGTACTTTCAGGTCATTTCTCGACACAATTTATGCCTCATCATTTCAACATTTATCGTAAACTTGGTTTACGTGTTTCAAATTACAGAATCAAGTATGGTTTAGTGGCTAATTCATGATCATATCATCACGAATATTTCATATGGACTAAGATTAGTCTACATTTCATTGACATCATTTGCATCACGTTAATTCATTCATGACATTTCATTTCACATTTATCGCGTAATTTTTATATTTAATAAACGTTATCGCGTGAGTTATTATTTTGAATATTTAATCCGTTACTTTCAAAAATGATCCCGATGTATTTTTAAACTTACATTTAGTTGTAAAAACTACATTTTGAGTTTAACAAGTGTTTTGAATTTATTTCGTATACAAGTCGTTAAATTTATATTATTACGACGTGTTTCTTAAAAATTATACGATAATTATTTTATCACCCAAATTTCACAAGGAATGTATTTTTACAATTTTTATTATCTCATTACATTCTATTTTGACCTATTAAAAACTTACTTGTACCAAAAATTTCCATTTACCCTTACTTGTACATTTTCTACACAATTACTTACACTTTTATCAAATATTTACACATTATACACAAGTTTATAAAAAAAAAAAATACAAAATATCTTCATCCCTCCCCTTGGCCGACCAAGGGGGAGGGTATTCATTTAATGATGCATGGTTTGCTTGATTGATAATAAATGTCACTCTACAAAAGTCTTGCTTACACTTTTACTCATTCATTTCACATTTCACAAGTGTTAGAAAAATTGGTTTTCTCTCTTCTTTGGGTCCTTCTATAACCGGCCATCATAGAGAGTTCACAAGGGATCAAAAATTTTCAAGTCCAAGTGTTTATACAATCTAGTTAACATTCTTTATAAGGTTTTGAAATAAAAACCAAGAGTGTTTAGGCTTAACCTTGTTACTTGCACCTCATCATATTCACTTGTAAGAATGTTTCTATCATTTTTCATGTTTCCTTTTCATTTCTTATGTATCTTTTCATTTTTGGAGCAACATGCAAGACATATGTGATTTATACCATTTTTACATGATTTTTGAGTATATATATATATTTGGTCATCCTATAAATATTCCCTTGGTATTCTTTGGTCTTGATGATGTCTAGGAACCCATGACACCCTGAGAAGGTGTATGGTAGGATTAGATTAGTTTTGGAGTTGATTTGAAGGGATTGGAATAGGTTTAGTACGAGTAAAACTATTTTCGACTAGTATAAAAAGTGTTCTGTCCTTATTTTGTTTTTCTGGAAAATCCGACAGTAGACACGAATTTTTGGCCTAGATATTTAGAAAATATACTTTAAAACGAATCCGTGGCCGCTTGAACGGATTAAAACGGAGCTATAACGAAGAAGTTATGAATTTTTCAAGTTTGACGACGAAATATATACGTCCTGAAAATTTCAGCATACTATTTTTACTTTGTTCGAGTCAAAAACGAGTCCTAAGCTTTGCAAATTATTTCGACTTGTCAAAAATATATTAGTATACTTTGATACGAAGCTAAGGACGTATTATACGTAGAAAACGGATTTGAAACGACAAATATATGCACGTTTTTATAAAATTGCCGTAACTATTATTTTTCTGAAAAACTATATTATTTTTACGATACAAGTGTTACGTAGCTGAACGACCATGTTTGAGGCTGTTTTTAACCATGATATGGAATTTTTGGAACGAAATGTCTTCTAATGAAATCAAGTTCACCGGGCATATTTTTCAAAACGACAAGCCGTTTGTATAGCGGAGTTGTAGTAAACTATTTACGGATGTCTAAACTTGGCCGAAACTCACTTTTTGCCCTACAATTCAACAAAATCACTATCTTTAACCCTTAATATCTTTATGTTCGAGACCTTTATGACGAAAGCTCCTGAACTGAAACTTCTAAATTTCGATACAAACTTTCCAAAACCGTTGAGTTCGTTCTCTAACGATCGACGCATTAATTTTTAATACTAGTTTTCCAAAGCCAATTTTGTTACTTTCAAGAAAATTCGACGACATTGTTTTATGACGAAAAAGTGAAAATTTCACCATAAATCATTATAAAACCATTGTAGGATGACATTTTGACGTAAATACTTGTAAAGTCATTTTCGAAGGGTCAAGACGTCAAAAGAGTATTTTTCGACGATAAGTAATATTTTCAAAACTCGCAAATGGTATAAATAACATACTAAATGCATGCATAACATTACATTGCAACTCATTACGTATCATATCATTCACTATAGGTCAAGATTTACGTATCACACTACATCTCGGTGTACTCACTTTTGTCTTCGCATCATTCCACCAAGTGAGTTCTCATAGCCCCACTTTCAATTGTTTTGTACTATTTTGGGGGAGATACATGCTCAATTATTTTTCACTAGTACTTTATATTTTTAAGGATAACTTCTATCATGATCACCATTGTTTCTAAATCAAATGTTATACTATATCAATTGTTCTTGTTTTGCTATGCTATAGTTCTACGTCAAATGTATAACGTTCTAAATCAATTGACTACTGATACATCGTCGAATAAAGTACTATGTCAGTTGACTACTGATACATTGAGTTAGGTGCTATTGATTATGTGCTACAGCTTCTACGTCAGATAATGTTCTAAATCGTTGACTATGATACATTGAGTCTAGTCTTATTGATTAAGGCTATTGTTCTACGTCGAGTTAGGTACTATTGTGAATTCATTTGACATCATGTGTTTGAACCAACTATATTACATTTTGGCAGTGGGTTGTGAACACACAGGTTGCAAGTTTTGTATGGGCGGAACTTGGAACTGAGTGGATTTACAATGCCTTTGCTGCATAAACGATTTTGAAAGGCTTTACATTTCAACTCAAACTCTATGAACTCACTCAACCTTTGTGTTGACACTTTTAGCATGTTTTATCTCGGGTATCTAAGGCATTCACTTCATGGCATGCATTTGGACACATCATGGAGTCGTGGTGACGACGCTGCCTCACTTGGGTTTTACGACTTTAAAACATCGCTTGAATTGTAACAAACTTATTTCCGTACAAGATAATTTTCATTTGGGACCTATACTTTGTAAACTCTGATTGTTTTATTAAATCAAACGATGTATTTTCCAAACGACACTTTAGGTCGTTCAATATAATTGTGATTGTGATGCTATGACAACAATCCCCGTGAATTCCTTTCCTACCGCAAAAATGTAATTTGGGGTGTGACAGATTGGTATCAGAGCTTCAGTTATAGAGAACTAGGTTGCATCATTGACCCTAGACTATAACTACATCATCATAGCATCTCATCAATTCATCACAAGTGCATGTTCACTTTGCATACGATTTATACGTATATTTTTCGAGTTATTTACTTTCATTTCATAACGATTGTCACATGGATGCCCTTAAATACCCATTCCATTATTCTTTCTTCATACTCTAACGTGGAGAATTCCTTTTCATTCCCTATCACAATTTTTATATCATTGATTCATCATCGATAACGACTTAAATACCGAGATAAACCTTTAAGTAGGGCAAGTCACTCTCACTCCTTTGTTTCACCACTAACATGTCGAGTTACACTTTATTCACACTAAGTCACTAAACCATTATACATTTGAAACACTTACGACACATCATAACCCATTTCAGAGGAAACCGCGATCATTTTGAAAAAAAATAAACTCAAACTTATCGTTTCTTATCACATTTCTTTGAAGCGCTTATTATTAACATCGGATTTTGCTACGTCTCACATTTCCTCTTGTTTTGAAGAAGATATGGCAATCAAGAAAGCTACACTGAAATGACCCAAGCGGCTATTCTAAAGTTGGTAAGGGATAGCATAGCCGATGCTCTAAGAATTGAAAGGGAAACGGTGGCTGCTGCCGCCGCCGAGGCCATGCCGCTGGCCGCAAGGCTTGCCGCCGCATCGGAAATGCAGGAGGATCCAGAGTTAAGAGCTGTTCTTACAAGGATTTCAAAAGTGGAGATCCCACCAAGTTTAAAGGGACTGAAGGAGCCACTGCCATGGTACGATGGTTCGAGAAATTGGAGTCCGTGTTTTTGTTGTGTAATTGCCCGGATGATAGTAAGGTCAAGTTTGCTACAAGTACACTACTCGATGGAGCATTGTCGTGGTGGAACTCATATGCTCAACCAATGGGAATGGAGAATGCTTTCAAGCTTACTTGGGAGCAATTCAAGGGTTTAGTAACAAAGAAGTTTTGTCCTCGTACGGAAGTGAAAAAGTTGGAGACCGAATTCTATGAGTTGGTAACTATTGGGTACGACATTGATACTTACATTCGAAGGTTTCAAGAATTGGCAGTGTTATGTCCATCTATGGTTTCGGATAATGAGAAGCTACTGGAGGCTTTTATTGAAGGACTTCCCGAAATTATTCAAGGTGACGTGACTTCCTCGATCCAAGAACGATTGAGGAATCTATTCGATTGTCTCAAAAGCTTATGGCACAAGTAGTAAAAAGGGGCAACACCACCAACACCAACCGTAACAACAATACCAACAACCACACCAACTACAACAATAACCAAAACAACAACAACAACGACAATAACCAAATCAACAACAACAAAAGAAAATGGAAAAATGACCAAGGAGGTTATAACAACAACAACCAAAACCGTAACACTAACCATCATCAAAAATGTAATAGAAGACAAGAAGTCGCCAGGGTCTATGTTGCTGCACCAACAAAGGGAAGAGCTTATGCAGGAAACTTACCGCGATGCCACCAATGCACGCTTCATCATAATGGTCCATGTGGTATATGTTTTAGCTGTCACAAAGTAGGACACCTTGCTAAGGACTGTAAGGGCAAAGCCGTAGTCACATGCTTCGGATGTGGAGAACAAGGACACTATCGGAACCAATGTCCTCAAAACCAAGGTCAACAAGTCGAAGGTGCTCATGGGAATGTATATATGTTAGAAGGAGGAGGAGGAGCTCGTCCAGGTATCAACGACGCGGAAGATCAAGAAGTTCGAACTAACAGTCTTATTTTTTTCCTTATGTACTATGTCGTACTAAGTTTATGTTTTCCATCGTATCCGAATCTTTATAAACTAAGATGTATTTCGCTTTGATAAACCACTCGTTGTAAAATATTCTCATCTATCGTACATTATTTTCTTTCCGATCTGTTATCATTTACGAGGATTTTAATTCTTTTTACTTTAACTATCATTTTAACGACACTTCTCCATGTCTTCTCTCTTCGATGTTCATCACAATTTTAACATCAGTTGACTCAACACCAAACAACATATGAATCGATTAGTCCAAGCATTGCATAGTTACTCCTAAATTATACATAGCCTGATCACCTATGTCTAATTCAGAAAGAATCATGCAATGAAGGGAGTAGTAGGCTTATATGTGTAAGCAATTCGCATCGAGCCAAATTTTCAAAATTCCTCCTTCAAACCAATTTAGCCTAATCTCATGACAGTTCTTGTTTGATGAGTTGTGAGATTAAGTGAAAATTGGTTGGTAAAAAGTCTTTTGAGGGTTTTGCTCGAGAATGGGAAAGTTTGCCACATCAAACCCTAAACCCGATAGACTAACACGAACTGAATTCAGTGACTGAATTCCTTTTTGGATGGGCGAATGTGACAACCCGTACTTTCGTGTCATTTCACACAATTTATGCCTCATCATTTCAACATTTATTGTAAACTTGGTTTACGTGTTTCAAATTCGCGAATCGTAAGGTTTAGTGGCGAATTCATGATCATATCATCACGAACATTTCATATGGACTAAGATTAGTCTACATTTCATTGACATCATTTGCATCACGTTAATTCATTCATGACATTTCATTTCACATTTATCGCGTAATTTTTATATTTAATAAACGTTATCGCGTGAGTTATTATTTTGAATATTTAATCCGTTACTTTCAAAAATGATCCCATGTATTTTAAACTTACATTTAGTTGTAAAAACTACATTTTGAGTTTAACAAGTGTTTTGAATTTATTTCGTATACAAGTCGTTAAATTTATATTATTACGACGTGTTTCTTAAAAATTATACGATAATTATTTTATCACCCAAATTTCACAAGGAATGTATTTTTACAATTTTTATTATCTCATTACATTCTATTTTGACCTATTAAAAACTTACTTGTACCAAAAATTTCCATTTACCCTTACTTGTACATTTTCTACACAATTACTTACACTTTTATCAAATATTTACACATTATACACAAGTTTATAAAAAAAAAAAAAATACAAAATATCTACATCCCTCCCCCCTTGGCCGACCAAGGGGGAGGGTATTCATTTAATGATGCATGGTTTGCTTGATTGATAATAAATGTCACTCTACAAAAGTCTTGCTTACACTTTTACTCATTCATTTCACATTTCACAAGTGTTAGAAAAATTGGTTTTCTCTCTTCTTTGGGTCCTTCTATAACCGGCCATCATAGAGAGTTCACAAGGGATCAAAAATTTTCAAGTCCAAGTGTTTATACAATCTAGTTAACATTCTTTATAAGGTTTTGAAATAAAAACCAAGAGTGTTTAGGCTTAACCTTGTTACTTGCACCTCATCATATTCACTTGTAAGAATGTTTCTATCATTTTTCATGTTTCCTTTTCATTTCTTATGTATCTTTTCATTTTTGGAGCAACATGCAAGACATATGTGATTTATACCATTTTTACATGATTTTTGAGTATATATATATATTTGGTCATCCTATAAATATTCCCTTGGTATTCTTTGGTCTTGATGATGTCTAGGAACCCATGACACCCTGAGAAGGTGTATGGTAGGATTAGATTAGTTTTGGAGTTGATTTGAAGGGATTGGAATAGGTTTAGTACGAGTAAAACTATTTTCGACTAGTATAAAAAGTGTTCTGTCCTTATTTTGTTTTTCTGGAAAATCCGACAGTAGACACGAATTTTTGGCCTAGATATTTAGAAAATATACTTTAAAACGAATCCGTGGCCGCTTGAATGGATTAAAACGGAGCTATAACGAAGAAGTTATGAATTTTTCAAGTTTGACGACGAAATATATACGTCCTGAAAATTTCAGCATACTATTTTTACTTTGTTCGAGTCAAAAACGAGTCCTAAGCTTTGCAAATTATTTCGACTTGTCAAAAATATATTAGTATACTTTGATACGAAGCTAAGGACGTTATAATGTAGAAAACGGATTTGAACCGACAAATATATGCACGTTTTCATAAACTTGCCGTAACTATTATTTTTCTGAAAAACTATATTATTTTTACGATACAAGTGTTACGGTAGTGAATCGACCATGTTTGAGGTGTTTTAACCATGATATGGAACATTTTGGAACGAAATGTCTTCTAATGAAATCAAGTTCACCGGGCATATTTTGCAAAACGACAAGCCGTTTGTATAGCGGAGTTGTAGTAAACTATTTACGGATGTCTAAACTTGGCCGAAACTCACTTTTTGCCCTACAATTCAACAAAATCACTATCTTTAACCCTTAATATCTTTATGTTCGAGACCTTTATGACGAAAGCTCCTGAACTGAAACTTCTAGATTTCGATACAAACTTTCCAAAACCGTTGAGTTCGTTCTCTAACGACGACGCATTACACGCTTTTTTTAACTAGTTTTCCAAAGCCAATTTTGTTACTTTCAAGAAAATTCCGACGACATTGTTTTTCGCGAAAAAGTGAAAATTTCACTATAAATCATTATAAAACCATTGTAGGATGACATTTTGACGTAAAAACTTGTAAAGTCATTTTCTAGGGTCAAGACGTCAAAAGTGTATTTTTCGACGATAAGTAATATTTTCAAAACTCGCAAATGGTATAAATAACATACGAAATGCATGCATAACATTACATTGCAACTCATTACGTATCATATCATTCACTATAGGTCAAGATTTACGTATCACACTACATCTCGGTGTACTCACTTTTGTCTTCGCATCATTCCAAAGTGAGTTCTCATAGCCTCACTTTCAATTGTTTTGTACTATTTTGGGGGAGATACATGCTCAATTATTTTCACAAGTACTTTATATTTTTAAGGATAACTTCTATCATGATCACCATTGTTTCTAAATCAAATGTTATACTATATCAATTGTTCTTGTTTATGCTATAGTTCTACGTCGTATAACGTTCTAAATCAGTTGACTACTGATACATCGTCGAATAAAGTACTATGTCAGTTGACTACTGATACATTGAGTTAGGTGCTATTGATTATGTGCTACGTTCTACGTCAGATAATGTTCTAAATCAGTTGACTACTGATACATTGAGTCTAGTCTTATTGATTAAGGCTATTGTTCTACGTCGAGTTAGGTACTATTGTGAATTCATTTGACATCATGTGTTTGAACCAACTATATTACATTTTGGCAGTGGGTTGTGAACACAATAAGTGTTGCAAGTTTTGTATGGGCGGAACTTGGAACTGAGTGGATTTACAATGCCTTTTGCTGCATAAACGATTTTGAAAGGCTTTACATTTCAACTCAAACTCTATGAACTCACTCAACCTTTGTGTTGACACTTTTAGCATGTTTTATCTCAGTTATCTAAGGCATTCACTTCATGGCATGCATTTGGACACATCATGGAGTCGTGGTGACGACGCTGCCTCACTTGGGTTTTACACACTTTAAAACATCGTTTGAATTGTAACAAACTTATTTCCGCACAAGATAATTTTCATTTGGGACCTATACTTTGTAAACTCTGATTGTTTTATTAAATCAAACGATGTATTTTCCAAACGACACTTTAGGTCGTTCAATATAACTGTGATTGTGATGCTATGACAGTCAATCCCCAGGAATTCCTTTCCGCTGCAAAACAGGTAATTTGGGGGTGTGACATAAAGGAATAGTTCTACCAGTAGGCATCCATTTCCTAACAGGCATTGGTCTAGATAATTTAGGGCACAACTCATTAAGATTGAATTACTGCCAAGAGGTATCCATTGATAATCTACATTACTAAATTTTCTTCCTGTGGGTTTCCAATGTTTTCTAACCTTCTTCCACCATTGCTTTCTAGCCTTCTTAACCTGTTTGATAGCATTAACATTCTTAACTGGGTATTTAACCCTATTACTCACATCATTCACAACACATTCATGATTAACACCAGTAATCAAACATTCATTACATGTTTTGCAAGTAGTAGTAGAATTCGAATTAATTATAGTACGCTTAAAGCTAATACTAGAATCAACACTATTCGTTTTGTTCAATTCCAACTTAAAGTTCCTAGGGTGGTCTTCTACTTTCCTCCATTGATTACCCTTAGCTTGCGAGGTCCTATCTTGCTCTGTCTTGCCTTGAGGCTTTGACCTGCTCGCTTTGGTGTCATTTTTACTCCCTGTGAGAGGAATGGGAACATTATTTGGTTTGCTACCTTTTGCATTTTAGGTTTCAAGTCGGATCTCAACTACTTGAAGGCACATTGAAGCTAACATGCTTAACTTTAGGCGCTGAGTGAGGCATATCAAGATTGGCATTCTTAAAATCAGGCACAGAACAAGGCACAACTATTTTATCTTTCTTAGCATCGGGTTTAGGGCATGTTGATCTGAAGCATTCTAACAGCTCTTGAGATCGTTTGGCTTGAATGCAAGCAAACCTAATTTCACTATCAAGGGGCTTATTTATGAAATCCTCCTCTATAATTTCATGGAGATATTCTAGACTATCCTTAAGATGAACTAAATAGTTATGAAATGCCAGTTCATTATTTCTAAGATGAGCAGGAATGTATTTAACAGTCACAATATATTTAGAATCTGTAGATGACTTTGATGCAACATTCTCATTAAAGACAAGTGGCATTTTCCCTTTTACCTGACTCCTCATATTCTCAATTTCCTTTTGTAAAGACGTTATCTTTTCGTTGTTCTTGTTACGAGTGACTTTCATTGAATCCTACAACTCTTTAAAGTGTCGTTTAACTTTTTCATTTTCTTCTAGAAAACTCTCATTTTCCTTTTGTAAAGCATTAACCAAGTTTTGAAGATGAAAAGTTTGAGAACACTGAGAATCTAAAGGAGAGGTATTTGGGAGCCAATTACATTGTTATTTTCACCCTTTAATTGTGAAATTTGGGCTTTCAACTTTCTGATCGTGTTACAGTGAGATTGAATCTGTTTCGTCGCCACGCTTGTTTATTTCAAATAGTGCATCAAACTCGTGAACATTTGAGGATGTCTTGATGTTTGAGGTTTTGACATTTTCATTGAGATGTTGATATTTTAGTTGCAAATCAAAATGTTCAACTTCTAGCTTAGAAAAATGTTTTACCAGATTATGGTGATCATCCTGATCAATTTTATCGTTTAGTTCTGAGTTTTTGTTTTCAAGCTCAATGACACGATCATGGGAAACTTTCAAAGCAACAGTTAATTCATGAAATTAAGAAGCAGTAATAGAATGCTTAGTAATAGTATAAAACACACCTTGAGCCACACAACTCAATACTAAGTTCTCATTTAAGATATGCATATTCTTCCTTTCAATTTCATTATATTTGAGTTCCCGTTCATAATCATTGACCTCAACTATCATTGCATCAAATTCCTTTTCCATTTCTTTAATATCCGAAGTCTATCCTTTTGAAGACTCTCAAATTGACCTTTTAATTGTTTAAAGAAAGGCATGACCTCAGCTTAGATAGCATTCTTTAGTTTGCTTAAAACCCCTCTCCCCTTCAGTTATCCCAGTGGGTGTGATCCTTTTCTTACATGTCTTCTCAAAATTAACAAATAGTTGATAAACAACATACATGCTGATTAAGGTCTTGCTCTTAGTGGGAATTGTTAGGAATTAGAAATTCCCGGTATTAAAGAGTCGGTCACCTCAAGTATATGTAATCGTTAGAATGCTCGTAGTCATAGTTATATTTAGTTAAGTAGTATTTTGTTAAGTAACACCGGAGGACGGACGGTCTTTACCCACTGTATGCCCGATCCACGTTCCCGTTGTGTGGCTTTTATGTAAGACTATAAATACTCTCTACCTTCCAAGGTAGAGAGTTGGAGCTTATAATAATAGTTTTTCTTTCTCTCACTAAGTTCCCTAAACCTCTAACTTTCTCTCTCTAGAACTCACCATTATACGCCCACTTTGTGGTATGGTTTGATGTGTATGTGAAATCCAATATCCAACAATTGGTATCAAGAGCCATGGTTAGATCATATCTTGCACATCTTTGGATTTCTAGTGGTTTTTAGGTGGTTTTTGAGTTTGAAAAATTTTAGTGGTTTGTGCATCATTTGGTTGATTTCTTGTGTTAAAGCTTGGATTTTGTTAGTACTTTTATGTTTAGAATCATCACAAGTGTTTAGGTTTTCATTTGGTAAGCTTGAATCATCTTGGTTGGGTTGTTTTTGGATTGAAAAGTGATGTTTATGTGGTTTTTCTTGCTAGCGACTTGATATACGGATCTATTTCTTCAGAGTTTAACTTGTTTCACAATTTTGTAAAAGTTACAGCTTTGGAGCTAGCTTACTTAGACCTAGCGACACAAAGTACAAGTAGTGGACTCTCCACTACGGTAGCTTACTTGGTGGTAGCGACTTGGTCTCAGAATGAAGTTGCTCTTTAGCTTACTTGAAGTTTTAGCGACTTGAGTAGCTAATTGCTCACAAAATTTTGCTAGCGACTGAGGGTTAGCGAAGTTACTACTTAGCGACTTCCATTTGTCTAGCGACTTGGGACTTTAGCGACTTGGGGTGTAGCGAATTAGGTGTTAGCGACTTGGTGCATTATCTTCTAGCGACTTGGGTGATTGTTTACGGCTTTTCTCTTGATTTAGTAAAATCCCGTGAAAGAATCTATTTCCGGTTTAATCATAGAGTTATAAAATCCCGTATAACTGCTAACATGTCTACCAACGCTCCTACTATCATCTCCATCGCGTCGAGGATGTTCAAGCAAATTGTTCGATACTCGCCCACCCATGCTTGACAGAACCGACTACGATTCTTGGGCTCAACGAATCGATTGTACTTCCTTGGGAAGGAAAATGGTGTCAACATTCTCAAATCCATTGATGAAGGACCGTATCGACGAGTTGAGACGACTAGAGATGTACTTGATAATCACAAGATGGAACTCGATTTACGGAATGGACAGACCAAAGATGTATGATGAGCTTGATGATAAGGAGAAAAGAGATTCGATGTCGATATCGGCTTCTAACATTGTTCTTCAAGGTCTTCCTAAAGACATCTACAAGCCGATCAATCACAAACATGAAGCAAAGGCAAGATGGGATAATGTCAAGATGCTTCTCTCATGCTCGTAATTAACTATGGAAGACAGAGAATCACAACTCTATGACGAATTTGAACACTTCAAGATGAAACCGGATGAGAGTGTCTATGAGTACTATGTGAGATTTCATAAGTTGGTGAATGACATGAGGAACATCGGAATGACTATGCCTAACATTCAGCTGAACTCAAAGTTTGTGAACAACATGAATCCCTAATGGCACAAGTTTGTCACTTCTGTGAAGCTCACTAAAGGATTGAAGAATACAAACTATGAGCAACTCTATGCCTTCCTTCTTCGGAATGAGAGACATGCTATGTTTGAAAATTGGTTCTAAATCAGCTCAAAACCAACCGTGGAGAGACAAGCTCGCCTAATGACTCAACTTCTATTCAAACACATCGAATCACAACCAAAGCCTCACAAGTCATACCCATGGGAAATGGTAATCACAAACTAATTCCTCGATCCCATGTTCAAACAAGCCGAGCTCGATGCACACGTGGTAATTTCATTAATCAACTAGCTCTTCAGATCAGTCAAAACATGAATTCTCTCCCACAAACCAATAACAACCTCGTAACGCATCTAACCCACACAATCAAGCTACTGTTAAAGATGGGAGGATCGTGGTGCAACCAGCCAGAAAGACAAGATGATCGGGAAGAGGTGGAGCTAGTAGAAGTTATGTTGTTAATCAGAATCGAGGAAGGAATGGTAATCAAGGTCAAGCTAAGCCGATCAAATGTTATAATTGTGGTGGTGAGGGACACATTGCAAGGAACTGCACATCTCCAAAGCGCCCACGCACGCCGATTACTTCGTGAGATAAGATGCTACTTGTGCAAGCTCGTGATAATGGTGCTACTTGGATGAAGAGGAATTGTTGTTTCTGTGAGGCAATGCCAAGACCTATGATGCATGTGGATGAGCAGCCTATTCAGAGAGATAGGTCACAATCATCGAATGCCTTTCAAGTCGCCGATTGTGATGCATACGATTCTCGATGTGGATGATGGACCTCATCGCACACACAATCTTTAAGGCTAGCATTTCTCCAATGGTTTCTCCCAAGGTCTCCTCTTCAACACAGTCTGGCCCATCCAAAGACACACTCATCTCAGAGGTACTAAAACTATACGATGATGCCGATGTGCATAAGATGCATGACAAAGTACTATCAATCAAACTTTGTATCAAATAGTTAAAATATGGGTAATATCAATGTTGTCCCATATGATCAATATGTGAAACAAAGTGAAAGTGAAGTTGTACCAAGTGATGCATCTCCCGCAATAACAATGACTATATTTTTGATGAATATACCGCCTGCGCCCCTCATGATTCTCGTAATATCCTAATTAAATGCCTATAAAGAACGTGTTGCTATTTATGAACAACGTGATAAATTTGAGTTGACCACTCGTGAGCAGGAAATGGATGACCAAGTGCGTATAATTATTAGAAAAAGTAATTTTCGAGAAGAAGTATTAAAACAAGAGTTAAATTCCTTGCAAGAAAAACTTTCTAAAACCGCTAAGCAAAAACAAGAACTTCAAGAAAATGTGAAAATGCTTAAGCAAGAATTTAATGCAAAGGAATCAAAACTCTTGAAAGATTTTTCTAATCTGAAAACTTTGAAAACAAACTTGAAAACAAGTTGTACATACAAGGGAACACCATTCAGACCGCTCACATGATCACTAAGCATAGGGTCCTAAGCGATAAGCATAGCATTCCCTTGTTGAGGAACCAAATCCAGAGGTCATTAAAAGGGCTAGAAATGCTCATAAGGTTCTTTATGATGGCAATGAAATCCTTAAAACTAGACAGAAACCTAGTTGCGCTGAGTGCACTGAGGAAGATAAGAAATTAGATGAAGTCACTAGGGAAAAGATGAACAAGAAATTAGATGATCCTAAATGTAGAGAGAAGAAAATAAAGATCACACCCCATGATTACAAGAAGGAAAACTGGATTTCCTTGAACATGTTTAAACCTCGACATTGTTGACTCCCTAACAAGTTTTCTCGAAAATGGATTTAGATAAGCGTAAAGTCGAAAATATTGTTGAAACAAACCCTCCTCTTTTGAAAATGCCTAGAGCGACTGTGTATCCTCCCATACACCAATGCATCTTGTTCCTAGAACAATTGCCACTAAAAGCAAGACCTTAATTAGCCAATATGTTATACTTCAACTATTTGTTGATTTTGAGAAAACTTGCAAGAAAAGGATCACACCCAATGGTATTACGGAAGGAGAAAGAGGTTTTGAGCAAATGAAAGAATGTTATTTAACCGAGGTCATGCCTTTCTTTAAACTTCTAAAAGATCACTTTGAGAGTCTTAAAAAGGGATAGAAACTGATATTAAGGGAATGGAAAAGGAATTTGATGCAATGATAGTTGAAGTTAGTGACTATGAGCAGCACTAAAATATAATGAGATTGAGAGGAAGAACTTGCATACACTAAATGAGAACCTCGATTTCGAATGTATTACTCAAGATGTGTTTTTCACTGCTACAAATTGTTCCATTAATGCTTCCAAATTTCATGAATTATCGGTTGCACCGAAAGTCTCCCATGATCGTGTCATTGAGCTTGAAAAACTAATTCTGAACTAAACGAGAAAATTGAACTGGATGATCACGACAATTTGGTTAAACATTTTTCTAAACTAGAAGTTGAGCATTTTAATTTACAACTAAAATATCAACATCTTAAAGAAAATGTCAAAACTTCAAATATCAAGACATCCTCGATGCTCCGAGTTTGATGCAGTGCTTTTCAAATTAACAAACGCGGATGAACAGATTCAAGGTCATTGCAACACGATCATAAAGTTGAAAGCCCAAATCTCTCAATTAAAGGGTCAAACGAACAATATGACAGCTCCCAAATGCCTCCTCCTTTAGATTCTCTGAATTCTCAAACTTTTCATCTTCAAAACTTAGTTGATGCCTTACAAAAGGAAAACAAGAGTTTTCTAGAAGAAAATGAAAAAGTTAAACGACATTTTAAAGAGTTATATGATTCAATAAAAGTCACCCGTGACCAAAACAATGAAAAATAACGCCTTTACAAAAGGAAATTGAGAATCGAGAAGTCGTGAAATGGGAAACTACTATTTGTTTTCAATAAGAATGTTGTCTCAAAGTCACCCTTAGATTGCAAATATAACACTGTGATGCTTAAATATATTCCTCCTCATCTTAGGAATAATGAACATGCTTTTCATGAATACTGAGCTCACCTTAAGGATAGTCTAGAATGTCTCCGTGAGATTGTCGAAGAGGATTTCATTAACAAACCTCTTGATAGTGAAATTAGGTTTGCTTGCCTCCGGGCCAAACGATCTCAAGAGTTGCTAGAATGTGTAATTGCAACATGTCCCAAATCCTTAACCTTAGGTGCAAAAGGCAAAGCCGTGATGCCTTGTTCTATGCCTAGTTCCAAGCAGGAAATCCGCTCTATGCCCAATTTTAAGAAAGGAAACACTAATGTGCCTTCAAGTAGTTCAGATTCCAGATATGTTAGTACTAAGAAAGTGAACGCCAATGTGCCTCAAAAAGCTCAAATCACAGCCTTAAGAAAGTATACACTAATGTGCCTTCTAGTACTTCTGATCCTTGCACATCAAGTTCAGGAATGCAAAAACAAGATCAACCAACTAATGTTTCCATTCCCTCTACAGAGTAATCAAGTGACTTTAAAGCAAGCGGTGTCAAAGTCTCAAGGTAATACAAGGAATGATAGGACCTTGCAAGCTAAGAATGTGCATTGGAAGAGAGTAGAAGACCAATCTAGGAACTTTAAGCTTGAGTTGAATAAAACGAATCGTGTTGATTCTAGTATTAGCCTTAGGCGCATCGTAATTAATTCAATTCGATACTATTTGCATACCTTGTAATGATGTCCGCTTGAATTTCTTGCTAATCATGAATCTGGTGTGAATGATTTGTCTAATGCTATCAAATGCCCAGTTAAAATTGTTAATGCTAATAATCGTGCAAATAAGGCAAAAAGGCAAAACCGAAAGATTGTTAGAAAACAAAGGAAACCCACAGAAGAACTTTTATAAAGATAGGTTATTATTGGATACCTTTTGGCCATAAGAATAATCAGCTTTACTCTCAAACTACTAAGATTATGCCCACTAGAAAATGGATGCCTACTGGTAGAACTATTCCCTTAAGAAGTGAACATACTTTGAATAGGTCAAATACGCATACACCAAAGATTGCATCTATTCCCAATGATTCCATTGCTTCTACTCGATATGGATGTTTCGCTGATGTGGGTGTTTCACCATCAAGCACTAACCAAGTGGAACCCATTCTTGCATGGGGATCCCAATTATCCAGCTTATCCATTCTTGTCTCAGTGTTCAACCTGCAGATCATTCAAATCGCTCTCGGGTACCCGGACTCGTGCCGCTCCAAGCATATGACCGAGACCGGTCGCGCTCATGAACTTCGTGAGCAAATTCATCGACAGCTTAGATTCGTAATGATCATTTCGGAGCAATTAAGGGTTATGGTGATTATGTTGTTGGTGATAGTGTTATCTCTAGAGTATACTTTGTGGAAGGTCTTGGTCATAATCTGTTCTCTGTTGGTCAATTCGGACTCGATCTAGAAGTAGCTGTCAGAAAACATACTTGTTTTGTTAGAGAACTTGATGGTAAGGAACTTTTAAGAGGAACTCGTGGTTCAAATCTTTACACCATCTCCATAGAAGATATGATGAAGTCTTCTCCAATTTGCTTGATGTCAAAGGCTTCAAAAACAAAGTCATGGTTATGGCATCGACGTCTCAATCACTTGAACTTCGCCACCATCAATGATCTCTCCAGAAAGGACTTAGTTGTAGGTTTACCTCGACTAAAGTATGAAAAGGATCATCTTTGTTCAGCATGTCAATTGGGAAAAAGCAAGAAGTATGCCCATAAATCCAAACCTACTAACTCTGTCACAAAAGTTCTTCATACAATTCATATGGATTTATGTGGACCAATGAGAGTGCATAATATCTTTGGGAAGAAATATGTGTTAGTTATAGTTGATGATTACTCTAGATTCACTTGGGTCAAGTTCTTAAGGACAAAGGATGAAACTCCAGATATCATCATCAAACTCATCAAACAAATTGCAGTTCGACTTAACAAAAGAATTATCCGGACAGATAATGGAACTGAGTTTGTTAACAAACAACTTAGTGAATTTTATGAAAGCATTGGAATCAACCATCAAAGAAGTGTTCCACGAACTCCTCAACAGAACGGTGTAGTTGAAAGGCTAAATCAAACTCTTGTAGAAGCCGCTAGAACAATGCCGATTTACTCCAAAGTTCCAATGTTTCTCTCAATGGCCGCTATTGCCACGCATGCTACACACAAAATCGCTCCCCGATTCACACTGTTCATGGAAAGACACCATATGAACTTGTCCACAACAGAAAACCTAATCTCTTTCCTTCGTGTGTTTGGAGCATTGTGCTATCCAACTAATGAGGGTCAAGACTTAGGCAAACTTAGAGCTAAAGGCATTTGAGTATTTGTAGGATATGCACCAAACAAAAAGGGATACCGAATCTACAACAAAAGAACCCGAAACATCATGGAAACAATTCACGTTACGCTTGATGAGTCGACGTCAAACGGCTCCAACAATTCAGCTCGGACCCGCACTTCAAATCATTCCAATTGGTTCATCCCTTGTTCCAAACTCTTCTCAAGAAACGCCATATGTACCTCCATCTAAAGATGATTTAAGGAAATTGTTTGATCCTATGTTTGATGAACTTTATGATCCGAGTACTAATGAGGTGTTGATCCCTACAAAGAGGTTGCTCATATTCCGTGAATGAAGTCAATCCCTCAGCCTCAATATCTTTAAGTCAAGGAGTGCCTTCTGCTGATCCTTCCGTCTCATCAACAAATCATCATTCTTCAAATGTACATCATGGAACTGTTTCGCATCAATGATGATGTTAATCCTTTGCTAATCCCGAAGATGCTCCATTTGAAAACATATTTGCTCCCGAATCTTCTTCTAACCATCTTCTTCGTGAGACATCGATCTGCTACTTCAGCCTCAACAACTACCACATGAACACCTCATAAAATGGACTCACGATCATCCATTAGACAACATCATTGGAAATCCTCTCGCCCAAAGATCCACACGGAAACAACTTGCAACCGATGCCTTATGGTGCTTCTTCAACTCCGACTCTCTAAGATCGAACCAAAAGATGTTAAAACCGCCATGAATGAAAATACCTGGTTCAATGCTATGCAAGATGAAATTCATGAGTTCGATCGACTAGATGTATGGGAATTAGTACCGCTCCAGATTGTGCTATGATTATTGCTCTAAAATGGATCTTCAAAGTGAAACTTGATGAGCATGGTGATGTGTTAAAGAACAAGGCTCGATTAGTTGCTAAAGGATACCGCCAAGAGGAGGGTATAGACTTTGAAGAATCTTTTGCTCCTGTGGCTCGAATCGAGGCAATTAGAATCTTTTGGCTAATGCTGCAAGTAAGAACATGGTAGTCTATCAAATGGACGTAAGACGGCATTCCTGAACGGAGATCTTAAAGAAGTCGCTTCACGCCCAACCCAAGGATTTGTAAATCAAGAGCATCCTACTCACGTTTATCGCTTGAAGAAGGCCCTTTATGGTTTAAAGCAAGCTCCAAGGGCATGGTATGATACGTTGTCAAAGTTTCTTCTATCAACCGGATTTAGCAAAGGAGCAGCTGATCCAACATTGTTCACCAGAAGTCGCAAACATTTAACTCATGTTCAAATTTATGTTGATGATATTATTTTTGCCTCGACCGACCCAATGGAATGTGATCGTTTTTCTAATGAAATGAGTTCAAAATTTCAAATGTCAATGATGGGACAAATGTCATTTTTCTTGGGATTACAAATTTCGCAAAGTCCCTGAGGCATTTTCATAAATCAATCTAAATATGCAACTGAGATCTTAAAGAAATTTGGATTTGATTCAAGTGACCCTCTTGACACTCCCATGATTGATCGAACCAAACTAGATGAGGACCACTCAGGATCATGATTGACCAAACAAAATATCGTAGTATGATTGGATCCATGATGTACCTCACGCCTAGTAGACCGTACATCTTGTTCACGTTTGCATGTGTGCTAGATACCGTGCTAAGCCTACTAAAAAGAACCTTGAAGCGTTAAACGGGTCTTTCGGTATCTCCAAGGAACCATCAATATGGGACTTTGGTACCAGAAGGACACCGGTATGTCACTAATGTTCAGCCTATGCATGCCGATCATGCAGATGTCAAGATACTCGTCAAGTACCGGCACATCTCGAGGTGCTCGCTTTGGGTGATAAGCTTATGCAGTACTTCTATTTCCTATACAGAGGCTGAATACATAGCCATGTCATCTTGTTGTGCTCAAGTCTTATGGATGAGATCTCAATTATCTCGACTATGGCTTTGAATTCAACAAAATCCTCTGACAGCGATAATAAAAGTGCTATTGCTCTCTCATGCAACAACGCTCAACACTCAAGAGCAAAGCATATCGACATTCGACATCATTTCATCAGGGAACAAGTGGAAAAAGGTGTGGTGGAACTCTATTTTGTGAGATCCAATATCGCTTAGCGTACATCTTCACCAAAGCTCTTCCAAGAGAACGCTTTTGAGTTTATCTTCCACGATGGCTTGAAAAGCTTCA
>OU343224.1:270640152-270710967 GCA_910596185.1 Chrysanthemum makinoi
ACCTGTGGACTGGGAGGTTTAGCCCTGATGGGTTACGTCCGGTTGCGTTTCAAAGTAGAAGACCTCTTCGTCTGACTAGTTCTTCATAGCTTTCATCCACCACTGTTTTTTCGGTTCGTGCTTGGGAGTGAGAATAGGAACAGCTTTTCTTTGAAGGAACTTTCCTTTTCAGTTGGAGGTTTCCTCTTGGGGAACTTCCTTTGACTCTCTATGCTTGTAACATTCCCTATACTTCCTCTTCTGGTTTTCCTTGTGGGTGTGCCAGCAGATTTGTCATCAAGAAAACCAACTTTGTTCTCTTTGCACGACTTTTAGATACCTTTTGTAAGAGTTAGCTTTTTGAGTTCATCTGAGTAGAAGTGGTCTGGCAATACAGCACCTTTTGTTTCTGGTAGTTGACTCTTAAATCTCGATTGTTAGAAGGGTTGACAACATGTCGAGGTTATCGGGATCATTGATTCTCTTAGGATATCGTGGTTATATCCAAGTGCTCTTTGGATCAACAATTTTGTATATCCGATATAAGGAATCTTTGAGCCGCTTTTGAGGAATGTCATCATGTCATCCCATATCGAGCTTCAATTCGATATGTTTCATGTTGATCAGAGCCCAAGAGATTTGCAGTTCCACGAGCTTGGGATGCTCATAGTCATTATAATTGGGAAACAGTTTTTTGTGATGATGATATAAAGGGTCTCCAAGCGCTGAGAATGTTCTTTAGATCCACGTAAATGCTTATTGATTACTCCGAAGCTTCGGCCGCACCAATATATCAAACAAGAATTGCAGAACAGTCTCTTCAGTTGGTGCCGCAGAGTATTCAGTTGGTATGATGTCGGGAATGAGGAGAGCAGCTCTTAAATCTGCAGGTGTGATAGTGACTTGTTTGTGGTTGAGAGCACGTCACAAAGCCATTACGTCCTTTGATCTTTCAGCATTGCCCGGAAGCTGCGAATGTAGATCTCCGATATCGTGGCGAAATGGTGAGCATGTTCTCGATAAGGATGGCTCTTCAGAATGTCAACAAAGAATGACAAGAAGATTCCGAGCAGTAGAGTTTCAAAGTCGACACGAAGATTATTCTTTCCAATTCAACCATGAGGGAAAATATCAGCAATGGTGAGAACATTGGTGCATCCACATTCATTGAGCGTCCATGTCGCGGATCTCGAAATACATTTAGCCAACAGAACCAACATATCGAAAGACATTATGTTAGTCAACAGAAGGTTTTATTGTCTACTTATTGAATGAGATATGTCAATGATTGTATTCTGAGTCCAAAGTCACTTGTTTGTTCAATAGTCCGTGACGCGAGAAAAGTTCCGTGAGTTAGTTAACTTTAAGGTTTAAAGTTCATGTTATCACTTATTTTTCACAACATATTAAACGTTTAAGCTTATTAGTGACATTTATTGGTTTCGTGACGTTATGATTTATTTATTTACAAGCACACGTAAAAATTCATAATGATGGTTTGATCAAGGCTTAGGCGAGAATGGCAGCTTATGCGCAACAGAGAGGTATACGCCAGAGCATAAGCTTACGGTAGGATCTTTACTACGCAACAATATTACGTGTAGGGAAAGGGACCTTAAGCGTAGGGGCTTACGCAAGATAAAACCTTACGCTGCAAGGCTTACTCGTAAGAGTAGACCTTATGCGTAAGGTAATCGTTTACACATATCCTTCACAGGATACGCGTAGTCCCTTATGTAGAACCTTACGCGTAATCGCTACGCGTAAGATTTCTCTTACGCATAACATGCTATCGTAGGTGATCCTTATGCGTAGATGTTCAACAACCTTGATTCTGATTTTTACGTGTAGCAAACCTAAAATAAATTAATCATAGCATCAATATCAACATATACATTCATTCTATAAACATATCATGGCATGAATACTTATCAAACAGTTTACGTTAAAAACCTTATGCGTAGAACTTAAACCCTAAGGTTCAAAGATTACGCCAAGAAATCTAGCCAGCGATTTTGCAACAAAGTTTTTCTGGTAAGTCAAAGATGCCTATTGAGTTGTCTTAGCCAAGTTTTAACATCAAATGTGTCTAGAATCAAAAATACCCAAACCGAATGAACATAAACCCTAAATTCCAATTTATGAATCATAAGTGTTTCTGGGTGATATCTGGGCCTAGATATGATCAATTCAACTTGACAACAACCTCCTACAATAATATTTTTCACCAAAAACGTTCACATATGAAAACGCCCAAAACGACTCATGAACCCTAATTTTGTAAAACAATCAATTCGTGTTTCTGGGTGGATTTTGAGGATAAACATAGTATCATTGATGTTATTGAAACGTTTTGACACACTTATTTTAACCACAAACACACACCAATGATTGTGTGTACATACGATTATGCGTAGAACACTTAATCACTCATATCTCACGTTTTAGCCGTTGGATTTGTAAAAAATTCAAAACCATTTTTTGTAAACACGTTAAGATTATGAAATAACTTACAAATTGATGATCCAAAAACACGGATTTGTTGAACGATTTTTAAGCGTAGGATATGGTTGGTGAAATATTAAATGTGATGAGTAAATGAATTAGGTGGGTAGTTTTATTAAAATAACTTTAAGATTTTGACAGTTTTAGTCCCTCCACCTTTTCCATTTTCATCCAAAGCCTTTTAACTTCCATTTTGGTTACCAAACAAAAGATTTTAAGAACGAACTTGCGACATCTCCCCTCGACTTAAGAAATAATGAATGTTTATAAATTTAGTACGAGGAGTGTCAAGGAACCAGTAAATGTGACCACCAATTTAAAGAAACAACCGATTAGGGAACATGCAAGTACAGTGTTATTTTGAAACATTAATATTTATTTTCTCCCCTCAACACTTGATCGGAAAAAATACTGAATTTTGAAAGATTAGAGTGTTGACGGAAGAAATGTACTTGCCATGTTAAGAGAAAAATAGATAGAATAATATTTTTGTTGTTTATCTGATTATATATATATATATATATACATATATATATATATATATATATATTTTGTATTTTGTTTTTGAAAAATTATTTACAAAAGAGGTTTTGGTGTTTGACTGGTTTTTAAGAATGTTCTAAGAGTTCATCCAGTTCCTTTGAAAAAAAAAAGTCAAACACCGCATACCTCCGGTGACCAACTCATTAACCTAGCGGGAGGCAAGGCTTGGTGAGTAGATTTGCCAATTGGTATTCTGTCACCCGAAGTATAATTCAACTGTACCCTGTGTCCACGTGATCCTTGATGAAATGATATCGAGATCGATGGCTTTGACTTTGAGTGTTGAACTGAGTTGCACGACATCGCAATAGCACCCGATTGTCCACAGACACGGGATTCTGTCAAATACGTAACCATAGTCTTTGAGTTGTGTTCTCATCCAAATGACTTGAGCCACACGCCACATGGCTACATATTCGCTTCGGTTGAGCAGCGATGTACAGTCCGCTTCTTCGATTGCCATGTCACCGCTTTGTCACCAAGAAATTGTAGAGCTCCCCAAATACTTTTTCCGTGAATCTAAGCATCCTGCGTGATCAGCGTCTGAAAAAGCGATTAGTTCAAAACCAGAATCCTTAATCCCCAAATTAATGGTTCCCTTGATGTATCGGAGGATTCTTTTAGCCTCAGAGAAGTGGGTTTCAGTTGGTCTCGACTGATACCTGAGCAAAGATATACTGCGAAATACAATGTCAGCCCGCCTATTAGATACATGAGAGTCCCATTGATACTACGGTATTTGGTAGGGTCCACCAATTTCCCATGTAAATCAGCGTCTAGCCTGCCATTGGTGTGGCATAGGTGTCAGAGTTTTGCATTCCAAATTTGTGTAGCAATTTGATATGTGCTTAAACACATACCTTTCTTTAATCATAAGACCCAAACAACCAAGAAAAAGTCGCTATTGCTAATATTTGTGGTTTTCTTGAGTTTGTGCTTGTGCGGTATGGATATGTAAAACACAAAAAAAAGAGCCAAATCGATGTAAATCCGACAAGGAGAGTATCGAGAGAGTTTTAGCTGAGCCTAAGGTCTGATTGTGCATTTTGAAAGATTTTATTCTCGAAGATGATTTTTTGAAGTTCAATCATAAAGTTTGAAGAAAAGTCAAGAATAGTCCCTCCTGCACTTTCATATTTGGCAGAATAATACCCTCAATCCCTCAAGTTTCAGATTTTACAAAATTTCACCTCTTCACCCTTGGATTATTTGAGATTGATAAGATTGGTCTTGAAAAGATTTTCAGAAAGTACAGAATTGGTCCCCTGAAGTTTCAATTTATACAAGTATGGTCCTTGGCCATTTAATAATCATTATAATAATAGTCAATCCAATCTTAAAAACCTCGCAACCAATCTATCTAATCATCCAATCCGCCCTAAACTCGCCCAATATCCAAACCACTTCAAACCCCAATTCATTCAACCAAAACCACGGATCAACCTATTAAACAAACCCGAATACTAATAAACGTTTTTACTTACCCAAGTCAACACCCCTTTACCCCCGGTCACAAATATCAAATTATAATAAAAAATCCTTGCCGCTTATTTTCCTCCCCACCAGTTTACCCATGTAGAACCCTAAATTACCCACCCGTAATTGGTCAATTTCACAAAGCATTAAGGGTAGATTCGTACTTTCTCTACATCCCACACTACACACAGAATGACACCTCACCTATCCGTGTGCTCTAGGCCACGTGTTGTGCTTCTATTGGCCGAAACATGTCATCAGATTTAATCCAATGGATGAGATCAATGGGAACGGTTATTATGATCCAAGGGTGATAGCAAGCTCAGAAGAAGCACATTTGGAAGAATTCGAGAAGCTTCCAAGACCTTAGCTCAAGTTATAAATAGGACTCATTTTCGTTCACAATGTATTTTATTCTGTATCTTATTTTTCTCTCTCTAGTTTTAATAGTATAATCAGGAGTAATTTCAATTTCTAATGTTTTAAATTTACTTGTAATTCGTATTTTGTACTAAAATTTCCATCATTAATAAAATTAGAATTTCATTCTCAAGTTTTGTTTAAGTTTCTATTGTCTTAATTCTGCTTATAATCTTTGTTTAGAGCTTGTTTTAGTATAATCCAACTGTTTTTAGATTATTTCTTCATAATCTCAAAAATACAAAAAAATCAAATAAAATCATTTGAAAAATAAAAAATCATAGTAGATCTGCTTATAGAGTGATTTCTCATTGATCTACTGTTTTAGTAAGTTCATTTAAGCTTTTAGTAGCTTATTGTGAGCTTATACTTGTTTCAAACTCAAATCACAAAAATCTCAGTTGCTACAGTAGCTGTTTCATTCATGCTGGTGTTGGATCTGGATGGTAATGATGCAGTATGCTGGTTTGGTTGAATCTGAGCTGGTATTGGATTAGGTTTAGGGGATATTAGGCTAGAGGTTCTTGTTTCATCAGTGTGCAAGCCATAGTGGCTAAGGAAAATTGTAAGTTATCAAATCTGTTTTGGTTCATTTAATATCTGTCTGCTGAATCTGTTATTAAGTGATTATCTATAGTTATTGATCAGTGTTTGATGGTAGATTAGTATAATATAGTAGTAATCTGCTTATTAGTTCTATATTCATAAGTGTGAGTAGTGTTTGGAAGTGTCCTAGATCTGTGATAGAGATCAGCTAGACAGATAAGAGTAGTTGATACATGCTTGAGTAGGTTATTGATTATGATCTAAGGACTTTGTTATAGCAGTTTTACATCAAAAGTCAAAACACTCTAAATCTATTTCTAATTGTTCATCTGTTGGAATTTTGAGATAGCATTTGTTTTTTTTAGATTCAAATTTCATTAGAGAGGCTTAATATAACTTTGTTTAAGCTTATATCATCATAATCAGTTCTAAATTGTGGATCAAATCTGAGTTTGGTCAAAGTTCCATATCTGTTCTTTATAAGTCAAAATTGTTAAAACAGTTTTTAGAAAAACTTTGACTCCCCTCATATTGCTTCATTACTAAGTTTGAGTGTGTGAAACTTTGGGATTTGCAATATTCAATTGGTCTAGTTGTGATAACTGCTTTTTGTGAAATCTGGTTTAGTCCTTTTAAGCTTCAAATTAGCTGTTCAACTTAGCTTAATCTGCCCTGTTCACACTCAGCTAAACTGAGTGTGAATCGTGCAAATTGCAGAGCTTGTGTTGGTCTTATTTCTAGGAGTTAGAACTTGAGACTTGGCACATTTGTAGCTGCCAGTGTTCTATAGGTCTGCATAATTGGTTTTTGGTTTTGCTTATTGATTAAGCTTGTGCATAGGCTTATACATAGGACCTGAATCATTGTTTTGCTCAATAAGCAGTTTGCTTAGATCATAGAACTGAGCTTATATCTTGTTAGGAGTAGGTGTTATTAGCTGCAACTAGCTTATTTTAGTAGATTATAGCTTCTGTCATGTGTTTGGTTTTTAAATAGCTTGTTAGCTTATTTTAGTAGCTTATTTCATAAGCAGTTTCACTACATCTTTCAATTTTCACACATAAGCTGCTTATTTCTCATTTTTCATAGATTCATATTATCATTTTAGAATTTTCCTGAGAATTTCACAATTTTGGTCAACTTTACTATTTTTCTCAATTTAAATTAGTTTTTAACCACTTTTTAATAGTTTTATTGAAATTATTGAAAAAAGTTCCAAAAAATAATTTTTCAATTTTCTCCGTTTAAGAAAAATCTTAAAAGCATAAAAAATATTTTTCCATATTTTTTCCCTTTTATTTGGTATTTTTCACAATTTAAATTAGATTAAAATAGTTTTAAAATTGTAGATAATAGAAAATTAATCTGAAAAATACAAAAATAGTTTTAAAAGGTCTTTTGAGTTATTTGTGATTTTTAGAAAATAGTTTCATATTCTTCTCTTTGATTTTTATAATTTTTAGTATTTTAAATTATTTTTTTAGTTAAAAATTAGTTTTTAATTTTTATAAAATCAAGAAAAATCCAAAAAAATAGTTTTAATTCTAAAATAGTTTTCTAATATCATTTCTAGAGTAAAAGTAAATTTAGGCATTTTTAGGGTATAATTTAGACGTAGTTGCATTTTAATTACATTATTAATTACGCTTTTAGTTTAATTTGCACTTAGATTCCCGTAGATTATTTTCCTTAATTACTTTCCCCATTCCCGTAGTTTAATAAAATCAAATTCATTTATCCAAAACATCGAGCATTAAATTCCAAACCAAGAACGACGTTGGCAATTCACGCCTCGTTGGGAAAACGATTCGTGTTGACTAATCCGTACACAACATCACACACGGATTTGATTTATTATTCTTTTCCCTAAGAGAATTTGAATCTATCGTTCGATTATTTTTGATATCGATATTGAGGATTTATCCACACACATAACCCTTAAGCCTTCATTATCAAAAACTCAGTGTCCGAGCCGTTTTAAGTTTCTTACGGCTAGTCATTCACAGTGGTAGTTTGTGTGAGTTAAGCTTGACGTGTTTTCTGGCACTAATCAAATTTTGGCGCCAGTGCCGGGAGGTTGTGTCACGACAATATCGTTTGAGGTTTGACGATTAGTGATTCGAGATCCTTCATTCGTGAAGTTACTATTTTTCTATAAAATAAAAAGTAAAAAATATTTTCCTTTTCTTTGTATACATATCAGATTAAAAATACAAAAGATTTTCTTTTGATTTTGAGCTAAATAGAATACACCAATTATATAACATTCTCAACGGAGGTGTTATCTTAATAGTTCCCGAACTAAAGATTCAAAAACTTGCCTTTGTGTCGCTTGTGAATTGATTTATTTCTATCGGATAAACAAACTGTGTGGTGGGTATAAGGACGGCCTGACATTAAATTGCGGCCGTAAAGAAGCTGGTTTTAATAAGCTTCGCTCGACCTAAAAAGCTCTCCGCCGCTTTGTGCGTTTGTCTTATAGAAGTGATTTATTCACTTGGGATTATTGGTTAAGTTCATTGTGTTTTTCGAATACCCGTATCATTTTTATATGCCTTGGTTTTTAAGTGCATGCGCACTCGCTCTCGATCTAGACGACTTCATAAGCAGAATCAGAACTTACACGAGTTACGTAATATGGCTGCTCCCCAACGACCACCAATACCCGGGTCCTAATCCTCCTCCCGATAATCAACATGTAGCTCCCATCTCCGAACCATGGAGGAGCTATGTCAACCTACCATGTACGTAGGGGAGGACCAATTGCATCGACTAATTTTCAAGCTACCGATTTTAGCTTGAAACACCATATGATAGAACAAGTAAAAAACAGTTGTCAATTTCATGGTTTACCAGATGACGATGCAAACAAACATCTTGATAAATTTTTGACCGTCACTCAGAGTATGAAACAGAATGGGGTCTCCGATGACGCCCTTCGTCTGTATCTTTTCCCATACTCTTTGACTCATCATGCCACGTCTTGGTTTAATCGACTCCCGAAGAATTCGATTCATACCTTCGAGGAAATGGTTTCGAAATTTCTGGCAAAGTACTTTCCACCATCGATGGTGACGAAATTGAGGAACGATATCATAATTTCCTAATATCCCAATATCCCGACTAATCTTTGTTTTGAAGCTGGGAACGATATAAGCTTGCGATTGATCGATGTCCAAATCATAACATGTTGCTTGTCACTCAAATTGATACGTTTTATAATGGTTTAACGTTGAGACACCGTGAAACGATCAATGCTGCTGCTGGTGGAACTTTCATGAAAAGACGTCCCGAGGAATGTTACGATCTTATTGAGAACATGACCGCTCATTATAACTATTGGGATTCTACCGCCGAAAGGGGTGCATCATTCGATCAAATACGCTTCTTCTCTCGAAATAGCCGCATGAACAAAAAGATCGACGATATCTACGGATTACCGATGAACAATCGAATCAACAACAACAAGTGAAATCGGTACACCGATTGTGAGACTTGGGAGGTCCACATTCTTATTCGATTGCCCACCGTCGGTGGCTACGCACATGAGAATTTTATGCTGCACAGGAAACTATAATCAACCGCAAGGAGTTCGAAATCTTCTTAGCTACCGTTCAAACAATTATCTCGACCTCCGGTTTCAACCAACCTCAACAACCAAACCATAATCAAAACCGTTTCAATGGTAATCATCATGTTAATCAGAACCGAGGAGCTAATTTTAATCATGGAAATCAACACTACCAAGCTCCTCTACCTCAAGTTTACCAACAACCACCTCCTCCTCAACATCTTATCAAGCACCTCCTCAAGCCACCCCGAACAAAGATTTTCTAACTTACATGAAGAACTCTGATTACACCATTAAAAGTTTGCAAAATCAAATTAACGGCATGAGGACGACTTCAAAAGGAGATGGAAGCTACAAGCAACAACGATGTCCTGAAATAAAGAATATGATGGCTAGTTTCTTTCAAGCCACCACCGTCCACATCTTATTCTCAACCCTCAACCCGGGTTCCGTTCTCTCTCCAAGCAATACGATTCCAAACCCGAGAGGGACATGAAAGCAATTACTACCCCAAAGTGGTGTTGCTTATGATGGACCTACGGTTCTCCTCCCACTAATTCTCTTTCTTCTTCTCATGTGGTAGACCGTGAGACCGGGGGACAAAGGACCAGTGCTTCCTACTGATAAGGGAGTATGAGAATGTCCAACCCACGGTTGTCCAGGATTGAGCCCAAGATGCTCCCGTTATGTGAAGAAAGCTAATCCAAAACCGTCCTATCCCATATCCGTCTCGTCTTAAAACTCTTCGTGAGAAGTCGAATCATCAAATGGAAACGTTCTTCCAAATCTTCAAAGACTTGAATGTGGAAATCAGTTTTGCGGATGCTCTTCTCTTGATGCCCAAACTTGCTTCTATGATTAAGGGATTGCTTACGAATAAGGAGAAACTATATGAGCTTGCTACGACATCTCTGAATGATAATTGTTCGGCGGTTATCCTCAAGAAACTTCCCGTAAGTTAGGGTGACCCCGCAAATTCCTCATTCCGCGTGATTTTCAAGGAATTGTTCAATGAAACTCGCCTTGGCCGATCTTTGGCGAGTATCAATCTAATGCCAAACTCAATCTACTAAAAATCTTTCGTTACCCCCACTTACCCCAACGCGTATGACTCTCGAGCTAGCCGATCGTACTACTACGAAACCAAAGGGTATAGCTGAGGATGTCTTTGTTAAAGTGGGGGAGTTCGATTTTCCACGATTTTGTTGTAGTCGATTTTGATGCTGATCCCGAGTACCCTTAATTCTCGGAAGGAGTTTCTTAAGGACGGGCCATGCGTTGATTGATGTCTATAAAGGAGAGATTACGTTACGAGTTAATCAAGAAGCCGTCACATTCAACATTAATCAAACGATGAGGTACTCCTCAAATTTCGACGATGCTTCCATCAATCGAATCAACGTTATTGATGTTTCTTGTGAGGAGTACGCTCAAGAAGTTCTCGGTTTTGCTCACAATTCTACTGATTCACATTTTGAACCATCTTCTGAGCCTATAATTGCCGACTCTTCCCCCTCTTTTACTCCGTTTGAGGGAGGTGACTTCCTTTTGGAAGAGATCGATGAGTTTCTTGCTACTGACGAATCGATTCCATCGGGAATCGATGATGGAGTTTATGATTCGGAAGGAGATATCTTTTATCTTGAACAATTGCTAAATGAAGATCCCTTACCGTCACTCCCTTCGAAAGAGATTACGATTGAAGAAATCAAAGAAGTACAAACGTCTAACGAAAAACCTCCGGAGCCTGAGCTCAAGGATTTACCTCCTCATCTTGAATACGCTTTTCTTGAAGAACCGAACAAATTTCCCGTCATCATTGCTAAAAATTTAAAAGATGAGGAGAAAACCGCACTTTTGGAAATTCTTCGTAAACATAAGAGCGCCATCGCTTGGCAAATTTCTGATATCAAAGGAATTAATCCTCGTTTCTGTACCCACAAAATTCTGATGGAGGACGATTGTAAACCCGTTATTCAACAACAACGTAGGGTTAACCCAAAAATTCATGACGTTATCAAAAAGGAAGTTCTAAAACTCCTTGACGCCGGAATCATTTACCCAATCTCCGATAGCTCATGGGTTAGCCCTATTCATTGTGTTCCCAAGAAAGGTGGAATGACCGTCATTGCCAATGAAGATAACGAATTGATTTCCACACGCCTCGTCACCGGATGGAGAGTGTGTATTGACTACCGGAAGTTGAATGATGCTACAAGGAAGGATCATTTCCCGCTACCTTTTATGGATCAGATGCTCAAACGTTTAGCGGGAAATGAGTTCTATTGCTTTCTCGATGGTTTCTCCGGTTACTTTCAAATTCCAATTGATCCGCAGGATCAAGAGAAAACGACTTTCACGTGCCCTTATGGAACGTTTGCTTACCGACGAATGCCATTTGGTCTATGCAATGCTCCAGGAACGTTTCAAAGGTGCATGATGGCTATTTTTCATGACATGATCGAAAATTCTATGGAAGTTTTTATGGACGATTTCGCGGTTTATGGAGATTCTTTCACTTCTTGCCTCTCTCATCTAGACCACATGCTCAAAAGGTGTGAAGACACCAACTTGGTCTTGAATTGGGAGAAGTGCCATTTCATGGTTCGAGAGGGCATTGTCCTCGGCCATAAGATTTCAAAATCTGGGATTGAGGTCGACCGAGCTAAAGTCGACGTTATAGCTAAACTCCTCATCCCACTACCGTCAAAGGTATTCGGAGTTTTTTAGGTCATGCCTGTTTCTATCGCCGTTTCATCCAAGATTTCTCTAAGATAGCCCGCCCTCTGACCCATCTCCTTGAAAAGGATGCTCTGTTTATCTTCACCAACGAATGCATTGAAGCGTTTAATTTTCTCAAAAAGAAATTAACAGAGGCTCCGATCTTAGTTGCCCCAGACTGGGATTTGCCCTTTGAGATTATGTGTGATGCAAGTGATTACGCAATTGGGGCAGTCTTGGGGCAACGTAAGTCGAAACATTTTCAACCTATACACTATGCGAGTAAGACATTGTCTGAGGCCCAACACAATTACACGACTACTGAAAAGGAATTATTGGCCGTTGTTTATGCTTTTGAGAAATTCCGACCCTACCTTGTCTTGTCGAAGACCATAGTGTATACCGACCATTCTCCCTAAAGTATCTTTTGGCAAAGCAAGATGCTAAGCCACGCTACTTCTGGGTTCTCCTCCTTCAAGATTTTGATGTTACTATTCTTGACAAAAAAGGAGCAGAGAACCTGGCTGCCGATCACCTTTCTAGACTTGAGAATCCCCATCAAAGTGTGCTCGAGAAAAGGAGATTACGGAAACATTTCCTCTTGAGACACTTGGGATGGTTGCTAAGAAAGACCAAAACACCCCATGGTTTGCCGACTTTGCAAATTACCATGCGGGCAATTTCATCGTAAAAGGGATGTCGTCTCAACAAAAGAAAAAGTTTTTCAAAGATGTTAAGCATTATTTCTGGGACGATCCCTACTTGTTTAAGATTTGTGCGGATCAAGCAATCCGTCGTTGTGTTCATGGCCAATAGGCTATTGATATTCTTAATGCTTGCCATAACGGACCTACTGGTGGACATCATGGTGCAACCTACACCGCTAAGAAGATTTTTGATTCCGGGTTCTATTGGCCTACCATATATCGAGATGCCCATGATTTAGTCAAATCTTGTGATTCTTGCCAACGTCAAGGAAAAATTTCACAGAAGGATGAAATGCCACAAAATGCTATTCAAGTCTGTGAGATTTTTGACGTGTGGGGCATCTATTTTATGGGACCATTTCCATCCTCTAGAGGTAATAAGTATATCCTCGCGGGTCCGACTACTTGTCCAAATGGGTTGAAGCTTAAGCGCTCCCCACCAATGACCTCGAAAGTGGTTGTTAAGTTTTTGAAGAATTTGTTTTCCCGATTGAGCACCTCGCTATCATCAGTGATCGCGGTACCCATTTCTGTAATGAGCAATTTGCTAAAGTTATGGCTAAATATGGAGTTACCCATCGTCTTTCTACCGCGTATCACCCGCAAACGAGCGGACAAGTTGAGGTCTCTGATCTGGTCCGAACCGTCAAGTCCTAACAGACTTAAAACAGCTTGGAACCAAATTCAATGAAGATCAGAGAATACAATGGATTCCCGGGTCGTTAAGTCCCACGGAGACTCAATGGTGTGTTAAAACTGATTCAGACGATAGAATGATCACTAATGATAGTGATCGGAAAAGATTTGGATGGAATAATTACACTACTGAAAAAGATTATAAATCAAAGCGACTTAAATGCAAATTAAGAAAATTAAAAAGATAAAATCTATTAAATAAACGCTATCACTATATTTAAAGTGATGAACGTTTAAAACCTAAAACTTACGTTTAAATAAAAAGAACGTAAACGTACAAATAAAAACGTGAAACTAAAGAAGGAAAATACCTATGAATATAGAAAATACATTTTTACAATCCTAATTATATAAGAAAATTATTAGAAAAGGAGAATTATTTTTAAAACTATTTAATTAATTATTATTAATTAAAAACTAATTTAACTATTTATTAATACTCTAAAATAAAAGAAAATATGAAATAAGACTAGAAAAATAAAATTAAGATTTATAAAAATCTAAAATATGATAAAACTAATTTTAAAACAGAAAATATATTTTTTATACTTTTTATATATTTATTACTAATTTAAAACTATTTAAAACTAATTAAAATGCTAGAAAATACTATTTAAACCAAGAAAATTATGGAAAAATACTTTTTATGACTTTTACATTTATCTTAACCTAAGAAAAATGAAAACTTATTTTTTTGAACTTTTTCTTAATTTTTTGTATTTAAAGCTTAATTAAAAAGTGCTTAAAAACTAATTTAAATAAAGAAAAATGGTTAAACAACTTAGAAAAATCTGAAAATTTCAGAAAAAGTCTAAATTAATATGAGGAAGCAAGGAAAAATGGAAAAAACAGGGCTTGTATGAAAGATTATGGAACTGATGTCCAAAGTGCTTAAAAATAAGCACTTAGGATAAGCTAATGAAGACCAATAAACACCAAACCAAAACAGGAACTTAATTAAGCTAAAAGAACTTAAAAGCAACTAGAATCAACAAGCTACACCCTCTGGATACAAGTTGTACAGATTTGGAGGGATTGAGATTATGATCTAAAAACAGTGAGAAGGTACAAGGTTGCAGCCTAAAAACAAGCACCTAAATAAACTGGAAACCAAAAAGCAAATGTTGGAACTAGAGGAAGACCTGGCTGACTATGTATGACCCAAAGCTGAGACTTGGACAAGCTCAAATGAGTTTGTTGCAAGCTCTGCAAATCCTGCATAAAACCTGTGCAGACATAATGCCCTGCACAGGGTACTTAGGCTCATAATCACAAGCCTATTTGAAGCTTAAATAAAAATCACAAAAATATGTAAAAGTGAAAATAAGAAACTAGACCAGGAGCTCTTTCTAAAACAACAAGTTTCATAGAATTTGACTCAAAAATGAGCTTGATAAAAATCCTTCTATCTTGGCCAAAACTGAGATTTTGCCAATTTTGACTTTTTAACAAAAACTGAAAAGTTGACTTTTGCTAACTTTGAGCTTGATTTAATGACTGATATAGATGTATTAAGGTATATAAAGACTGATTTAAGCTAGTACAACAACTAATAAGCTAAATGACATGATTTGGGTACATGAAAATTCCCACAGTGGACAGTTGGGTACAAATAAGATGATTTTGACTTTCCATTTGAACAAGTACTGGTTTACTTTGTTTCTTTGAGTTATTAGACTTTAGTATGACATGTATCAACAACAAACATTAATACAACAGGCCTTTAGCACAGTAGGCTCAACAAAACCAAACAGTCCTTTATAGGACTGTTATGAAGATTTTCAAAATTTTAAACAGATTAAGACTATGAAACTTATTACAAACATTGTATAATCATTCACTAAGACTAAAGAAACATTAAACATTAACAATCACAGCTTTGAACAGAGAAATCACAATTACACTAAATTAACTGTTAAATTAAAATATTTTCTAACTACAAATTAAAGAGAACAAACAACTGGTTTAATGGCTAGATTATACTAAACTACAACTAATGAATATAAAATCACAGAGATTTAAACTTTTTGAACACTTAAACAGTGAAGTGACAAAATGGATCAAAAGGCCTTACAAATGGTTTCCAAGCTCAACTGAGAATTGAGGTGTACAAACTCAACCTATAGCTTACCAATAAGCTCTAAACCAACAAGCAATCCAAATTACCATCCTGCTTCAGCTTTCATCATCCTTCCCATTGATTTTTGATTTTCAAGCTATTTTTTAAGTATTTTTGTGAATTTTTGAGTTTTGAATATAAACTGAGTTTAAAGGTTCCTAAAGCTTATAAAAGCTTTATAAGAGCTTATGTGAGCTCTTTTCAATCCTTAAAAAATACTTAAAAACACATTTGAGCTTATTGAGATTTTTAAACGAATGATGCATAAACTGAATTTCTAAATATAAACTGAAATTGATATTGAGAATGAGTTCAAAACACACTGAAATTCAATTACAAAACATCTGAAATCTTAAATTTGCACTGGAAAACTAAAAAGACTTAAAACGACATTCAAAAGATAAAATTACACTACTCCTAAATTAACTACTACTCCAAGCTTCTCTTTCCTCCTTTATTTATACCAAAAAAAAGCTTCCACTAGCCCTCTGAGTGAATCCCACTTGCAATTTTGACCTTTGGATGTCTTGAAATAATTTAAGCCGTTTGATTGGTTTTTGGCGCCAAAGTGGACTTTAGCAGTGAGGTTGAGTGAAAGGGGGGTGAAGGGGCATTAAATGTTTCTTGGAGTTGTTTTGAGGTGGGGGGACAAGGAAAAGGTGAAGGTGAGCTAGGGGATGGTGGGAGCTTGAGCTGCAGACAGTGGTTGGGAGGAGACATGGTGGAGGGAAAACGGGGGGTTGTTTATTTGACCATGTGGTTGGATTGGTTGACCGGGTTGGGATAATAGACCGGGTCAAGGGATTGGGCCAGCTGGTGTTAAGATTGGGCTTGGGGTTGGTTTGTTGGGCTTGGGGTTTAATTAGGGTCCGGTTTGGTTTGTTTAGGATTAATAAACACAAGGACCATATTTGTAACTTCTCAAAACCAAAGGACCAAACATGAAAATTATGAAGAGTAGTCAAAGGGTTGGTTTTGCCAACTTGAATAATCCAAGGGTTGATTTTGACATTTTTGAAAATTTCCAAGGACTAGTTTTGACCAATTTGGATTTTCAGGGACTAAACTGTAATTTTCTCAAAACTTTTAGATTTCCCACCAAAGGACTAAATGTGACAATTTATGATTTTAAAAAGACCTTTGGTGACTTTTCTTTTGAAATTTTGGCTCAGGGACTATTTTTGATAATTTTATAAACTTGGGGGACTGAAACTGCAATTTTTGCAAATTTGATATGTTTTTCATCTGATTTTGATATTTTTGCATTTGAAACACATAAAACACTGATTTGTGATATTTTTCTCATTTTGATGCATTTTTGAGTGTTTTCAGATGATTTTGCAGTCTAGACAGTATAAAAATGATGAGTATTTAGACACTCATCAATCCCCCACACTGAGATATTGCTAGTCCCTAGCAATGATTTGAGAAAACTTGATGGATTTTATCTCTTTACCAAAAGCCATCACTTCTGGAGTAGCCAAGTGTTTTAGTTCAAGTAAGAACCATGGTACACCGATAACCATGTGATTTTGAGCAAACCACCAGCTTTCAACGGATTTGATTTTGTCTTTACCAGAAGCCGTACCCTTCTGGACTAGCCAACTCTTAGATAAATTATCAGAATTATCTTTGGTGAGCTGAATACCAATTATGGATTTTCCACTGCCTTTACCACAAGCCATAATCTTGCGGGCTAGCCAACTCATTATCTTTTGAGGATGATGGGGAGTTGAGGAACCATACAATTTTGGGCAAATTGCAAGCCATATAAACGGATTTGAGAAATCTTTACCAAGAGCCGTTTGCTCCTGGATTAGCCAATCCTTTAGTTTATCAAACATGGCGGACTGATAACCAAGATGAGTAAGTGTAGAACACTTACTCCAAAAAAAATTTTGGCCAAAAACGGGGGAATTGGTATAATTATATGATAAAATTCGTGAGAATTCCCCCCCACACTTAGAAATGAATATTGCCCTCAATATTCAAAGTACCGGCGGTTATGCCGAAACTGAGAACGTAAAAGGGAAATACTACGGCCATTATTTAGAATTTTTAAAACATGTGGGGCAACCCCCCCACACTAGGGTGGTAGAAAATAGAAAGAAGTCAGAAATATGGGTGAAAACCCATATGGTGCGTGCTACTGTTTTTGGTTACCGAGTCGCTAGCTTGACTCGACCCCGAATTCATTGGTTCATGGGGAAGCAAAGTGGAAGAAACAATCTCCATCGGACTTTCATTCAAGATGTTTGGATAAACATTGAAGTACGTGAAAGTTCCACACCGATGAGATATACATAGACAGACCCGGCTCACAGATGATAAATGAAAATGCCGGGGTCAAAGATAGTGTCCTCATTCCCGAAGGAGTGAAGAAGAGAGGAAGTCACCGAGTAGGTGAAGAAAAGAAGGAAAATCATGATGATGATCATGATAAGATCTTCCTCAGGGTCAAGTGCAGTTGCACTCGTTTGGATTATATCGGTTGAGCTCTTAGGTTTGGAAAGCATCTCGGGAGGGAGGGTTGGAAAATTTGTCATAGAAATACAAATTCTCATTATTGAGAACTTTTCCCCCCGATCATGATTTTTGCCATCCAAGCAATCATACTCCGGCGGAGTCATGATATGAGTGAGTTCACCGGCGAACTCCTCATGAAGAGAATCATTCACATGATGTGAATTTGTGAATTCTTGTTCCATTGTGGGCTCATCACTATCCTCAATCTGAGTATCAAAGAGTGGATTCTCAGAAATTAAAGTGAATTCAGAGTCGAATTCAAATAGAGGATTGGTGAGAGTAGCTTTGAATGTTTCGGGAACAAAGTGATCAACATTCTCATTTGGATTGTTGGGGTAAGAAGTGAGTGAACGATCATTATCAATGAGACTTTCAGTCTCTCCCAGATCGGCTTCGAAATCAAAGAGTGGATTGATGTGAGTGAGTTCACCGGAGAACTCCTCAAGAAGAGGATCAGACTGTGGGCGTGATGCCTCAACATACTCGATGTCTCCATAAGATTTACAATCATCGCTAAAATCGGAGAAAGTCTCAAATTGATCATTTGAACACTCAAGAGGGAAAGGGATATCACACAGATGCTCGAGAATTCCCTGTGACTCTCTTGGGATTGAGACAAGGCTCTCAACACTAGACGATTCCATTTCTGGAATAGTGCTAAGAAGCTCATCCCCCATGTTTAGAGAGTGAGTGGGAATTTCGGGTGTGATAACAACAGACTGAGGGAGTTTAGAAGGACTAGCATACATATGTTTAATACTTTCCATTTGTTCTTCTGCTAGTAATTCCATCATAGTCTTTTCTCCCTGATTTTTCACGGAAGGAATTTCAACTGATGAACTTGATGAATCTGTACATAATTCACTAATATCAAGGGTAACATCATCATCATCATCATCAGGAATGAAACGGAATCGAGAGCTGGATTTGAATGCTTTTTGCATTCTAATTGATTCCCTAACAGTGTTTTCAATTGCAATCTGGGAATCTAATTTAGCAGCCCGCTCTTCGGCTAACAAAGCTTCCATGGATTTTGGATTATTTTGGGACGACATAGCCGACTCCTCCTTAAGTTCTTTTAATAACTCCAGAGTCTTCAGTAGAAGGTCTGTCGTAGTTTCATGAGGAGTCGCTTGAATCATTTGGTACTGTGGAGGTTGGTCTTGAAATGAAGAGTCGTAATTGTTACAAGGAAATGGGTTTCCTGTTTGACAATCCGAGCTAGAGTGAGGACCTCCACAATACTCACAACAGTAAAACTGATGTGGCTGCGAGTGGTATGTGTTGTAGTCATAATTGTTGTCAGGAACTTGCTCATAGACAAGCGTGTTTCCTGATTGACAATCAGAACTGGAATGTGAACCACCACAGTACTCACAACAGTAAAACTGCTGAGTCTCACAGTGTGGTAACTGATGGAATAAATCAGTCGTGTTATGGTAGGAATAGGGATCTTGGTTATAGACAGACCCGTTTCCTGATTCCACCACGCTACAACTGGGGCAATTGCCACCATTATAAGGACCACCACACCATTGACAACCAAGAAGGTGAGGATAAGACATAGAAAGAATCAAAGGTTAACAGAGGGTAAGAAATGAAGAATCAAAAAGGTGAGAGGGTAAAGAGGATTATTTTTGGTATTTTTGAAAAACATATTGCAAAAAACAAAGAATGAAAATATTTTTGGATTTTCTGATAACTTTACAAAAAACTTTTTACAAAAGATGGGGTATGTGCAAGAATGGGTCTGAAAAAGGCTGAACACACGCTAAAGCCTCCCCGGCAGCGGCGCCAAAATTTGATCTGGTCCGAACCGTCAAGTCCTAACAGACTTAAAACAGCTTGGAACCAAATTCAATGAAGATCAGAGAATACAATGGATTCCCGGGTCGTTAAGTCCCACGGAGACTCAATGGTGTGTTAAAACTGATTCAGACGATAGAATGATCACTAATGATAGTGATCAGAAAAGATTTGGATGGAATAATTACACTACTGAAAAAGATTATAAATCAAAGCGACTTAAATGCAAATTAAGAAAATTAAAAAGATAAAATCTATTAAATAAACGCTATCACTATATTTAATGTGATGAACGTTTAAAACCTAAAACTTACGTTTAAATAAAAAGAACGTAAACGTACAAATAAAAACGTGAAACTAAAGAAGGAAAATACCTATGAATATAGAAAATACATTTTTACAATCCTAATTATATAAGAAAATTATTAGAAAAGGAGAATTATTTTTAAAACTATTTAATTAATTATTATTAATTAAAAACTAATTTAACTATTTATTAATACTCTAAAATAAAAGAAAATATGAAATAAGACTAGAAAAATAAAATTAAGATTTATAAAAATCTAAAATATGATAAAACTAATTTTAAAACAGAAAATATATTTTTAGACTTTTTATATATTTATTACTAATTTAAAACTATTTAAAACTAATTAAAATGCTAGAAAATACTATTTAAAACAAGAAAATTATGGAAAAATACTTTTTATGACTTTTACATTTATCTTAACCTAAGAAAAATGAAAACTTATTTTTTTGAACTTTTTCTTAATTTTTTGTATTTAAAGCTTAATTAAAAAGTGCTTAAAAACTAATTTAAATAAAGAAAAATGGTTAAACAACTTAGAAAAATCTGAAAATTTCAGAAAAAGTCTAAATTAATATGAGGAAGCAAGGAAAAATGGAAAAAACAGGGCTTGCATGAAAGATTATGGAACTGATGTCCAAAGTGCTTAAAAATAAGCACTTAGGATAAGCTAATGAAGACCAATAAACACCAAACCAAAACAGGAACTTAATTAAGCTAAAAGAACTTAAAAGCAACTAGAATCAACAAGCTACACCCTCTGGATACAAGTTGTACAGATTTGGAGAGATTGAGATTATGATCTAAAAACAGTGAGAGGGTACAAGGTTGCAGCCTAAAAACAAGCACCTAAATAAGCTGGAAACCAAAAAGCAAATGTTGGAACTAGAGGAAGACCTGGCTGACTATGTATGACCCAAAGCTGAGACTTGGACAAGCTCAAATGAGTTTGTTGCAAGCTCTGCAAATCCTGCATAAAACCTGTGCAGACATAATGCCCTGCACAGGGTACTTAGGCTCATAATCACAAGCCTATTTGAAGCTTAAATAAAAATCACAAAAATATGTAAAAGTGAAAATAAGAAACTAGACCAGGAGCTCTTTCTAAAACAACAAGTTTCATAGAATTTGACTCAAAAATGAGCTTGATAAAAATCCTTCTATCTTGGCCAAAACTGAGATTTTGCCAATTTTGACTTTTTAACAAAAACTGAAAAGTTGACTTTTGCTAACTTTGAGCTTGATTTAATGACTGATATAGATGTATTAAGGTATATAAAGACTGATTTAAGCTAGTACAACAACTAATAAGCTAAATGACATGATTTGGGTACATGAAAATTCCCACAGTGGACAGTTGGGTACAAATAAGATGATTTTGACTTTCCATTTGAACAAGTACTGGTTTACTTTGTTTCTTTGAGTTATTAGACTTTAGTATGACATGTATCAACAACAAACATTAATACAACAGGCCTTTAGCACAGTAGGCTCAACAAAACCAAACAGTTCTTTATAGGACTGTTATGAAGATTTTCAAAATTTTAAACAGATTAAGACTATGAAACTTATTACAAACCTTGTATAATCATTCACTAAGACTAAAGAAACATTAAACATTAACAATCACAGCTTTGAACAGAGAAATCACAATTACACTAAATTAACTGTTAAATTAAAATATTTTCTAACTACAAATTAAAGAGAACAAACAACTGGTTTAATGGCTAGATTATACTAAACTACAACTAATGAATATAAAATCACAGAGATTTAAACTTTTTGAACACTTAAACAGTGAAGTGACAAAATGGATCAAAAGGCCTTACAAATGGTTTCCAAGCTCAACTGAGAACTGAGGTGTACAAACTCAACCTATAGCTTACCAATAAGCTCTAAACCAACAAGCAATCCAAATTACCATCCTGCTTCAGCTTTCATCATCCTTCCCATTGATTTTTGATTTTCAAGATATTTTTTTAAGTATTTTTGTGAATTTTTGAGTTTTGAATATAAACTGAGTTTAAAGGTTCCTAAAGCTTATAAAAGCTTTATAAGAGCTTATGTGAGCTCTTTTCAATCCTTAAAAAATACTTAAAAACACATTTGAGCTTATTGAGATTTTTAACGAAATGATGCATAAACTGAATTTCTAAATACAAACTGAAATTGATATTGAGAATGAGTTCAAAACACACTGAAATTCAATTACAAAACATCTGAAATCTTAAATTTGCACTTGGAAAACTAAAAAAGACTTAAAACGACATTCAAAAGATAAAATTACACTACTCCTAAATTAACTACTACTCCAAGCTTCTCTTTCCTCCTTTATTTATACCAAAAAGCTTCCACTAGCCCTCTGAGTGAATCCCACTTGCAATTTTGACCTTTGGATGTCTTGAAATAATTTAAGCCGTTTGATTGGTTTTTGGCGCCAAAGTGGACTTTAGCGAGTGAGTTGAGTGAAAGGGGGGGTGAAGGGGCATTAAATGTTTCTTGGAGTTGTTTTGAGGTGGGGGGACAAGGAAAAGGTGAAGGTGAGCTAGGGGATGGTGGGAGCTTGAGCTTGCAGACAGTGGTTGAGAAGGAGACATGGTGGAGGGAAAACGGGGGGTTGTTTATTTGACCATGTGGTTGGATTGGTTGACCGGGTTGGGATAATAGACCGGGTCAAGGGATTGGGCCAGCTGGTGTTAAGATTGGGCTTGGGGTTGGTTTGTTGGGCTTGGGGTTTAATTAGGGTCCGGTTTGGTTTGTTTAGGATTAATAAACACAAGGACCATATTTGTAACTTCTCAAAACCAAAGGACCAAACATGTAACTTATGAAGAGTAGTCAAGGGTTGGTTTTGCCAACTTGAATAATCCAAGGGTTGATTTTGACATTTTTGAAAATTTCCAAGGACTAGTTTTGACCAATTTGGATTTTCAGGGACTAAACTGTAATTTTCTCAAAACTTTTAGATTTCCCACCAAAGGACTAAATGTGACAATTTATGATTTTAAAAAGACCTTTGGTGACTTTTCTTTTGAAATTTTGGCTCAGGGACTATTTTTGATAATTTTATAAACTTGGGGGACTGAAACTGCAATTTTTTCAAATTTGATATGTTTTTCATCTGATTTTGATATTTTTGCATTTGAAACACATAAAACACTGATTTGTGATATTTTTCTCATTTTGATGCATATTTGAGTGTTTTCAGATGATTTTGCAGTCTAGACAGTATAAAAATGATGAGTATTTAGACACTCATCAGTCTCGAATCGTGGTTTGAAAAGTATTTTAGAGAGAACCGTAGGAGAAAATCGAGCTTCGTGGGCCGATAAGTTAGATGATGCATTATGGGCTTTCCGCACTTCTTACAAGACACCCATCGGGTGCACCCCATTCAAGTTGGTATATGGAAAGGCTTGTCACTTGCCCATCGAGCTCGAACATAAGGCATTCTGGGCCTTGAAACATGCTAATTTCGATCTTAAGACCGCGGGTGATCACCGAAAAGTTCAATTGAATGAATTAAACGAGCTTAGGGATCAAGCCTACGAGAATTCTTTGATTTTCAAAGAGAAGACTAAGAGGATTCATGATGCTAAAATCAAAAACCGCGTTTTCAACGTTGGTGATCAAGTTCTCCTTTTTAACTCTCGATTGAAGATATTCTCGGGCAAACTCAAAACCCATTGGTCAGGACCATTCACCATCACTCAAGTTTTCCCATATGGAACGGTGGAGCTTTCTCAGCTCAATGGCCCAAATTTCAAGGTGAATGGTCATCGTGTGAAACATTATTTCGGAGGGGACATTCCATCTATGGTTGTCCCGGATCTCCAAACTTTCCCTAAGGACAACTGAATTCGGGGATCGAGTCAAGCTAGCGACTCGGTAACCAAAAACAGTAGCGCTTCGTGGGAGGCACCCCATGCTTATCCATCTATCTTCTTTCTATTTTCTAATAAGTGACGCGAAGGGGTCCGCCTCTTCGATTTCTCGTGTTTGGTTGTTTGTGATGTTGTTCAGGATTTTCCCGATATGAAGACTCTCGTCCTCGAAGTTTGTTATTTTCTCTACTCGAGTTTCATGATCGATGCTGATGGAAATCCGATATCCTAATCTTATCGACTAACGTTTATCTTTGAGCATACTTAATAAACGGATTTTAGATTTTCGTGATACCCTTGCTTTAAACATTGAGGACAATGTTCCGTTCTAGTCTGGGGTAGGGTAATCTTCGATTTGATTTGACCGCACTTGCTTATTTCTGTTGTGTTTCTCTCGTAACCCCGTTTTTTCCTTAGAAATTGAAAAATTGTGCAAAAATGATCAAAATTAAAAAAATTTTGTAAGCTTTTGTTAGTCTTTTTGATTGAAAGGTTTTGCTAGTCTCTTAGATTAGAAGCTATAAAATGCGAATTCTAGCTCACAAGGCCAAGATTTTGCAAGTTTCCCTGAGTGACTTTAAATATGCATAACTTTATTTCATTAGACGAAGCATTTGCTAAGTTAATATATGTTTTGACACCTTGTTGACTTTCCGCTGGTGAGAGTAGGAATAGAATTCTGACTTAACCGGGCGTGTTGAGCCCTAGCTTGTTCCCTTAACCATAGATAATCTAAAAATTATCGGCTAAGCATCTGCGGATCTCATTATTTGGGATTTTAAATTTGCAGAGATCGAGAAATGATAGAGTTACTTATGAGTTTAGATGCTAAACGTGGAGTAGTTGGTTCTCTTTAGAGCCCATCGAAGGTACTTATGGCTTTTGTTCCCACAAAATTGTTTCACCCCATATCTGTCTAAATAATTAGAGATGTCGAGTTTTTGGCGATAGTTAGTTCTTTTTCTTCTTAAAAGAATCTTTGTTTTAAAAATTGGGTACACATCAAGGATCCGTAATAAATAAGTAATCAGTGATAAGTGATATGTGATAATGTAATAAGTAAAGTTGTGAGCTGCGGTGTCGAGATCGGACCCTTGGATCTTTAGCCATGATTGAGTGAGGTCTTAGCCTAGCCAGCCGGGATTCTCATTTCATGAAGCCTATAGTCTTGGAATTACCCCGTGAAGCTCCGTGGTTCACAGCTCATATAAGTAAAGGTATAAGTGCAATAAAAAAAAAATATATAAAAAAAAAAAAAAAAAAAAAAAAAATGTTGAAAAATGAAAATAAAAAAATGAAGTTTAAGTTAATAAAAATTCCTTGATGTGGACCTCATTTTTACGAAAATGGTTCTTGAGGGAAGGCGGATAACTAATTATCGACTTAGCTTTATATCTTTATCGGAATAAAAGTTATCGAAACAAGAATTTGAAGAAATTCATTTCTCACAAAAAAATAAAAAAATCTAGAGGAAATAGGAAAATGGGAACAAAAGGTAATTACACAAGTAACTTCCATGGGTAGTGTTAGCATCTAGAATCATATTTAACAATGATTTCGGTTTTACGCTTAGTTTGGGACTTGTGAAAAATCAGGGACGATGTATTCTATCCGTATGGTCACTTCACGCTGTGTTGTGTTTTCTACTCTGTGATCCTAACGTGTCGTTTGAAAAATGTTGGAGTTATTGATCGACATGAAAGTTCAACAAACCGTCATTCATAACCGGAATGTGCTTAATCGTAATATCTACTTGTGAATTAAAAGGTAAACGGGGCGTTTTTAGAATTAAGGCTTTCTTAATCTCTTTTGAGGAATCTTTGCTACTTCTTCATAGGTTTAGTAGAAAGAGATTGAGATCCTTGGTTTTAGAAGCGTGAGTTGATTGCATTGCGTGAGGACACGGCAATGGTCTCGTCTGGGGTATTTTGGTATGTGCTAAAACACATACCTTTTCTTTATCAATATAGACCCAAAACAACCAAGGAAAAGCCGTTTATTGCTAATATTTGTGGTTTTCTTGAGTTTGTGCTTGTGCAGGTATGGATATGTAAAAACACACAAAAAGGAGCCAAATCAGATGTAAATCCGAGCACGAGAGATCGAGAGAGTTTTAGCTGAGCCGGAAGGTCGGGATTGTGCATTTTGAAAGATTTTATTCTCAGAAGATGATTTTTGAAGTTTCAGCAAAGTTTGAAGAAAAGTCAAGAATAGTCCCTGCACTTTCAGTATTTGGCAGAATTAATCCCTCAAGATTCAGAATTTACATATTTCACCCTTGGATTATTTGAGATTGATAAGATTGGTCCTTGATAAAGATTTTCAGAAAGTACAGAATTGGTCCCTGAAGTTTCAATTTATACAAGTATGGTCCTTGGTACATTTAATAATAACAATCTTAGTCCAATATATCTTAGTCCAATCCCTTTTAAACCCCTCGGCCCAATCATACAACCCGAATCCAAGCCCAATATCCAAAACCACTTCAACCCCGGTTATTAAACCCGAATACCCCCCAAACCCGGTTTACTTACCCAAGTCAACACCCTCTTTACCCCGGTCAAATATCAAATTATAATAAAAAAATCCTTGCCGCGCTATTTTCCCCCAGAGTTACCCAGGTCATAAACCCTAAATTACCCACCCGTGTAATTGGTCAATTTCACAGCAATTAAGGGTAGATTCGTACTTTCTCTGACATCCCACTGACACACAGAATGACACCTCACCTATCCGTGTGCTCTAGGCCACGTGTTGTGCTTCTATTGGCCGAAACATGTCATCAGATTTAATCCAATGGATGAGATCAAGTGGGAAACGGTTATTATGATCCAAGGGTGATAGCAAGCTCAGAAGAAGCACATTTGGAAGAATTCGAGAAGCTTCCAAGACCTTAGCTCAAGTTATATATAGGACTCATTTTTCGTTCACAATTGTATCTTATCTCTTGTATCTTATTTTTCTTCTCTCTAGTTTTAATAGTAGAATCAGTAGTAATTTCAATTTCTAATGTTTTAAATTTACTTGTAATTCGTATTTTGTACTAAAATTTCCATCATTAATAAAATTAGAATTTCATTCTCAAGTTTTGTTTAAGTTTCTATTGTCTTAATTCTGCTTATAATCTTTGTTTAGAGCTTGTTTTAGTATAATCCAACTGTTTTTAGATTATTTCTTCATAATCTCAAAAATACAAAAAAATCAAATAAAATCATTTGAAAAATAAAAAATCATAGTAGATCTGTTTTATAGAGTGATTTCTCATTGATCTACTGTTTTAGTAAGTTCATTTAAGCTTTTAGTAGCTTATTGTGAGCTTATACTTGTTTCAAACTCAAATCACAAAAATCTCAGTTGCTACAGTAGCTGTTTCATTCATGCTGGTGTTGGATCTGGATGGTAATGATGCAGATGCTGGGTTTGGTTGAATCTGAACTGGTATTGGATTAGGTTAGGGGATAATTAGGCTAGAGGTTCTTGTTTCATCAGTGTGCAAGCCATAGTGGCTAAGGAAACTTGTAAGTTCATCAAATCTGTTTTGGTTCATTTAATCTGCTGCTGAATCTGTTATTAAGTGATTATCTATAGTTATTGATCAGTGTTTGATGGTAGATTAGTATAATATAGTAGTAATCTGCTTATTAGTTCTATATTCAGTAGTGTGAGTAGTGTTTGGAAGTGGTCCTAGATCTGTGATAGAGATCAGTTAGACAGATAGAGGTAGTTGATACATGCTTGAGTAGGTAATTGATTATGATCTAAGGACTTTGTTATAGCAGTTTTACATCAAAAGTCAAAACACTCTAAATCTATTTCTAATTGTTCATCTGTTGGAATTTTGAGATAGCAGTTGTTGTTTTAGGTTCAAATTTCATTAGAGAGGCTTAATATAACTTTGTTTAAGCTTATATCATCATAATCAGTTCTAAATTGAGGATCAAATCTGAGTTTGGTCAAAATTCCATATCTGTTCTTTATAAGTCAAAATTGTTAAAACAGTTTTTCAGAAAACTTTGAGGCTCCCTCATTGCTTCATTACTAAGTTTGAGTGTGTGAAACTTTGGGATTTGCAATATTCAATTGGTCTAGTTGTGATAACTGCATTTTGTGAAATCTGGTTTAGTCCTTTTAAGCTTCAAATTAGCTGTTCAACTTAGCTTAATCTGCCCTGTTCACACTCAGCTAAACTGAGTGTGAATCAGGCAGACTTGCAGAGCTTGTGTTGGTCTTATTTCTAGGAGTTAGAACTTGAGACTTGGCACATTTGTAGCTGGCCAGGTGTTCTATAGGTCTGCATAATTGGTTTTTGGTTTTGCTTATTGATTAAGCTTGTGCATAGGCTTATACATAGGACCTGAATCATTGTTTTGCTCAATAAGCAGTTTGCTTAGATCATAGAAATGAGCTTATATCTTGTTAGGAGTAGGTGTTATTAGCTGCAACTAGCTTATTTTAGTAGATTATAGCTTCTGTCACTGTTTGGTTGGTTAAATAGCTTGTTAGCTTATTTTAGTAGCTTATTTCATAAGCAGTTGCACTACATCTTTCAATTTTCACACATAAGCTGCTTATTTCTCATTTTTCATAGATTCATATTATCATTTTAGAATTTTCCTGAGAATTTCACAATTTTTGGTCAACTTTTACTATTTTTCTCAATTTAAATTAGTTTTTAATCACTTTTTAATAGGTTTTATTGCAAATTATTGAGAAAAAGTTCCAAAAAATAATTTTTCAATTTTCTCCGTTTAAGAAAAATCTTAAAAGCATAAAAAATATTTTTCCATATTTTTTCCCTTTTATTTGGTATTTTTCACAATTTAAATTAGATTAAAATAGTTTTAAAATTGTAGATAATAGAAAATTAATCTGAAAAATACAAAAATAGTTTTAAAAGGTCTTTTGAGTTATTTGTGATTTTTAGAAAATAGTTTCATATTCTTCTCTTTGATTTTTATAATTTTTAGTATTTTAAATTAGTTTTTATAGTTAAAAATTAGTTTTTAATTTTTATAAAATGAAGAAAAATCCAAAAAAATAGTTTTAATTCTAAAATAGTTTTCTAATATCATTTCTAGAGTAAAAGTAAATTTAGGCATTTTTAGGGTATAATTTAGACGTAGTTGCATTTTAATTACGTTTTATTAATTACGTTTTAGTTTAATTTGCACTTAGGATTTCCCGTAGATTAGTTTTCCTTAATTACTTTCCCCATTCCCGTAGTTTAATAAAATCAAATTCATTTATCCAAAACATCGAGCATTAAATTCCAAACCAAGAACGACGTTGGCAATTCACGCCTCGTTGGGAAACGATTCGGGTTGACTAATCCGTACACACGATCACACACGGGATTTGATTTATTATTCTTTTTCCTAAGAGAATTTGAATCTATCTTCGTGATTATTTTTGATATTGATATTGAGGATTTATCCACACACATAACCCTTAAGCCTTCATTATCAAAAACTCAGTGTCCGAGCCGTTTTAAGTTTCTTACGGCTAGTCATTCACAAGTGGCTAGTTTGTGTGAGTTAAGCTTGACGTGTTTCTGGCACTGAATCACAATTCAAGGGCATATTTGGAATGACTCAAGAAAATACCACGGGGTGATTGATGGACTTGCATTCCAAGGAAGAATGTAAGTTCACCCATCATTGACATTTCAAAATGTTTTGTCATAAGTTTTGCAAAAGCATTTGAGTATTTTAAATGTGTTGACCCAAAAATAATGTCATCCACATAAATTTGAACGATTAAGATGTGAGCCCCGTGATATTGTATAAAGAGTGTAGGGTCGACCGAACCATTGGTAAACTTATTGGCAATATGGAAGGATGATAACTTATCGTACCACGCCCGAGGGGCTTGTTTGAGACCGTAGAGAGCTTTCTTCAGTTGGTAGACATGATTAGGGAACTCCGGATCAACGAATCCTTTTGGCTGGCTAACATAAACCGTTTCCTTCAGTTGTCCATTGAGAAAAGCAGTTTTGACATCCATTTGAAAGACCGTGATGTTCATGTGAGCCGCAAATGCCAGAAAAATCCGAACAGCCTCAAGACGAGCAACCGGAGCAAATGATTCTTCAAAGTCAATACCCTCTTCCTGTCTATAACCCTTAGCCACCAGACGTGACTTGTTTCTAATTATGGTTCCTTCAGCATCCAATATGTTTTTCCAAATCCATTTTAGACCAATGACGAAGACCCCTGTTGGTCTTTCAACCAGTTCCCATACTTCAAGACGTTTGAATTGGTTGAGTTCTTCTTGCATGGATTCAATCCAGTTGTCTTTTGTCATTGCGTCTTTAATGTTTTTAGGCTCAGATTGGCAGACAGTGAGTGCATAAATGCAATGTTCACCATCTGAGTGAAGACGTTGTCTCGTAACGACTGGTTGATTCGGGTTGCCAATAATATTTTCAAGAGGATGGTCTTTCGTCCAACGATGAGTGGAAGGTTGATGTTGATATACATTGTGCAGATTCTGAGGATTCAAATGGCTTGTAGATGATTCCGCAACATCAGGTGCAGCAGTTTCATTGGCGAACGGGTTAAAGAAAGCATTTGGATCAAAATCTGCAGGTGGGGTTACATCATTCAGAACATCATCAGCTGGTTCTGCGTCATTGGAAGCAGTTTGTTCAACTATTGTTGTAGAGTCAACTGGTGGTGCTTCTTCAACAGTGGTTGTTGTAGCATGTATCAGTATAAGAGTATATCAGTTGAGCAGCGGAAACAACGGATACACCTGGAGCACGTTCATCAATATCGTCACTGAACAAAGGAGCAAATAGTCTTTCCATTTGTTGACGAGTAAGTTGGGGGCTTTGTTCAGCTGATGATGGGGTTTGGGGGAAGTTTAAGATGTTGTGACCGGGTTCCAAGCTGTTATACTCAAAAGCCATTTCCGTAAGCTCATCAAAATTAGCATGAATCGTTTCCATAACCTCCTTTGTACGACGATTCCAGATCCGGTTACCTTTTGAGTTCTCACAATATCCAATAAATACTACAATGTCAGCTTTGGGTTTGAGCTTTCCAAAGTCATCACGATCATTATTCGGATAGCAAAGAGATCCAAATACATGAAAGTGTTTGAGATTCGGTTTTCTGTTGTGGACAAGCTCGAAAGGCGTTTTGTTGTGACGTTTTGTAATCATAAAACGGTTTTGAGTATAGCATGCAGTAGATACAGCCTTCGCCCACAAGTAATCTGGGAGTTTTGCATTGATTAACATTGTTCTTGCAGCTTCCACCAACGTTCGGTTTCGTCTTTCAACAACGCCGCTTTGTTCAGGTGTAAATGCAGATGTCTGATGCTGAATTCTCACTTTCTCATAAAATTCACGAAGAGTTTTGTTAACAAATTCAGTTCCTTTGTCTGTTCTTATTTGTCTGACTGTGTTTAGAGTGAACCTGTATTTTCGTGTGAAAGGTGATGATCATCTGTGGAGCTTGGTCTTTGCTTCGAATAAAATAGACCCAAGTCCAGCGTGAATAGTCATCAACAATTACTAAGATGTAGCGTTTGCCATTAATCGTTTGCACGTGCATCGGGCCACACAAATCCATGTGAAGAAGATGAAGCACATGCTGAGAGTTGTGTTCCATCTTTGAAGGAAAATGAGCACGAGTGCTTTTCCCTTGTTCACAAGCTGAGCAAAGGTGATCTTTAGAATACCGAAATCGTGGGAGACCTTCAACTAGTTTGTGTCGAGCAAGATTGGTTATAGTTTGAAAGTTTAAATGTGATAGACGACGGTGCCATAGCCAGGATTTTGTTGATGTTGCCTTTGAAAGTAAGCAGATGGGAGATGAAGCAACCATGTCTTACATAGAGATAGTGTACAGACTTGAATTACGCGAGCCAGACATAAGGTCGTTTCCTTGTAGATCACTAATGAAACAAGATTTCTCCCTGAAAGCAACCTCCAAATCTCCATCACGAACCGACCTAATGAAAACAGATTGTGACCGAGGCCTTCCACATAATACACCCTGCTAATTTCGATGTTCCCATTGATATAGTCTCCAGAGCCCATGATAGCTGCGAAGTCATTCCCGAATCCGGACAGCTGCCAATGAACTTTGCATAAAGTTTGATAACAGTTTAAGGTTGCTGTCATGTGTCGGGAACATCCGCTATCAACAATCAGAGAATGATCTCAGACACCGCATTAAAACACGTACGTCACAGATGTGGAACCCGAAATGTTAGAGGGTTCTAGAGCAGTTATAGTAGACATACACATATCAATAACTTTAGGCATCCATTTAAATCCTAGTGTGTTATATATCCATTTCTGCCATCTCCAACTAGTATTTGCTTTAGTCTTAGTGAATGCACTAGGTGGTACTACATTCCTAGGAGGTGAAATGAGCTGTGGACAGCAGAATGCGTTTCTAGAATCTAAAGATGGCGGTTTACCAAGCACAGACTTAGAAAGATTAGTGGGCCTAGAGGTATTCCGATTCTTAGGATTCCATAAACGAGAGATGATAGCTTTAGCAACACATTTGTCATGACAATCAGAATTCATACTTTTACGAAAAATAACACAAGGTGCATCGATCAATATCAAAAGTACTTAACGGTTTAGCATTCGTTACATCACTATTTCTATTACATTTGCCAACGCTAATATTATAGTGGAAGCAATGTGAGTCTTATTCATAGTCCTAGGGTGTTCTTCTACTTCAGCATTCTTTATTGATTCTTTTATTGCGCAACTTCCTATTCTTCATTGTGAGCTGCTTGTAGTGCTCCTAGGTCCGTGAAGTGCGGATGTTTGAAAAAGAGGCAACTATTCCTGTTTCAGTAGAAGGAAGCACGTTAGCAACTTGTGATTTGGCAGAAGGGATTCTAGGTTCACAATTTACTAAGTGTTACTGAAGTGCTATCTCTTAATCAGACGGTAGGCGAAGTTGTTCATACTCTCTTAACATTTCTCTTAACTTGAAGATAGTGTGAATCAGATCTTGATTTTCAGATCGAAGATTTCAAAGAAAATGCATAACTTCTTTAGTGTGTGCAAGATAATGATCAAGTTCGTTAGATGCTTCTTCACGAGTCTGTTTGAGTAAATCAAATATGACACCATATTCCTTTTAACTTTTGCAAGTTCTTGTTCATATTTTGAGATTTGACATTTAAAAGACACGTTTTGATCATCTAATTCTCAATTTTTGGATCGAAGATTTTTCACGCAATCAGCGATTTTGTTTTGAAAATAAAGTTGTTGATCGTGAATATCTTTTTGACACCAATTAAGATGACGTTTTGCATTAGAAAGCTCGTTTGACAATCGTTCATTATCAACTTTTAAAGACTCGATCCAAGCACATTATCGTGTTCTCAACATTTACCACAGAATCAACAAGATCACAGAGATATAATCATATGCATATGACAAAGAATTCAATAACACAAAGATTATGGACATCAGCAATGATAACATCTTCCAAGAGTCGATCAACATCTTTTCTCAACATTTTCTTTTACGTTTAGTATTAGAAATAGATGTTTCTGTTTTCTCGAAAACGACCTTCATCAATCCAAGTTCCTTATGAAAGTCCCTTTCCCAAGACAATGCACAATTTTTCAAATTTTTAACATTTGGTAAAAGATTTTTCTGAAAAATGTCTCTTTGTTCTCGCGCCAGTGCATTGAAAATGTTGAACTTTGATTTTAGAATGATATTCTATCTCATGTTGTAAAGTTTTGAGGTCAACCATGAAAAGGTCAAAATATCTAAGAATTTTGCGATTTTTAGGTTTTGAGTTTACTTCACTGATGGAAGGTAAAGGACCATAAGTTTGTGCATAATCTGGTTTGGGATTAACATTAGAAGACTCGAAGTTTTACGATAATCCTTGGTGTGTTAGAAGAATCCGTTGGTGTGACGAAAGTGACCGCTGTTTGAATAGTTAAAAGGTTTGTTGTAAACAACATTTTCTAATTTTGATCGACTCTCGCCTTCTGCATCTAATTCCTCTTGACGATGATATTCAACAACACTCATAACAAATTCATCAATTTTATATTCTCGCACTGACCGAAACTTCAGGATTTGGTTTTAATGCTTTGGTTGAAAGCTTAGGTTTGTAATCGCGAAGATTCGGTCCATATCCATTTGAATTGGGTTTTAAAGTAAACTTTTCAATAGCTGTGACCGACTCACCATGTTTGTAAACAACAGTTTTAAACTCTTTAAGTTTGTTTTTCAAGCCGATAATTTCTTCAAGATGATCATCTATTCGTTTTGTTGAATGCTTTTTGTATGCAGAGAACTGTTTTGACAAGTTAACAACTCAGCCTTAGCTTTTTGATTTTCCAAGGTGAGAGCGCTAATTTGCTTTTTATGTTCATGTTTCAGTTGTTCTATTTCGCACAACAAAGCATTCTTCGGCGGCTAGATCAATCTGCTCTCTAAATATTTTTTATTTTGATGAGATTTAGCAAAGGCTGCTTCAAAACCTTTTTCACGTTTTTCTTGAGTTTTGAAAAGTTGAGTTGCTTTTGTAAACATTCAAAATCCTTGGTTAACAGTGCTTTTTTACTTTTCATGTCCTGATTACTGCATGACATTCTTCCACTATGGATTGTTGGTTTTGCAACAGATCAACATCTGACGAGGCAAAGTTCGGTGTGTTCAACGTGAGTCACAACATGATCATTATTTAGATCCTCAAGTATAACCACCGAGTCAATTTGATTATCAAGGGAAACCATAAGGTCATCTTGATCGTCAAATATAACTACGGGTCTAGTTGAAAATCGTCAGAATGAGATGTGGACGACTCATTTTGAACATTCTGAGCCTTGCCGGATTCGATGTTGGCGAGATATTAGATCGAGATAAATATGGTTTGTTCGGGTTCCTGAGACAAGCCATCGCTGTCATACACACTGGCCTGCGGTCACTCATGTAACTCATGCATAATGGCCATCAACATAACAGCTGCATTGGCCTGCAAGTCCTCCATATCATCATCCGAGTCATGATCTGCCATAAAACTATGTTCTTTGTCCGTGAGAGTTCCACCAGCTTCATCCTTAAGAGCCAAAAGAAGAGCTTCTTTGTGGTAAGCACTGCCCCTAGTCCTCGGCTTTGGGCATGCATTAGCCAGGTGTCCCTTCTCATTGCGGTTGTAGCATCGAAGACCATTCAACCCATTCTGAGCATTTCCCTGTTCCACCACTTGAGCTCTGTTGTTATTCCTACCACAGCATTAAACCCTTGACCACCGCCCTTCTGACGACCATAACAACGATTCTGAACTTCAACTCGTCCATTGTTTACAACAGCCTGATTACTTGTGTTAGATGAGGAACGAATACGATTGTTGGATTTGTTGGTATAACGGCCAAAAGCATTAGCAATCATAAACAAATCCTTGTTGCAATGCTTCGAACGGATCGGATTCCTCATTAGCTTCACTGACAAATGCTTGAGCATTGTTGTTGTTGTATGGAACAAATTGAGTTTGTTGAGATTGTGGTTGTGAAGGATCATATGGTGTGATTGTAGCAGTTGGTTGAGTTGCTGGTTGAGGAGAATAATTGTTTTGAGCATACAAAGCAAGTTGTTGATTTTCCGATGTGACGTGAAGAATTGAGGAATTTGAGCACGGAGAATCCTTTCCCTATCAACTTCCTTTTGATGAGGCTTCAAGTAATCGTACAACAATCCGTATGTGGATTGATCCATATTCTTCGCTAGACGGAGAAAAATGACATACTTCTCCCATTCAGGACCAAGACTACTTAGGAACTTAGTATTAACTGCAATTCTTGGCATGATGATGTTTTGTTTATCCAAATCATTTATGATGTCTGAGAATCGATGATCATAAGCCAAGTAAATTTTGGATTCCATATCCTCCTGATTGAGTGCAGATCCTTCCATAAGAAGATGAATATGTTCCCACAGCGCCTTTGCAGTCTTTTGAGCATCAACACTTTGAAGAATTGGGTTTGGTAATCCTAAAAGGATATATTGCATTGCAAGCTCATCAGCTTCATAGTGTAGAAGTTCTTCGCATTCAGTCCGCAACAAGTAGCAATGTTTGATTATTCATCTCTTGGTGGATTAGCATTTGGATCTCCGGGTACAATGACAGTAGGCATCTGAAATGGACCTTCCAAGATAAACTTCTTTAAGAACTTTCCATGTGGCTTCTTCAGATCACAAAACCTAAAGAACCTAATCACCCATTGATCGTAGTTTCCCAGAGTGAGCATTGGAGGTCTATCAAGTGATCCAGCCTCATGAATTGATTGTTGGCTGCTTAAAGCTTCACACATCTTTGCAACCTAAGTGGGTTCCTTCATAGTGTTCCTTGATGGATGTTGATTGAAATCGTTTGTGTAGGGTTGAACTTAAAGACTTGGTGGTGGTTGAACCATTTGAGGTTGTGGAATTGCTGCAAGTTGTGGAGTATGTTGTTGATTAAATTGTTGTTGATAAATTGCTTGTTGTTGATTCCATTGTTGATGTTGTGGACTTAATTGTTGTTGACGTTGAGTATAAGTGTAAGGGAAATAGTTAGAGTAAGGTGGTTGTGACATGTTGAAAAACTTGAGTTATAAAATGGATCTTTGTAGTCGAATGAACCTTTGTTGATGAAGTATCCTTAGACGTAGAAATCACAATAAACCAAGTAGCACTTATGCGTAAAAACACCAAAGTTACGCGTAACAGCAAGAGTTACGAGTAGGTGTAGCTTACGCGTAAGAAAGGAACAAACACTAAAGTTAAGCGTAAAACAAGAAGTTAGGCATAGAAAACTTAGGCGTAGGATTACCTTATGCGTAAGACAAAGCTTAGGCGTAAGATAAATCTTATGGGTAGAAGTTTCTACGCGTAAGCTTATGCTTATGCGTAATTTTAGGGTTTTGCCCAAATGATCTTTTACACTATCACAGTGCAAAAGATATCCAAAGTCGATGTATTTTCAGGCTTATCCAAGCAAGAAAACACGGAGTAAACCACAAAAACTGAAGATCAAACCACGGAATTCTTATTCGTAAGATTAGGGTTTCGTTAGGCGTAGAACTACTTGTAAAAATGACTTTTGCCCAAAGATGTTTCTAAACCAGATTTTTTTGATGAAATAACTTCAATATCACCAAAATAACACAAAAGTGTGAAACTTGATGAGCCAAAGCGTCTAAAACCGTTATGCGTATAACTCGTACCACGAATAAAACCAAGCTAGAAAATGATGATCCACACGTAAAGGTTGAAACTTTTTGCCAAAAACAGTTATTTTAACACCTTAAAACATTGAAAGTACAAGAATCTTGGATTCAAAAGTGTAAAAAATGTGTTTTTAAGCGAACCAAAGTATCACTCGTATGCTTTACGCGTAGGACCAAAACCTACTTCAAAAACAATACGATTCACCCAACTAGTAGGTGATTGATACCACTGTTAGGTCACTAAGTTTACAACACAAGCATCAATAGAAAGAATAGAGAGGAGAAGAGATTGGATGAACAACTATCAAATATACACACACGTAAATACTAGATCGGTTATGCGTAGAGTATGAGTGAAAGAGATAAATTGAACAACCAACCCTCAAGTGAGGGTTATTACATGGTATTTATAGGAGAGGGAGCTAGGGCAACACTCCTAGTCCTTTCCTTTTCCTTATTGGACTAGGCCTAGGCTTATGGGCCTTCTACATAAGCCTAAGGCTAATTACTAACATAAAGGCCATATTAAGCTAACTATTACATATGAGTCACTAACACTTGAATTAGGTTTATGAGTGATTCCAAAACCTTCTACATAAGCCTAAGCTTAATAACAAACATAAAGGCCATAATTAAGCTAACTATTACATATTAATTACTAACACTTTAATTCTAGTTTAGGAGTGATTCCAACAATCTCCCCCTAAGTGTTAGTGATTGATAATATAAACGTTGTAGGTGCTGATGTAATAGTAGCTTTGACGTCTTCAGATATTCTTCTTTCTTGTGAGAAGAAGTGTCTTGATTCGAACAATCTCCCCAGTGTAGAGAAATTGTTTCCTTTGAAGTATTCTGCTTTGACGTCATCATTTTCTTTGTTCTTTGATCTTAGTTCTTTGTGATGGAAGTGATAGTATGTTGTTGCTGTCTGCATCAGGTCCGCTTCGTTACTCCAGTGTCTCCACGTCTTTCTCCAACATGCTCACACGCTCTTCAACGTTGGATTTCCGTGTTGATGTAGTTCTCTAAGTCTTTAAACTTTGTAGATTCTTTGATGATGAAGAATCATTCTGACTTTGTGTTGCCTTTGATCATTTGAGAACTTCATATAGTGATGATGTTGGCATGAGCATGTGGAGAATCAACACGATCTTTTCTACCCGCAAGCATCCATAAGAAGAAAACATAAAACATGGGTTAGAAATAATCCAGCGCTTACAAGTTTGAACTTTGAGAGTGTTAACAGCATAGTGTGAAAACACAACTCTAATTCTCACAAAGGTTGTTCCTGAACTGGAGTACCACAAGTTAGATAACGCGATGTACCGAAGTACATCTACAGTTCAGATGAGTCGCTGAGGTACACCGAAGCATGACCCCACCACTGTAGACCGTTTGAGACACACTAAGCGTAATCCACGGGGAGTTACCGAAGTGACCTGCTGTCAGGGCTGTTTGATGTTAACCCTGGCAGGATTTTCCATTCAATCACTGAGGATCACAATTGTAAACCTCTCATAAATGTTCTCGACAGATTGCTAAGATCTGTGAAGGACTCGATAATGAATCACTTGCATTCTTATTGTTGAACGAAAAGCGATGAGTTGTCAAGTGTACCTAAGAGATCTTTTGATGAATCTCGTGGCTCTAGACTCAATAGTGCGCTTTGGTTTTCCTAAGCGGAGACTAGGGAGAGGATCTCCTTCTTCAATACCAGCAATCTATAAGAGAAAGCTGATAGTTTACGTAAGGTTCCCTGTGAGAATGAAACAAGCTTCTATTGAGAGAAACTTGAGTGGCTAAGAAGGTTTAGTGCATGCGTCACTGGGTCCATGATGACTTTGATCTTCAATACCGGTGTCATCAAGTGACAACCAGTAGCATATGAATTGCACCCGGTGTCTGCCTTAAGTTGAATAATCTGGAGGGCTATTTATTTTCACCCTTTTCTTTGCATTTCTTTTTAATTCTTCAACTCCTTCTTTCTCCGATTCTCATTTTCTCCTTTTTTATAATCATACCTAAAGGACTTCTAATTCTAACTATTGGTGGTGTCCTTGGGTGGATCCCTCCGGCTCTTGCGGATCATATGACGGTTATTACTAACCTTAGTCACCTTATAACTCCATGACTAACCTATGTTGCCACAAAACCATTTTCATTGAAAATATCTCAAAGTATTTATAAGTAATAAACATTTTGTAATACTTCGAGAGTTTAATATTTTTGCAAAAAATACTCCCCCTCCACACGTGCTTAGGTGTTTTGACAGAAATCTGCTCGGTGAGAGAAGAGCGCGCACTTTTGAATTGATCAACTCATGATAGACTATCCCCCGCGAGACACGGTTACATTGCATAGTTAAAGAGTTACATTGTCAGCTTTTAGGTGACAACTAGCTCTAATAACTACCTTGAAGGTGTGGACAACCTCGAAAGGTTGTCAAACCCGTCAAAGTTCATGTCTACCAAGAGTTTCTTGAATGGTACATTCTACTCTGACAAGTCCTTTGCGAGACACATTTACATCACTAGCGAACTAGCTTGAAATTATTACCCGTCCCGGACAAGTCTTTTCGAGTTACTAACATTTAAGATCTAGTCAATTCATTGGTTAAGTCTTTGGCACGACAATTCAGTAGCAATTGACAACATATTTCTTATCACATAATTTTTCTCCCCCTCAAAAATGGCATATTAAGATGTTATTTTTGATGAAATGTTGATATCAAATATGACCATTTTGAGTTTTATAGGAAGATTACCATGAAGAACAATTTTGTGAACAAAGTTTTTAATCAAATACTCCCCCTCAACAAGTGATATAAACTTTTGAGGTTTTAAAAAAATCTTAAGGGGAAGTACTTGTTCTTTTGAGCAAAACTATGAAGAAATGAAAGTTTTGATAATTTTTACTAGAAAGTAAGAAGCTTTCGCTCCTTTTATAAGGATTGTGGCACTGAAGCGTACCACAGGGTCCTTTCATTACAAGTACGGGTTGTACACTGTTATATGTGCACAAGCCATTATGAATAAGTCAAACAGACAAAATCACAATCAAGAATGTTAAGAGAGTACCCAATGATTATAGACGATCAGCTACTTTTTGAGGACGTTGGTAAGTCAGAATCGGAAATTTTGGTCATCCTCCCACATAGCTCTTCCAACCCTCGCATCTGATCCCGATGAATCAACCTTTCACCAAAACTAGTGATCAACGAACATCCTCGCGATACTTTGAATTCCATCTCTTCATCTGAATAATACCCAACTCAATGACCTTCAATCGATATGCCAATCCAACTCAAACCATCTTCAGGGTGGCGTTACAGAACTTGTGAATTTCATCAAAAACCATGAAGCAAGTATGATGATTTTCACTTCGGTAAACAAACCCAAAATTTTGTTTATGAACGATTTTGTACTGAGGTTCTTGATTGATTCCTTTGATGTGTACAAGTGGTGCGGTTATATTGAGTTGTTTTTGGTAATATTCGACCCCGAGGTGGAGATCTTCAACACGCTATTTGATTTGAAGCGTATAAAAACAAGGAGTGCAGTAATATACTTGATTTGAATTACGGTTGAGATTCAGGTTGGGGCTCAGTTATGTCATGATCCTCACCACCACTCAATGGTTTTCTCTATTGGTGGTGTGGTTTCTGAATCCCTTGGTTGATCAAATGGTGATGGCTGTGTAGCTTATTATGTAGTGGTGAAAATCTGCTTAACCATTTGTCGAATCATTGGATGGAGTTGCCTTCTTAACAGATTTTGTTGTAGACTTTTCTTTTGTTGGTGGAGGTGATGATTGAGATGATGATTTGGGTTTGGTGGAAGTGTTAAGAGGTGGTTTGGAAGACTTTTGAGGTATGTGTGTTGGATTGTCAACTATGTAGTTGTATGATTCCTTCTTTAACTTTTCCTCTTCAGCTCTAGCAGCTTCTTCAGTCTCTTATCGCATCATTTCCACTTAAGCCACCAAATTATCATCATCAGTGACTCTTTCATCCTTATCATGATCGCAATCTCCTTCGTCAGATATTTCCACATCTTCACCATTCTTTTCTTTTTGCGGTTGTTTTAGTTGTTGTTGTGGTTGCTTCATTTAAACAGTTGTAGTGACAGTGACACCCTGATCCTTACCGGGTTGATTAACCGGATCGGATGGGGTAAGAGTTGTTTGCAATGGATCTTCCATAAATGGAGGACAACTGCTTGACCCTCCTGCCCCACCGGGTTGATTAACCGGAAAGGTTGAAGCATGATATTCCATCATTTTCTGCTTTAGTGTCTTATGAAATTGTATTCCCTCATCCATTGAATCATACTCATCATCAGGATGACTTTGTGAGCATGAATTTGAATGGATGTTGCAGAAGGATGTCCACAACAATTCTGAAAGATAATTTAGAGCATATGAAGTTGTTGAAGACGACCCGGAGATTGTTCTTGCCAATTGTTTTGACGTATCTAGCTGGGAATGTGTTTGCCATCGAGAGCTCATCTGGGGCATTGATGTTTGCTTGATTTGCAGCCATTTTGTGATCTGAAAGACATTAGACAAAAAGACAAACATATGGAAACACAATGTGTTTGTTTTAGTCTGATTTATTATCTAATTCCTTGTTTGATGGTAACATGTTTATCTTAGTTACAAGTCCTAAGTCACATTTGTCCAATTGTTTGAAGTTGATGTGATAAGTTACGTGAATGTGTTAATTTTGAAATTTCAAAGTCCAAATCTTCACTTTACACACAACATATTAACTTTTGTAAGCATAAGCGTAACATTAGATATTAGTGACTTATGAGTAACATTTAACAAGTAACATATGCGTAATAGGCCAAAATGTAGTGAACAGTGATTTATGTGTAACAAGGATCCTTATGCGTAAGAAAAGAGCTTATGCGTAAGAGTAAGCTAAAGCGTAAGACCAAGCTTATGTGTAAGAGTTTCTTACGCGTAAGACGAGTTCAAAGGCTTTAGTGTTATGCGTAGGAATAAGCTAGAGGTTATGCGAAGAGTTTACTCATAAGAGTAAAGCTTATGCATAACAAGCCTTTTTTACGAATATCTTTCCAATATATGCGAAATCCACTGTAGACCTCTTATGCGTAACGTTTTAAACATAAACATAAAAACTTGATTACAGTTTATTCCAAACATCTTATAGATCACAAAACAAGCACAAGAACATATCAGATACACACACAAAGACTTAGGCATAAAATTTCTTAAACCTTAAACCCTTAATCTGTGCGTAAGAGATATAGCCACACAAATCAAACAAGAATGTTTCTGGAGTGTCCTAGATGACATATGAGTGTAATAGAACAAGATTTAACACGTTTCCACCACAGAATCAGAAGATTCATGGGAGATGAACCCTAAAAAACCTAAAACTTAAATTCTTATAGTTTAGATGTTTCTGAGCTAATTTAAAGGTTCAAATCATGCATATATACTTATTCTAACACTTTCTTGACTACCTAATAACATATCACAGAATAGAAAAACCTAAATGAGCGCAAGAACCCTAGAATTCAAATTGATGAGATTTAAGATTCTGGATGGTTTTGGATGATTGAAACAAGATTAATAGACACTAAGAAAGGTTTTAACATAACTCATTTCAGTCCAAACACTTTAATGCATAAACACCCAATTCGTTCGAGTGAACAATTTTCCAAAATCAGTTTAAAGAGTTTTAACCATTGGATTTGAAAGATTTTTGAAATCCTTGTTTAGAATCTTCATCAAAACAATTTAGAACTTACTGCTTACGAACAGCATGAACGGATTTTGAAGATTCGATTTGGGCCGTTTGATCTTCATGGTTTAGGAGTAAATGCACATGAAGTGGTGCATTGAATGTGTTAGGTGAATGATTTTGTTAAAATTAATTTGCCAAGTAGACACATTCAGTTCCTCAACCTTAAAGAGGTTCCAACCAAGATCCTTTAACTTCCGTTTAGGTTATACAAAACACTTGTAAGGCAAGAAACTTAACGATACTCCCCCTCGACTTTTGAAATAATGAATTTTGAAAAACATTTGAGTCCGAGGAGAGTATTTGACAAGAAACGTATCCACCATTTTAGAAGAAACAACATATTTTAGGTAACATGCAAGTACATGGTTTTATGAAATAGAAAAAAAGTTACTTTCTCCCCGTCAACACTTGTTCGGGAGAATAATGAAAGTTTTGATAGAAAAAGGTGTTGACGGAAGATTTGTACTTGCCATGTTGAAAGAAATTAGATAGGAGAATATTTTTTTGAATTTTACTAGATTTTATATTTTTGTATTTTGTTTTTGAAAATATTTACAAAAGAGGTTTTGGTGTTTGACTGGTTTTAAGAATGTTTTAAAAATTCGTCCAGTTCCTCTGGAGTCAAACACCGCATACCAATCCGGTGGACCAACTCATTAAACCTAGCAGGAGCTAAGGCTTTGGTGAGAAGATCTGCCAGTTGGTATTCAGTACCCAGAAAGTATAATTCAACGGTACCCTTTTCCACGTGTTCCTTGATGAAATGATATCGAAGATCGATGTGCTTTGATTTTTAGTTTTGAACAGAGTTACACGAGATCGCAATAGCACTTCGATTGTCGCAGTACATCGGGATTCTGTCAAATACGTAACCATAGTCTTTGAGTTGTGTTCTCATCCGAATGACTTGAGCACAATACGCCGACATGGCTACATATTCTGCTTCTGTTGAGGATAGCGATGTACAATCCTGCTTCTTCGATTGCCATAACACCAGTTTATCACCAAGAAATTGTAGAGCTCCTGAAGTAGTTTTCCGTGAATCTAAGCAACCTGCATGATCAGTGTCTGAAAAAGCGATTAGTTCAAAACCAGAATCCTTCGGATACCAGATCCCCAAGTTAATGGTTCCCTTGATGTATCGAAGGATTATTTTAGCCTCTGAGAGGTGAGTTTCAGTTGGTCTCGACTGATAACGGGAGCAAAGATGTACGGCAAAAACAATATCAGGCCTGCTAGCTGTTAGATACATGAGAGACCCAATGATACTTCGGTATTTGGTAGGGTCCACCAATTTATCATGTAAATCAGCGTCTAGTTTCTTGGTATGAGCCATTGGCGTGGTATAGGTGTCACAGTTTTGCATTCCAAATTAGTTTAAAAGTTCAAGGGCATATTTGGACTGACTCAAAAAAATAGCACGGGGTGATTGATGAACTTGCATTCCAAGAAAGAATGTGAGTTCACCCATCATTGACATTTCAAAATGTTTTGTCATTAGTTTTGCAAAAGAATTTGAGTATTTTAAATGTGTTGACCCAAAAATGATGTCATCCACATAGATTTGAACGATTAAAATGTGAGCCCCGTGGTATTGTATGAAAAGTGTAGGGTCGACCAAACCTTTGGTGAAATTATTGGCAATGAGGAAGGATGATAACTTATCGTACCACGCCTGAGGAGCTTGTTTGAGTCCGTAGAGAGCTTTGTTCAGTTTGTAAACGTGGTTCGGGAACTGTGGATCAACGAATCCTTCGGTGGCTGACAAGACGTTTCTTTCAGTTTACCATTCAGAAAAGCAGTTTTGACGTCCATCGAACACCGTGATGTTCATGGAGCCAGCGAACACTAGAAATATTCAACAGCCCAAGACGAGAAACCGAGCGAATGATTCTTCAAATTCAATACCCTCTTCCTGCCTATAACCCTTAGCCACCAGACGTGACTTGTTTCGATTACGGTTCCTTCAGCATACAATTTGTTTTTCCAAATCCATTTTAGACCAATGACGAAGACCCCTGTTGGTCTTTCAATCAATTCCTAGACTTCAAGACGTTTAAACTGATTGAGTTCTTATTGCATGGATTCAATCCAGCTTGTCTTGGTCATTGATCTTTAATGTTTTTTAGGTTCAGATTGGCAGACAGTGAGTGCATAAATGCAATGTTCACCGTCTGTGTGAAGACGTTGTCTCGTTACGACTGGTTGATTCGGGTTACCAATAATATTCTCAAGAGGATGGTCTTTCGTCTAACGATGTGTGGAAGGTTGATGTTGATATACATTATGCAGATTGGGAGGATTCAAATGGCTTGTAGATGATTCCGCAACATCTGGTGCAGCAGTTTCATTAGCAAAAGGGTTGAAGAACGCATTTGGATCAAAATTTGCAGGTGGGAGTACTTCATTGTTAAGAACATCATCAGCTGGTTCAGCATCGTTGGATGCAATTTGTTCAACTGTTGTTGTAGAGTCAACTGGTGGTGCTTCTTCAACAATAGTTGTTGTAGCGGGTGTATCAGGTATTGGAATATGATCAGTTGGAGCAGCTAAAACATTGGATACACATGAGAACGTTTATCAATATCATCACTAAAAGAGGAGCAAATAGCTTTTCCATTAGTTGACGAGTAAGTGGGGGCTTGGTTAGTGATGAGGGGTTTGAGGGAATTTTAAACGGTTGTGACCGGGTTCCAAGCTGTTATGCGCAGGCATTGCATGGAATATAAACAGAGATTGACGAAGTTTCTGAATCAGTTTTCCCCAAACTGACAACTGTCTTTAGCAGATTTGAAACTTTTATGTAGTAGACATTTCTTCTAATTTTGAAGTTTTCAATATGCAGTTGAATTTGTAGAAGAGCAGTAAACCACACAAGGTGAATTGACTAATTACGAAAATCCGCTCGAGGGTAACATGCAGAAATCAACAAAATCTTCTCATGTATGTAGACGAACACACCAAAACAAACCACGAAAGAAAAAATGAAACGACTTTCCCCTAATGTTGTGTGTCTTCGGAATACTAATCACCTCGTGAATATGAAATACCTCGATACCAAGACTGTGTGTGAGGCATCACAACATCATATTTAGGTAAATTCACACTAGATAACCCATGAAAGTGAGACGATAACACCAACTTGAGAAATTTTAACCACAGATTGTCTCATTTCTTCCCTCTAATTGAAGAAATTCATGAAGGCATTGGGTTTTCGCAAAGAAGCATGTGGTCAAACAAGGAAGCAATGATCACCTACACTCTCTCCCCTTCGATGTTTTCAATGAATCGAATCATACACCTGTATGTTGATGAGGAATTGAAGACAAAAAACCATGTATAAGGAGACAGCGAAACCATGTATGTCCAATTGATCGAACAAGTGTGAAGTATCAAAAATATTTCGAGTGAGTCAACTGCTGATAGAACTGCTTTGTTTAATCAGCTGTGTCATTGTTTTAGGAAATATTTTGTTCTTCTGTTGTCAGAGATTCGATTGGAGGTGCAGCTACAGCAATGGCTGTTGAGGTAGATTCAGGTGTATCGAAAATTAGAGTATAATCAGGTTGTGCAGCAGAAACATTTGATACATCTAAAGCACGACTTTAGAAAGACTCTTTAACCAGAGGAGCAATCAATATTTCCAATTCTTGACAATTAAGTACAATATGTGATGCAGCTGACGGATCATGATAATTTTGACGGTGAGAAACGGGTCCTACGTTGTTTTGCAGTAGGAGCCATTGCTGTTACACCTGTATAGAAAATAGAAGGGTGCAAGAAAGAAAAACATGGATCCCCAAGTGAAACTGGGTTCCAGATGTTAGAAGCATGAAGATGTAGTGTCGATAATCTTCTTGACACCTGAACATGCTATTTTGATGATTTCCTTTCCGACCTCAGGGATGGATGTAGAGGGTTTCACACTTGTAATGGTGCAACTACTTAGTATCTTGCTTGTAGGAATCCACCTAAGACCAACAGTTTTGAAAACTCTACCTGTTGGTATCCATCTAAGGTTAGATCTAAGGGATGTTGAAACTTCTTTTGGGAAGAGTCTGCGTCCTATATTGATCCACCTATTAGGTTTTTGAAATTTTACTTTTAGATCAACGAGATTATTTCTAACGGTTTGAGTTAACTTAGGTTTTGGTTTGCTACTACAAGCAGTGTTCAGTAATACACTCGAAGGTGATACACCAGGTCGTGAACCTCAGATTCCATCCTTTGGAGTAGTTCGCTTTTCCTAGCCTTTTCTAGATCATAGTTCTTGTGCAAGTCATTTGTATCATATTGAATTTTGATATTCGGTTTAGACGCTGTGTTCGAACTAATCCTAGACGGGCCAAGTGCAACTACTTGTAGAGGTTTAACAGAAACAGATTTAATAGAAACAGGTTTAACAGAAATAGAAGCATTTTGCTTAGGCCAAGAATGTGGAGTGACTGCTTTTGACAAAAGATTATTCTCAACAACATGGAAGGCAAACTGTGGTTTTGAAGATTTAGAACGTTCAGATTTAAATGCAGTTGGTTGTCTAACTATTGATTGTTTTCCGAAAGGTTGTAGAGACGATTTCCACAAGATTGTTGGTTTTGCAAAATTAGTATCGACACTCTTGTCAGTTAATCTTCTCAGTTTGTTTTGTAAAGCAACATGTGCAAGCCCATTTACTTGAATTTGAGCCTTTAAATGCTCATTTTCTTTTACTAATGTATCCACTCGATTACTTTGTTCATTCAAAGATTTACCATTTGGCTCTGAGTTTAAAAATTTGTTTTGCATTTTAAGTTCAAGAGAGATGCAATGAGCCTCAAGTTTTGAAAAATCTTTTTGAAACTGAGCAATGGTCTTTTTGAGAAGAAAGAATGTTTTCGATTCAAGAGTTTGATTGGACGTATCACGTTGAATTGTTAACAAGTAAGGCTCAGAAGAGATAGTTGTAGACTTGTGCAACACACTGGTCAACCTCTCCTTCATTTCTGAATTCAGGTTGATCAATATGTTGTGTCGCATTTGCAGTCAGAATATGATCAACATTAGATAGTACCTCAACCATTTGTTCTTTGTCAAAGTTCGGCTCTGTGTCATAGATGGGTAAGATATCTTCCTCAACCATTTTGTTCTTCATCAAATTGGGCTGGTGTCATAGTTAAGTATGATATCTTTCCAGATATGGCGTCATGCTTTTCCAATGCTGCAACCTCATTGTCCGTAGAAAGAAGAGCAGTAATCACAACATTCTCAAACATCCCATTGAGCATTCCTTCCATGTACATCAACTCTTTCATTGCACGCTACAGGATTTCGGGAATTTGATGATGTCGACGCTTGGATTTGTTAATCATTGAGTTCAACTCTCTTTCGAACAATCCATCCTTCGTACAATTCCACAAATGCCTTGTCATCCTCAGAATCATCAGTAGCAAGGTTTGGTGATGAAGGTTTTAAGCAGTAGATGGAAGGTGAGGAGATTTATGAAGTCATCATACTTGAAAGGACGATATAGTGATTTTCAAAATTTCCCTCCAAAAATAATTTTGAAAAATTTTCTCTCCCAAAATTTGAAATTCACTATAAAATCCAATTTTAAGATTGTAAGAAAAATTTGAGTTTTGACAATTTTGACGCCAAATTTGACCCGAAAAATTCGAATTTGGGCCCAAAAATTTGAATTTTTTACCAAAATTTTCATAGTTAAACCAAAATTTGAATCTCGCGTAAAAATTGAACGTTTAGTCTCCCTTAGAAATTAAATTTTACTCAAATTTTCCCGCCAATGAAACTTGTGTTGTTGATGGATCTTTGTAGTCGAATGAAACTAGATGTTTGTTGATGAAGAACACTTAGACGTAGAAACCAGCTTAGGCGTAGACAGATGGTTAGGCGTAGATAAGTACCTTACGCGTAGAAAGAAGGTTACCCGTAGAAAGAAGCTTAAGCGTAGAAACCAGCTTACGGTAGAAACCATTTTAGGCGTAAACCAAAGGCTTAATAGTAAGAACCTTATGCGTAAGATTTCCTTAGGCTAAGAGAAGCTTATGCGTAGAAAATGCTTATGCGTAAGATGTTTACTCGTAAGCTTTTATGCTTAGGTGTAAAACTAGGGTTTTACCCAAACAATCCTTTACACTTATACCAGTGTAAAAGATATCCAAAGTCGAAGTGTTTACAGGCTTATCCAAGCTAGAAAACACTGAGTAAACCAATAGCACTAAAGATCAAACCTTGAGAAGCGTATGCGTAAGTTTACGGTTTCGTTTACGAGAAGAAAGAACCAACAATAGCCAAAAACTGATTTTATGCCCAAAAGTGTTTCTAAACCAGATTTTTTTTGATGAAATAGCTTCAATATCACAAAGATAACACAAAAGTATGAAACTTGATGATCCAAAACACGTTTTCACCTTACGCGTAGAAAGAAGTATACGAATGAAATCAAGCTTAAAAACGATTCTTCACACGTAAAGGTTTAAACTTTTTGCCAAAAACTTAAACTTTAACACCAAATAACCTTTAAAGTACAAGAATCTTGAATTTTAAAGTGTAAAAATGAAAGCTTTTTACGTATGAGAGATTGAAAACGTGAAACCTTACGAGTAGACTTTAAAACTTCAAAAACAAGAAAGTTTCACCCAACTATTTGGCGAATGATACCAACTGTTAGGTCACCATGTTTGTAACACAAGCATCAATATAAGAAATATAAAGGAAGAGATCGGATGAACAAACACACACACACACACATATGATAATATATGAAGAGTTATGCGTAAAGTGTAAAGTGTGAATTGAACAACCAACCTCAAGTGAGGATTTAAAGAGTATTTATAGGAGGGAACTAGGCAACACACCAAGTTCCCATCCTTTCCTTATTAGGCTTGGGCCTAGGCTTATGGGCCTTCTAAATAAGCCTAAGCTTAATAACAAACATAAAGGCCATAATTAAGCTAACTATTACATATTAATTACTAACACTTTAATTCTAGTTTAGGAGTGATTCCAACACTCATCCCTACCACAACATGCTCACCAATTCTGCAACAGTACCAGAAATCTATATCTATCAGGTCTTGGCACACTTTGAAGAAAGAAAGCGATGGTCAAGATGCGGTCACGGTGACTCTCAAGAACAAACAAGTCACCATCACTATTGCGGACTTACGAGCAATTCTTCTGCTCCCTACTATCCAGCCTGCTGAATATGTTGCCACTCTATCGGAAGAGGCTACACTCCAATTTATGGTCAACATTGGCTATGATGAAGCTGCTGGGATCATCACTATACATTCTTTAGTTTATTTAAAGAACATCCCTCAGCCGTGGAGAACATTATACATTATGATTGCCAAATCTGTTTCTGGACATGATAGCGGTTATGAGCATCCTAAGCTCATGGAACTACATATATTCTGGGGCATGGTCAACAAGGTGCATATTGACTTCGCAAGTCTGATTTGGGAAGACATGATGTCTTACCTCTAGAAGCCTGGCACCAAGGTTCCCCCTACATCAGATATACTAAATGTTGTTAGATTCCCTTGAGACTTGATGACCTCAACCATCACTCCGCGTTGTTAATGTTGTCAGATTCACAGACTCAACAACAAAGGTGCAGTTTTGCCTGACTGCCTTCTCGCTGATGATATCAAGAAACTTCAATCATGCTCACGATATCAAGAAGCAGTAGCATCAGGAAAAGTTGGCTTCATTGATGAAAAGTCTTCCGCTATACTAGTCAAGAAAACCAGGAGAGGCAGTACTGGAAGTATAGCAAGCACTGGAAGTGCCCTAAAGTATCCTAAGAGAAATCCTCCCAGCAAAAGAAAAGTTCCGTCAAAGAGAGCCACTCCTAATCCTCAACTGGCACTCAATTAAGAGGATCAAGACTCTAGGGATACTGACACTGATGAAGAGGTTCACTATTCAGAAACTGCTACAGATGATACGAAAATAGTAGAAAAACCTCTTAGTCCTAAAACTGACAAGGGTAAAACTCCAGTAGAAGAGCAGGAAGAAAAAGAGAGTTCAGATGAAGAACCAAAGGATGAGGATAAAGACTACAGAAAAACACTAAAGAGTCTTAGGTTACAACATGCTGCTAAGGAATTTAACCTTCAACAAACTCGTGGCCCTGGAGGTTCAAGTGGTGGTGCACTAACCACACCAGTTTTCGATGCGGTTAATCAACCCGATAAGTGAACTGGTACCACCACTCACGAATCTGAACAACCGAAAAAGGATGATATCATCTTCGACTTTGAGAAAGAAGAGAAAAAGGAGAAGGATGAACGGATTATTGATGAAGATATTGAGCAAGTTGATAGGGAAAGAGCTGAAGAGGAAGCTCGAGCTAAAGAAGAGGCTAGGATAAAGGCCGAAGAACAAGCTAAAGCTGAAAAAGAAGCTGATGATTATCTTCTAGATAATCCTGAACATAACCCGGAACAAACTTCTGAGCCTCCAAATGACCCAGAGCCTTCTCATGACTCATCTTCGTCTGACTCATCGTCTCATTCATCTCCACCACCACAAAATCCGCATCCAAATAAGTCAAGAAACCGAGCAACACTTGGGCATCACAGACTAAAATTAAGATTGTTAACCCTGTCAAGCAAGTAAGGAAGAAAAACGTGGTCAACAAGAAATTAAATCAACTGGCCGACAGATTAAACTTTCTTCAGGATGTGATGAACGAGTTTTCAGATGAAAGAGAACAGATTCAACAGTTTCTCAATAGAGATATCCCCGGGGAAATGGACAAGACGATCAGAGAATATACTCACAAGTTTCTTCTCGACACCGTCCCTGGAGTGACAAGAGAGATGTTCGCCAGACAACTTTATCCTAATCTCATGCGATTGGTCAAGCAAACAATGCAATCTACTCCTGTAGCAATGCAAATCAATCCAGTCCAGCCTACGGTTGTCACCGATGCAGAATTGATTTCCAAGCTTGTTTTACAAGTGTCTCAATGATCCGCAACATTTACTTCTGACGAAGCTAAACTATTTGAGGCATTGCTGGAATATCAACTCAAAACTTCATGCAAAGAGTCAGCTGAAAGGGCTAAGCGTCCAAGAGACGATGATGATGCGGATAAGGATTCTCAGCCGAAACGCAAGAAGAAAAATGACGAATCATCATCTATGCCTCCACCAACCCAAAGGTCCACCACCACCAGAAGATCTCCACAACGTCCTCCTGCTAAAGACAAACCTCAGGATTCTGAGTCTCCACCACCAACGGAGAAAACTGGTGATCATTTTGAATACACTGGTGGTGACAATGAGGAGATTCCTGAGCCTGAACAACAACCTCCTTCTTCTATATCAACCAAGCAACCAGCATCATCCTCCAAGCCAAAAAAGAAAAATCAACATCAGTTGTTTCATGGCTAGATGAAGATGAAACTGAAGAATATGACTGGTTTTCAAAGCTTGTTGACGCAACCCCTCAGTTACCGGAAGGCCAAGAACCGGTAGATGGTAGAACTATGGAGCAGGTCAAGATTATCCAGGAAAAGTTCAAGGTGAAGAAGATGACGAAAGCAGAGTTGAAACGAATCAAGAACGACGCTTTTCAACTACTTAAGGACAGCTCGCGGTGCCATTGAAGTCGAATATTATCTCGACAACATAGCACGAGCCATGTCTAACAACATTGATTGGCTCAACCCTGAATCCAATATCGACTTCACCAGACCTGACAAAGCTCCATACTACACCGACTGGACAAAGCCACTACCTACCATTGGCCGACATGATCAACTGAAGATTCCTTACCGATATTTCTTCAACAATGACCTGGAATTTCTTCAGCACGGTAGCGATGTAAGCAAGAAATATGCTACTTCACTCACCTTCCCTTTCCCGGCAGCAATCTTCTCCAACAATGTGGCCATCGAGGAAGAAGCCACACATATGTTCGTTGATAATGTGGTAAAGTATGACCTCGATGCACTATATGGAATTCATCATTGGCCTGAACGAAGAAGAATATACTCTGAGAAGCTGCAGGTACTCAAATCGAAAAAGGAGGTGTAAGGACCTAAGGATCATTGCCATAATGCATGTTAGCCTGTCTACCAAATGGGACTACTCATTCCTGAAGAAAATCGTAGTCAAACGTCAAGACGAACAGGAATACGACTTTTCTAAAGCGGATTTTCCGATGTTGTCGCTCAATGACATTGAAGATATGTATCTTGCCAAGGTACAAGGACGAATGCGACACTTCTCCATGAACATCCAGCTCCAGTACATCAAGTCATTGATAATATTCATTAGGAGCATCGTTATCCAGGAACGTGTTGAAGACCTTCAATTTGCCATGGAGTCTTATCAAAAACATGTTAATATCACCAAACCACAGTTAGACCTTCCCGATATCAACAATCTTGCTCAGTACACCATTCTTACGAAACCAACGTTTGGGGTAGTTTACCGCAGTGAACTTCACCGTAATTGTTTCATGGCGTGCAAGGAGCTTCACAAGTTTTGTGATCACACCTTAAAGAAGGTTCAGGACGGGTTAGCATATCGGTTAAAGGAGATTCATGAAGGCATAGGGTCGAAGAAGAGGTGGAATTCAAGGGAAAAGACGGATGCAAAGAAGATCATCACAAGGGTTGATGAAAGGTTGTTTCGTCGGGATCAGTTAAAGACATTGGAGAGCTTCGTGGGTGGACGTCAAAGCATATCTCTAACAGGCTACCAACGTCCAGAAAGAACTCCGGGTGTTATTGACGGACTTCGTGGTACTCCTTGATTTGTTTCTCTAATTATTATTTGGATGTGTTGATCTATACTTGACAATGGCTTGTGCACAAATAACAGTGTAAAACACCGTTCCTGTAATGAAAGGACCCAGTGGTATGCGTCAGTGCCACAATCCTTATAAAAGGAGTGAAAGCTTCTTACTTTTGAGTAAAACTAATCAAAACTTTCACTTTCAAAGTTTTTGCTCAAAAGAACAAGTATTTCCTCTTATGATTTTCAGAACCTCAAAAGTTAATATCACTTATTGAGGGGGAGTATTTGATTAAAACTTTGTTCACAAATGATTCTTCGTGGAATTCTTCCCACAAAACTCAAAATGGACATATTGGATATCAAAATTTCGTCAAAAATACCATTTATATGCCATTTTTGAGGGGGAGAAAAATTATGTGATAAGAAATATGTTGTTGATTGCTATTGAACCATCGTGCTAAAGACTTAACCAATGAATTGACGAGCTCTTAAATGTTAGTAACTCGAAATGACTTATCCGGGACGGGTAATAATTTCAAGCTAGCTCGCTAGTGATGTAAACGTGTCTTGCAAAGGAATTGTCCTTGTAAAATGTACCATTCGAGAAACTCTTGGTAAACATGCACCTTGACAGGTCAAACCACCTCACCAAGGAGTGTTTATAACTTCAAGCTGAGCTAGTTAGTGATGTAACCGTATCTCGTGGGGAATTGTCTATCTTGAGTTGATCAATTCAAAAGTGCGCGCTCTTCTCTCACCGTGCAGATTTCTGCAAAATACAAAACTCTCACAGTGGAACTAATCGGTTTTACTCATAACCACTTTGAGAGATTTTCATGAAAATGGTTTTATGGCAACATAGGTTAGTCATGGAGTTATAAGTGACTAAGGTTAGGAATAACCGTCCTATGATCCGCCAGAGCCGGAGGGATCTACCCAAGGACACCACCAATAGTTAGAAATTTAGAAGTCTTTAGGTATGATTATAAAAGGAGAAAATGAGAATCGGAGAAAGAAGGAGTTGAAGAATTAAAAAAGAAAAGTTAAGAAAAGGGTGAAAAGAAATAGCCCTCCAATTTATTCATGTCACACCCCCAATTTACCTGTTTTGCAGCGGAATGGAATTCCTGGGGGCATTGACTGTCATAGCACCACATCACAGTTATATTGAACGACCAAAAGCGTCGTTTTAAAAACACATCGTTGGATATTTCATAAAAACATAATCAGAGTACAACATCGGTCCCAAAAGGTTTAACAAGTTTGAAAAATAACTGAATATGTCACAAATCCAAACGATGTTTTGAAATAAAGAGCCATAATGTACATAATGTAAGTCGGCCACGCATGACTCAAAATGTAGGTCCCTAAACCATGTCATGATGAATACCTCAGTTACCTGAAAATACATTGCTAAAAACGGTCAACAATAATGTTGGTGAGAAATCATAGGTTTATGTAAATGGTTTATACGACTACTCAAGTATCTAGTATGCATGACAACCAAGTCACGTAAAAATAATGTTACAATTGCCTTAAGCCCATGACCCCGAAACTAGGCTGATCAATTATGTATGCCCCTCCACGGAATGTTTGCCAGGACAAACTCGTAATGAAATCAAATGAAATGCATCCGTTTTCGGTTGGGATTCACCAAACCGGATGGAGGCGTCACCCTCGATAGATCTATCCACTCATCCTCGCTTCAAAGATTAACGGTTCATGGTTCAGGAAATGGGGACTTTCAAATTGGCATATGAGGTAACTTAAGCAATGTAATGAATTTAACATACTTGGTATCGTACAAAGAAAAATGTAGTGCAATGTATTCTCCCCCGTGGGTTTGAAATAATCGAAAGCATGTAAAAACGGGGCTATGAAAACTCACTTGGATAACTGGAAATAATGGCAATAGTGAGTACACCGAGGTTTAATGTAATGCGTCAACCGGGACCTATTATCAATGATATGATATGTCATGAATTGCAATGTAATGTTATGCATGCACTTGATATGTTATTTATACCATTTACGACCTTTTGAAAATATTACTCGTCGTCGAAAAATACTCTTTTGACGCCTTGACCAATCAAAAATCACTTTACATGTTTTTACGTCAAAATGTCATCCTACAATGGTTTTAAAATGATTTTTGGTGAAATTACCAATTTTCGTCGCAAAACAATGTCGTCGGAAAAATCATGAAATTGCCAAAAATGGCTTTGGAAAAACAGTCGTAAAACAGTACACGTTGATCGTTAGAGAACGAAATCGACGGTTTTGGAAAGTTTGTATCCATATCTAAAAGTTTCAGTTCAGGAGTTTTCGTCCAAAAGGTCTCGATCATAAAGATATTAAGGGTTAAAGATGGTGGTTTTTGGCTAATAGTGTGCAGAAAATTAGTTACGGCAAGTTTAAGAAAAAGTGCATATCTTTGTCGTTTCAAATCCGTTTTCTACGTTTAATATGTCCTTAGCTTCGTATTGAAGTAAACTAATATATTTTTGAGAAGTCGAAATAATTTGTGAAGCTTAAGGCTCGTTTTTGACTCGGACAAAATAAAAACATGTTGCTGAAATTTTCAGAAATAATATTTTCCGTCGTCAAACTTGTAAAATCCATAACTTCTTCGTTATAAGTCCGTTTTTATCCGTTCAAGCGGCCACGGATTCGTTTTAAAGTATATTTTCTAAAAATCAAGGCCAAAAAGTCGTGCCTACTGTCGGATTTTCCAGAAAAATGAAACAAGGACAGAACATAATATATAGTTATCGAAAATAGTTTTTCTCGGACAAAACCTATTCTAATCCCTTCAAATCAACTCCAAAACTAATCTAATCCTACCATACACCTTCTTAGGGTGTCATGGGTTCCTAATCACCATCAAGACCAACCAAAACCATGGGAATAATTATAGGATGACCTTAGGTATATATATAACTTAAAAATCATGACATAAATGGTATAAATCACAATACTTGCATAAAAGCTCCAAAAATGATAAGAAACATATGAAATGAAAGAGGAAACATAAAAATGATAAAAACATGCTTACTAGTGATTATGATGAGGTGTAAGTAACAAAGGATTATCTTAAATATCCTTGGTTTTTATTTCAAAACCATAAAAAGATATATTCTAGGTTGAAGTAACACTTGAATCTTGAAAATCTTTAGATGATGATCCCTTGGAGAACCCTTATGTGGCCGGTTTTATGGAGAACCAAAGAGAGGAAAAACAAACTTTCTAACACTTGAGGAAAAATTTTGTGAAGTGAATGAGTTGACAAAATATTGTAATAAGACTTATAAGGAAGTGTGAAAACATGTATAATCAAGAACCTTACCACATTTATGAGACTCCCTCCCCTTGGCCGGTTTTTGGGGGAGGGTTGTCTCTCAATTTATTTTTTTTTTTTTTAAATTGTTACTTGTATGTATATATTTGTAAGACTTGTATAAATTGTAATGAAAAGGTAAGTGAATTGTAGGTAATTGGGACTTTTTGGTAAAAGTAAGTTTTTATTTGATCAAAATACAATGTAATGAGTTGATAAAAATTGTAAAAATACTTTCCTTGTGAAAATCGGGTGATAAAATAATTATCGTAAGATTTTTAAGAAAAACGACGTAATAATTTAAACTTTAATGATTAAAATACCAAATAAATTTGAAACACTAGGAAAACTAAAAATATAGTTTTTATGAACTAAATGTAAGTTTAAAATACCTCGGGATCATTTTTGAAAGTAACGGGTTAAATATTTAAAATAAAACTCACGCGATAAAGATTATTAAACATAAAAATTACACGTATAAAGTGAAATGAAATGTCGTGAATGAATTTATGAGATGCACATGATGTCGATGAAATGTAGACTAATCTTAGTCCATATGAAATATACGTGATGTCATGATCATGAATTCGTCGCTAAACCTCCAAGGTTACGCGAATTTGAAACAAGTAAACCAAGTTTACTATAAATGTTGAAATAATGAGACATGAACTGTGGCGAGAAATGACCTGAAAGTACGGGTTGTCACATTCGCCCATTCAAAAAGGGAATTCAGTCCCTGAATTCAGTCGTTGTTAGGTCTATCGAATTTTTGAGTTTGTGATGCATATCGAAGGAAGAAAACATGGAGAAGTGTCGTTACGGTTGTCGATGATTGAGAGTGTACAAAACATCGTATTGGGCAATTCTCGCATGAGTAATACTTTGACCTCTGAACATGTGAAGATTTTGCTTGCACTAAGATTTATAAATAACCGCTCCCAACCTAACATGATCCCTCCAAAATTAGACATAGTTAGCTAGGCTATGTATAATTAAGGAACGATGATGTGATGTTCGGTTTAGTTGTTATAACTCTCGATGCTTACAAAGATTTAAACCGTGTCGTTAAAATGGTCGATAAAGTAAAAAGAAGTAACATTCTCGAAAGTGATATCGAATCGAAAGGAAATAGAGTACGATAGATGAGAATATTTTACAACGAGTGGTTTATCAAAAGTAGTACATCTTAGGTTATAAAGATTCGGATACGATGAAAACATAAACTTAGTGCGACATAATACATAAGGAGAAATAAGACTGCTAGTTTCCGATCTTCTTCAGTCTTTCGCGTCGTTGGTACCTTGACGAGCTTCTCCTTTTCCTAATCCATGAGCACCTTCAACTTGTTGACCTTGGTTTTGAGGACATTGATTCCGATAGTGTCCTTGCTCTCCACATCTGAAACATGTAATTATAGTTTTGCCTTTACAATCCTTGGCTAGATGTCCCGGTTTTGGCATTGCGGCACTTGGCGTGGCAAGGACCCGTGTGATGATACGTACATCGATTACATAGTGGTTTAGCCCCAACATATCCTTTTCCCTTGCAGTCCTTAGCAAGGTGTCCCACTGTTTGACAGATAAAGCATATACCACATGGACCATTATGATGTAGAGTGCATTGATGGCATCGTGGCAAGTTCCCAGTATAAGTTCTTTCCTTTGTTGGTGCGGCAACATGAACCCGACGGACTTCTTGTCTTCTATTTTGTTGTTGGTGATGGTTAGTGTTACAGCTTTGGTTGTTGTCGTTATAACCTCCCTGGTCATTTTCCCATTTCCTTTTGTTGTTGTTAGTTTGGTTGTTGTTATTGTTGATAATGGTTTCCCTTTTCACAACTTGAACCATGAGTAATTGAGTTATCTTGATGGTCTCTTCAATTGTTTGCAAATCGAAAGAGGCTACCTCTCCTTGAATGCATTTTGGAAGTCCTCCAATGAATCTTTCCAGTAGTTTCTCATTGTCCATAACCATATATGGACGTAAAACAGCCAACTCTTGTGTCACACCCCCAAATTACCTGTTTTGCAGCGGAATGGAATTCCTGGGGATTGACTGTCATAGCATCACAATCACAGTTATATTGAACGACCTAAAGTGTCGTTTGGAAAATACATCGTTTGATTTAATAAAACAATCAGAGTTTACAAAGTATGTCCCAAATGATAATCAACTTGTGCGGAATAAGTTTGTTACAATTCAAACGATGTTTTAAAGTACTAAAAAAACCCAAGTGAGACGCGTCGTCACCACGACTCCATGATGTGTCCAAATGCATGCCATGAAGTGAATGCCTTAGAAACCTGAGATAAAAACATGCTAAAAGTGTCAACACAAAGGTTGAGTGAGTTCATAGAGTTTGTTTTGAAATGAAAAGCCGTTCGAAATCGTTTATGCATCAAAGGCATTGTAAATCGTTGAAATGTAAGACTTTCAAAATCGTTTATGTAGCAAAGGCATTGTAAATCCACTCCGGTTCCCAAGTCCCTACCATACAAAACTTGCAACCCGTGTGTTCACAACCCACTTTGCGGAATGTGTGTAGTTTATGTTCCAAACATATGATGTCAAATGAATTCACAAAAATAGTACATGACTCAATGTATCGAAATCGTTTATGCAGAAAAGGCATTGTAAATCCACTCAGTTCCAAGTCCCGCCCATACAAAACTTGCAACCTGTGTGTTCACAACCCACTGCCGGAATGTGTGTAGTTTATGTTCCAAACATATGATTTCAAATGAATTCACAAAAATAGTACATGACTCAATGTATCGAAATCGTTTATGCAGCAAAGGCATTGTAAATCCACTCAGTTCCAAGTCCCGCCCATACAAAACTTGCAACCTGTGTGTTCACAACCCTGCCGGAATGTGTGTAGTTTATGTTCCAAACATATGATTTCAAATGAATTCACCATAGTACCTAACTCGACGTAGAACGATAGCACTTAATCAATAGCACTTAACTCGACGTAGAACAATAGCACATAATCCATAGCACTTAACTCAATTTATCAGTAGTCAACTGATTTAGAACGTTATCCGACGTAGTACCGTAGCACGCAAACAAGAACAATTTATATAGTATAACCTTTGATTTAGAAACAATGGTAATCATGATAGATTTTAACCTTAAAATCTAAAGTACTTGTGAAAAATAATTGAGCATGTATCTCCCCAAAAACATGATGAAAACAAGTAAAAGTAGGGGCTATGGAACTCACTTGGTAAACTGACGAGATGACAAGAGTGAGTACACTGAGGTATAATGTGATGCGTTATCCGGGACCTATTATCAATGATATGATATGATATGAGTTTCAATGTAATGTTATGCATGCACTACGTATGTAATTTATACCATTTACGGGTTTTTGAAAATATTACTCGTCGAAAAATACTCGTTTGACGTCTTGACCAATCAAAAATGACTTTACATGTTTTTACGTAAAAATGTCATCCTACAATGGTTTTAAAATGATTTTAGAAAATTACCACTTTTCGTCGCAAAACAATGTCGTCGGAAAAATCATGAAATTACCAAAATGGCTTTGGAAAACTAGTCGTAAAATGGTGTGCGTCGATCGTTAGAGAACGAACTCGACTGTTTTGGAAAGTTTGTATCGATATCTAAAAGTTTCAGTTCAGGAGTTTTCGTTCAAAAGGTCTCGAACATAAAGATAATAAGGGTTAAAGATGGTGGTTTTTGGCCAATAGTGTGCAGAAAATTAGTTACGGCAAGTTTAAGAAAAGTGCATATCTTTGTCGTTTCAAATCCGTTTTCTACGTTTAATATGTCCTTAGCTTCGTATTGAAGTAAACTAATATATTTTTGAGAAGTCGAAATAATTTGTGAAGCTTAAGGCTCGTTTTTGACTCGAAATAACTAAAAACATGTTGCTGAAAATTTCAGAAAATAATACGTTTCGTCGTCAAACTTCAAAAATCCATAACTTCTTCGTTATAAGTCCGTTTTATTCCGTTCAAGCGGCCACGGATTCGTTTTAAAGTATATTTTCTAAATATCAAGGCCAAAGTTTTGTACCAAATGTCGGATTTTCCAGAAAATTGAAACAAGGACAGAACCTTAAAATATAGTTATCGAAAATAGTTTTTCTCGGACAAAACCTATTCTAATCCCTTCAAATCAACTCCAAAGCTAATCTAATCCTACCATACACCTTCTTAGGGTGTCATGGGTTCCTAATCACCATCAAGACCAAAGAATACCATGGGAGTAATTATAGGATGACCATATGTATATATAACTTCTAAAATCATGAAATAAATGGTATAAATCACATAACTTGCATAAAAGCTCCAAAAATGATAAGAAACATATGAAATGAAAGAGGAAACATAAAAATGATGAGAATATGCTTACTAGAGAAATGAAGAGGTGTAGGTAACAAGGATTAACTTAAATATCCTTGGTTTTTATTTCAAAACCATATAAAGGATATAATCTAGGTTGTAAACACTTGCTTTTGCAAAAATCTTGATCCCTTGGCACCTTTGATGTGTAACCGGTTTTGAAGGACCCAAAGGAAGGAGAGCAAATGGTTTTGGCTACTATGTGAATTATTGGAAGTGAAAATGAAAATGAGATGAATACTTTGAGTAAAAATCTATACTATCAATCCATTTATTGCCTCCCCCCCCCCACTAGGCCGGTTTTGGGGGGGACTTGTCTCTCAATTATATTTTTTTTTTTTCTTAAAATCTATTACTTGCATATATATATTGCATAATTTGTATAAGTTGTAGAGAAAATGTAAGTTAAATAAATCTTGTAAGGTAAATGGTAGAATTTTGGTGCAAGTAAGTTTTTAATAAGTCAAAATAGATTGTAATGAGATAATAAAAATTGTAAAAATACTTTCCTTGTGAAAATTGGGTGAAAAAATAATTATCGTACAATTTTTAAGAAACACAACGTAATAATTTAATTTTAACGATTAATATACCGAATAAATTGGAAACACTAGGAAAACTAAAAATATAGTTTTTATGAACTAAATGTAAGTTTAAAAATACCTCGGGATCATTTTTGAAAGTAACGGGTTAAATATTTAAAATAATAACTCACGCGATAAAGATTATTAAATATAAAAATTACGCGTTGCAAGTGAAAATGAAATGTCGTGAATGTACTAATGAGATGCACATGATGTCCATGAAATGTAGACTAATCATAGTCCATATGAAATGTACGTGATGACATGATCATGAATTCGCCGCTAAACCTCCAAGGTTACGCGAATTTGAAATAAGTAAACCAAGTTTACTATGAATGTTGAAATAATGAGACATGAATCGTGTCGAGAAATGACCTGAAAGTACGGGTTGTCACATTAAGCCCATCCAAAAAGGAATTCAGTCCACTGAATTCAGTTAGATGTTGGTCTCTCGGGTTTAGGGTTTGATGTAGCAAACTTTCCCATTCCCGAGCAAAACCCTCAAAAGACTTTTTGGTAACCGATTTTCACTTAATCTCACAACTCATCAAACAAGAACTGTCATGAGATTAGGCTAAATCGGTTTAGGTAACAACTTGTTTCTAGCTCGATCTTTGCAACTCATCAAACAAGAACGGTCACGCGGATCAAACTGGAAACAAGTGGTTTGAAGAAAATCTTTTGAAAATTTGGCTCGATTACGGAATTGCTTACACATATAAGCCTACTACTCCCTTCATTGCATGATTCTTCCTGAATTAGACATAGGTGATCGGGCTATGTATAATTTAGGAGTAACTATGCAATGCTTGGACTAATCGACTCATATGATGTTTGGTGTTGAGTCAACTGATGTTAAAATTGTGATGAACATCGAGGAGAGAAGACATGGAAGTGCGTTAAAATGATAGTTAAAGTAAAAGAATTGAAATCCTCGTAAATGATAACAAATCGGAAAGAAAATAAAGTACGATAGATGAGAATATTTTACAACGAGTGGTTTAGCAAAAGTAGTACATCTTAGGTTATTAAGTTTCGGATACGATGATTAGACATAAACTTAGTGCGGCATAGAACATAAGGAGAAATAAGACTGTTAGTTTCCGAACTTCTTCAATCTTCCGCGTCGTTGATACCTTGACGAGCTCCTCCTCCTCCTTCTAACATATATACATTCCATGAGCACCTTCGACTCGTTGACCTTGGTTTTGAGGACATTGACTTCGATAGTGTCCTTGTTCCCCACATCGAGCACGTAACTATGGCCTTGCCCTTACAGTCCTTAGCAAGGTGTCCTACTTTGTGACAGCTAAAACATGTACCACATGGACCATTATGATGTAGCGTGCATTGGTGGCATCGCGGTAAGTTTCCTGCATAAGCTCTTCCCCTTATTGGTGCGGCAACATAGACCACTGGCGACTTCTTGTCTTCTATTATGTTGTTGGTGATGGTTAGTGTTATGGTTTTGGTTGTCGTTATCATAACCTTCTTGGTCATTTTCCCACTTTCTTTTGTTGTTGTTGGTTTGGTTATCGTTGTTGTTGTTGTTTTGGTTATTGTTGTAATTGTGGTGTAGTAGTGTTGGGGTTGTTGTTGTTTTGGTTGGTGTTGGTGTACTTGCCTCTCTTCACTACTTGGGCCATGAGCTTTTGAGTCAATCGAATAGCTTCCTCAATCGTTTTGGTCGAGAAGAGTCACATCGCCTTGGATAATCTCGGGAAGTCCGTCAATGAAAGCCTCCAGTAGCTTCTCATTATCTGAAACCATAGATGGGCATAACACGGCCAATTCTTGGAATCTCCGGATGTAAGTGTCGATATCATACCCAATAGTTTTAGTTCATAGAACTTGTCTCCAACTTTTCACTTCCGTTCGAGGACAAAACTTCTTAGTCACCAAACCTTTAAATTGCTCCCAAGTGAGCTTGAAAGCATTCTCCATTCCAATCGGTTGAGCATAAGAATTCCACCAAGACAATGCTCCATCGAGTAATGTGCTCGTAGCAAACTTAACCTTACTATGTCATCCGGACGTTACAAAGCAAAACACCGATTCCAATTTTTCAAACCATCGAACCATGGTTGTAGCTCCTCGGTACCTCGAAACTTAGTGGGATCTCCACTCTTGAAATCCTTGTAAGAACATTTCTTAACCCGGATCCTCTGCATTACCGATGCAAGAGTAACAAGCCTTGCGGCTTCAGCGGCAGCCGCGGCCTAAGCAGGCGGCAGCAGCCACGCTTTCCCTTTCGACTCTTAAAGCATTAGCAATGCTATCGTTTACCAACTTTGAATTCTTGCTTGGGTCATTTCAAGCTGTAGCTTTCGCGGTTGATTGCCATATCTTCTTCAAAACAAGAGGAAATGTGAGACGTAGCAAAATCCCATGTTAATAATAAACGCTCCAAAGAAATGTGATAAAAATGATAAGTTTGGGGTTATGTTTCAAAATGATCGACGGTTTCCTAAGGAATGGGTTATGAGGTGTCGTAAGTGCTTCAATGTATGATGGTTTAGAGACTTAATGTGTGAATAAAGTGTAACTTGACATGTTAGTGGTGAAACAAAGGGTGAGAGTGACTTAGCCCTATATAAAGATTCATCTCGGCATTGGCGTTATCGGTGATGAATCAAGGTGATATAAAAATTGTGACAGGGAATGACAAGGAATTCTCCACGTTAAAGTATGAGGAAAAGATAATGGGATGGGCATTTAAGGGCATCCATGTGACAATCGATGTGAAATGAAAGTGAATAACTCGAAAAATGTACGTAATGACCACATGTGAAGTGAACGTGCACTTATGATGAAATGATGAGATGCTATGATGATGTAGTTATAGTCTAGGGTCAATGATGCAACCTAGTTCTCTATACCGACGAAGCTCTGATACCAATCTGTCACACCCCCAATTACGTTTTCTGCAGGAATGGAATTCTGAGGGATTGACTGTCATAGCATCACAATCACAGTTATATTGAGCGACCTAAAGTGTCGTTTGGAAAATACATCGTTTGATTTAATAAAACAATCGGAGTTTACAAAGTAGGTCCCAAATGAAAATCAACTTGTGCGGAAATAAGTTTGTTACAATTCAAACGATGTTTTAAAGTACTAAAAACCCAAGTGAGGCGCGTCGTCACCACGACTCCATGATGTGTCCAAATGCATGCCATGAAGTGAATGCCTTAGATACTTGAGATAAAACATGCTAAAAGTGTCAACACAAAGGTTGAGTGAGTTCATAGAGTTTGTTTTGAAATGAAAAGCCGTTCAAAATCATTTATGCATCAAAGGCATTGTAAATCGTTGAAATGTAAAGACTTTCAAAATCGTTTATGTAGCAAAGGCATTGTAAATCCACTCAGTTCAAGTCCGCCCATACAAAACTTGCAACTGTGTGTTCACAACCCATTGCAGGAATGTGTGTAGTTTATGTTCCAAACATATGATGTCAAATGAATTCACAAAAATAGTACATGACTCAATGTATTGAAATCGTTTATGCAGCAAAGGCATTGTAAATCCACTCAGTTCCAAGTCCGGCCCATACAAAACTTGCAACCTGTGTGTTCACAACCCACTCACGGAATGTGTGTAGTTTATGTTCCAAACATATGATTTCAAATGAATTCACAAAAATAGTACATGACTCAATGTATCGAAATCGTTTATGCAGCAAAGGCATTGTAAATCCACTCATTCCCAAGTCCGCCCATACAAAACTTGCAACCTGTGTGTTCACAACCACTGCGGAATGTGTGTAGTTTATGTTCCAAACATATGATTTCAAATGAATTCACCATAGTACCTAACTCGGCGTAGAACGATAGCACTTAATCAATAGCACTTAACTCGACGTAGAACAATAGCACATAATCCATAGCACTTAACTCAATTTATCGGTAGTCAAGTGATTTAGAGCGTTATCTGACGTGGTACGTAGCACGCAAACAATAACAATTTATATAGTATAACCTTTGATTTAGAAACAATGGTAATCATGATAGATTTTAACCTTAAAAATCTAAAGTACTTGTGAAAAATAATTGAGCATGTATCTCCCCAAAACATGATGAAAACAAGTAAAAGCGAGGGGCTATGAAACTCACTTGGTAAAATGGCGAGATGACAAGAGTGAGTACACTGAGGTATAATGTGATGCGTTATCCGGGACCTATTATCAATGATATGATATGATATGAGTTTCAATGTAATGTTATGCATGCACTACGTATGTAATTTATACCATTTACGGGTTTTTGAAAATATTACTCGTCGTCGAAAAATACTCTTTTGACGTCTTGACCAATCAAAAATGACTTTACATGTTTTTACGTCAAAATGTCATCCTACAATGGTTTTATAATGATTTTTAGAGAAATTACCACTTTTCGTCGCAAAACAATGTCGTCGGAAAAATCGTGAAATTACCAAAAATGGCTTTGGAAAACTAGTCGTAAAATGGTGTACGTCGATCGTTAGAGAGCGAACTCGACTGTTTTGGAAAGTTTGTATCGATATCTAAAAGTTTCAGTTCCAGGAGTTTTAGCTCAAAGGTCTCGAACATAAAGATAATAAGGGTTAAAGATGGTGGTTTTGGCTAATAGTGTGCAGAAAATTAGTTACGGCAAGTTTAAGAAAAGTGCATATCTTTGTCGTTTCAAATCCGTTTTCTACGTTTAATATGTCCTTAGCCATTCGGATTGAAGTAAACTAATATATTTTTGACAAGTCGAAATAATTTGTGAAGCTTAAGGCTCGTTTTGACTCGAAATAACTAAAAACATGTTGCTGAAAATTTGAGAAAATATATACGTTTAGTCGTCAAACTTCAAAAATCCATAACTTCTTCGTTATAAGTCCGTTTTCATTCGTTCAAGCGGCCACGGATTCGTTTTAAAGTATATTTTCTAAATATCAAGGCCAAAGTTTTGTACCAAATGTCGGATTTTCCAGAAAATTGAAACAAGGACAGAACCTTAAAATATAGTTATCGAAAATAGTTTTTCTCGGACAAAACCTATTCTAATCCCTTCAAATCAACTCCAAAGCTAATCTAATCCTACCATACACCTTCTTAGGGTGTCATGGGTTCCTAATCACCATCAAGACCAAAGAATACCATGGGAGTAATTATAGGATGACCATATGTATATATAACTTCTAAAATCATGAAATAAATGGTATAAATCACATAACTTGCATAAAAGCTCCAAAAATGATAAGAAACATATGAAATGAAAGAGGAAACATAAAAATGATGAGAATATGCTTACTAGAGAAATGAAGAGGTGTAGGTAACAAGGATTAACTTAAATATCCTTGGTTTTTATTTCAAAACCATATAAAGGATATAATCTAGGTTGTAAACACTTGCTTTTGCAAAAATCTTGATCCCTTGGCACCTTTGATGTGTAACCGGTTTTGAAGGACCCAAAGGAAGGAGAGCAAATGGTTTTGGCTACTATGTGAATTATTGGAAGTGAAAATGAAAATGAGATGAATACTTTGAGTAAAAATCTATACTATCAATCCATTTATTGCCTCCCCACTAGGCGGTTTTGGGGACTTGTCTCTCAATTATATTTTTTTTTTTTCTTAAAATCTATTACTTGCATATATATATTGCATAATTTGTATAAGTTGTAGAGAAAATGTAAGTTAAATAAATCTTGTAAGGTAAATGGTAGAATTTTGGTGCAAGTAAGTTTTTAATAAGTCAAAATAGAATGTAATGAGATAATAAAAATTGTAAAAATACTTTCCTTGTGAAAATTGGGTGATAAAATAATAATTATCGTACAATTTTTAAGAAACACAACGTAATAATTTAATTTTAACGATTAATATACCGAATAAATTGGAAACACTAGGAAAACTAAAAATATAGTTTTTATGAACTAAATGTAAGTTTAAAAATACCTCGGGATCATTTTTGAAAGTAACGGGTTAAATATTTAAAATAATAACTCACGCGATAAAGATTATTAAATATAAAAATTACGCGTTGCAAGTGAAAATGAAATGTCGTGAATGTACTAATGAGATGCACATGATGTCCATGAAATGTAGACTAATCATAGTCCATATGAAATGTACGTGATGACATGATCATGAATTCGCCGCTAAACCTCCAAGGTTACGCGAATTTGAAACAAGTAAACCAAGTTTACTATGAATGTTGAAATAATGAGACATGAATCGTGTCGAGAAATGACCTGAAAGTACGGGTTGTCACATCTTGAAACCTTCTGATGTAGGTCTCAATGTCATATCCAATGGTCACTAGCCCAATAAATTCCACTATCAATTTCTTCATCTCCTTGGGCGGACAATACTTCTTAGTCATCAACCTCTTGAATTGGTCCCATGAGAGTTTATAAGCATTTTCCATACCAATGGGTCGGCATAATGATTCCACCATAACATTGCCTCAAGGAGTGGGTACTAGTAGCAAATTCCTTGCAGTCTTTCAAGGCATCGCATATAAGAAATAACAACTCGATCCTTTCCAACCAACGGATCATAGTAATGGCTCTTCAGGCCTCTGAACTTCGGGGTCATGCTTCTAAAGTCTATGTATGTACCACTTCGAACTCTCGAATCTCCGAACTCCGTAGTAGTAGCATGTCTAGTAGCTTCAAGTACAGCATGGTCTTGACACGAAGTAAAGAAGCAAGAAGAAGAACTATCGCTGCCCATTCTTTCTCTAGTTCCTAGCTATACAATCCTTTATATACTTTTGATATCGGCTTGTGTCATAGCCGTGGAGCTCTCTTCGGCGCCTATAACTCTTCAAATAAAAGGAAAATGAGACGTGTCAAATCCTATGTTAATAAGAAGCGTTCTAAATAGAAGTGATAGAAGGTGGTAAGTTTGAGGGTATTTTTCAAAATGATCGACGGGTTCAAAAGAAGATGGTTATGAGGTGTTGTGATTGCTTCAAATGTAGTTCATCCCTAATATTGCTATCATGCTAGCAAGAAGATAGGTATCATCTCAAACTATGCCGAAGAATGTTTGTTCTAGTTTCACTTGTAGATGGGAGTCATTGATAGCCGACATGTTCAAACCTGTAACATCTCTTGATATGGAAATGAGGTTACTTGGAATTTCTAGAGAACACAATGCCTTAGGGGAAGTTTATATCGATAGCCTTAATTTAACCAAATTTTCCTTTAAGGATACTCATTGTAGGAAGTTCACATATTGTTGAGGCCATGCTTAATAGGATGTTCTATAGCCTCAGATAGAAGACTTGGTATATCCCTATAGTGTTGCTTCATGGGTATTTGCTTCATATTAAATCTCGTAACTCCTGTCCGGCTAGTACTTATGGAATGATAGAGTTTGGATTCTAATTCAAAATAGTGGTTCGGAATGTCTCGTGATGTCTTAAGATTTTTGTTGAGTTTTGAATCATCCTACCACCTAGTTCTAGTCCTTGTTGGAAATTCCAAAATCCTTCCATTGTTTTCCTGTATCAAGGAATCCTCCTCATAGATGGTATAGGAAGTCTTTCCTAAAAGGTCAATCGTCAAATCCTAACTTATCGGTTGAGTGAGAGATAAATGGCGTAAGCATCTATAGAGTGTTAACAGAAGGAAATGTTTATGCACGGTATATCTGATTATAGAACTTTGTTTTCAAACAAGAATAAATAGTTTGTAAGAAAATTACAAGAAAGTTTATGAAAAGGTTTGTAAAACCACTTTATTGAGTAACAAAGGAACATTTTATCATTTACGTTTGATAATAAATCTTAGTTGTGGCTTGGTGTTAAAGCAACAACTTGTTAAGGTGATTTTAAAATAGCTATATAGTGATAGAAAACGGCTTAACAATGGTAGTGAAATATTTTGGTAAGACACAAGTCCGATTATAACATAACTGTGAATGATTTGTAAGATAGCTTACAAGACAATTTATCGCTTGTCAAATAATAGGAAATTTCGTAATTCAATTAATATTAATATGGTTTAGAGGTTGGTAATATAATAGTCATTTAAAGTAAAGGCTTAATGTAGTGAGAGGTAAAGTACCAAGTTTTATGATTTTAAATCAGACAGTGGCTAAAAATAGCTCACCCAAAGGGTAAAAATAGTTTATAAGACCATAATATTACTTGCAGGAAAAATTTGTAATATAGTTTGTAACTTGCTATTGCAATTGTTTGTTGTTTTATAAAATAATAGCGATTATCGGTTTATCATAATATGGGAAAATAGTTTGCAAGGTATCAGTAAGGTCATTGTTTATAAAGTGTTATTTAAAGTCGTAAATTTTGGGTTTAATGGTACAGGAGTAAGATGAAATGATCGGTAAAATATTTGAAAGCAGTTTGTGTTAGATAACGATGAAGTTTATTATCTCATAAGAGGGAATGTAGGACAAATAGTTGGTGTTCAACGTTTTGTTTTGTAAGATAATAGCTTGATGATTTTTTTTTCAGAGTAACATGAAAATCATTTCGCATGAGGATATTAAATAGTTGATAAAATGACTGAAACTAATTAATAAGTTGGTAGTAAAACAAAACATGCTAAAACTTTATGAAACAACGCTTCTAAGATGGTGATAAAATCAAGTGAAATAATTTCATGAAATAGTAGCAGGATAATTTGGAATAGAATTTGTGGGATGGTTTGTAGGATACATAGGAGAACCTTATCGAGTAGTAATAGTCTACTAATTGGTCGAGAATAAAGTTGGCCTAACCCCTAGTAAGATAGTGATGTATTGTCGTGAAATGATGGAAAATTGGGCAATTGGAGTAAGGAATGAAATAAACAAGGTGGTGATTATCGTAGAGATAATAAATGATAAGGATTACATTAGCTAGGAAGGTACTTATTATCTGTTCTGCTGGTGGTCTAATCATGTCTCAAGTGTAGGGGTAGGCGGCTGTCTAGCAACCATAGCCCTAAAATTCTCGTGAGTCCTCAACCTATGAGATGGTGTAGTGTC
>OU343224.1:270711067-270768440 GCA_910596185.1 Chrysanthemum makinoi
ACATTCATTGGAGAACCCTTTATATCATCATCACAAAATCGTTTTACTGGTCGTGACCGGTATGAGCATCCCAAGCTTCGTGGAACTACAAATCTTTTGGGCTCTGATCAACATGAAACATATGAAATTGAAGCTACGATATGGGATGACATGATGACATTCCTCAAAAAGCAGCTCAAAGATTCCTTATATCGGATATACAAAATTGTTGATCGAGAACACTTGGATATACGATATCCCCGAGAGAATCAATGATCCGATCAACCTCGACATGTTGTCTGAAACCACTCTAACAGTCAGATTTAAGGAGTCAACTACCAAGAAACAAGGTCTTTGTGTTGCCGGACACCTTCTCTCGGATTGAACTCAAAAGCTCAACTCTTACAAAGGTATCTAAAAGCGTACAAGAGAACAAGTTGGTTTTCTTGATGACAAATCTGCTGGCACACCCACAAGAAAACCAGAAGAGGGAAGTGGGGAATGTTACAAAACCAGAAGAGTCAAAGGAAGTTCCCAAGGAAACCTCCACTCAAAGGAAAGTTCCTTCTAAAATTTGTTCCTATTCTCACTCGAAGCTTTGAGCATAAAAGCAGTGGTGGATGAAAGCTATGAAGAAACTGAATCAGACGAAGAGGTCTTCTACTTTGAAACTGAAACCGACATAACTCCATCAGTGCTAAACCTCCAGTCCAGGTAGATAAAGGAAAAGAAAAGACTCCAGTAGTTGAACAAGAAGAATAATAATAGATGAGGCCTCTGGCACTAAGTACAGAAGGAAGTTCAAATTCATTAGAATCCAACACGTTGCAAAAGAATTTTCTAAGGATCAAATGGGTGGCCGGTCCAGTGAGTGGTGAGTTCAACCTACACCAGGTCACGATGCGGTTATCAACGATAAGGATCTGTGCCACCACTCATGCAACAACAACGCACGTGGAAGATTCTGATGAGTTTAACATTGAAGAACCAGAAAAGAAAAGTCGAGAAGGAAAAGGGTTGACGAAGCTGCGACTCAAGCTAAGCGGAGATGAAGATGCTTTCGAATTGGTGAAGAGCAAGCTAAATCCGATAAAGATAACGAGATGGACTACGATGATCTTCTCCAGCATCTAACCCTCTAAGGAAGAAACTGCTAAGCCTCCTAAAGACCCTGAGTCACCTCACATCTACTCTTCATCAGACTCGTCCTCTCACTCTTTTACCACCATCAAAAGAACAACAAAATCCACATCCAAATCAGTAAAGAAGCCAGCAGTCTTGGATCTCTCAAGCAAAGATCAGAATCGTTAAAGCTGTCAAGCAGGTCAGAGAGAAAGATATTACAAAGAAGAAGTTAGATTTTCTTGCTGACCAAATACAGTATCTTCATGATGAGAAAGACAAGATGCAAGTTGAAAGGGAGTATACCCATTCCATCCTTGGAAGGGGTGGTGCTTCTCAATCTAACCTTTCATTTTTTGTTAAACAACTCTCTACCAAGAACACCCTCTCATCTCTTTCTCTCTCTAAACCATGGCATATTTGTATCATCACCATCCAAGGCCACCCGAATCATCATCAAAACAATATTTATGATCCTACACGGTGGACCAACTCAGTAAACCTAGCAGGAGATAAGGCTTTGGTGAGAAGATGCTGCCAGTTGATATTCATTGCCCACAAAGTATAATTCAACGGTACCCGTTTCCACATGCTCCTTGATGAAATGATATCGAAGATCGATGTGCTTGGACTTCGAATGTTGGACGGAGTGGCACGATATTGCAATAGCACTTCGATTGTCGCAGTACATCAGGATTCTGTCAATTACGTAATCATAGTCTTTGAGTTGTGTTGTCATCCAAATGACTTGAGCACAACACGCTGACATGGCATATTATTCGCTTTGGTTGAGCGATGATGTACAATCCTACTTCTTTGATTGCCTGACACCGGTTTATCACCAAGAAATTATAAGGCTCCTGAAGTGCTTTTCCCGTGAATGTAAGCAACACATGATCAGAGTCTGAAAAAGCGATTAGTTCAAAACCGAGAATCCTTGGATACGATTCCTAAGTTAATGGTTCCTTTGATGTATCGGAGGATTATTTTAGCCTCAGAGAGGTGAGTTTCAGTTGGTCTCGACTGATAACGGGAGCAAAAATTTACAGCAAATACAATATCAGGACTACTCGATGTTAGATACAAGAGAGACCCAATAATACTTCGGTATTTGGTAGGGTCAACTAATTTCCCATGCAAATCAGCGTCCAGTTTCTTGGTATGTGCTATAGGTGTGGCATAGGTATCACAGGTTTGCATTCCATGTTTGTTTAAAATTTCAAGGGCATATTTGGACTAACTAAGGAAAATACCATGGGGTGATTGATGAACTTGCAATCCTAGAAAGAATGTAGTTCACCATCGGAGAATTTCAAAATGTTTTTCATAAGTTTTGAAAATTAGTTTTAGTACTTTTATTGTTGACCAAAAATGATGTCATCCACATAGATTGGAGCGATTAAAATGTGAGACCCGTGATATTGGTAATGAAATGTTGGGTCGACCGAAGCTTTAGTGAAATTATTGGCAATGAGATGATAACTTATCATACCACGCCCGAGGAGCTTGTTTGAGGCCGTAAAAGCCTTTGTCAGTTTAAAGACGTTATTTGGGAACTCTGGATCAACAAATCCTTCCGGTTGACTAACATATATCGTTTTCTTCAGTTGACCATTCAGAAATGCGGTTTTGACATCCATCTGATAGACCGTGATGTTCATGTGAGCCGAAAATGCCAGAAACATCCGTACAGCCTCAAGTCTAGCAACCGGTGCGAATGATTCTTCGAAATCAATCCTCTCTTCTTGTCTATAACCCTTGGCCACCAGACGTGACTTATTTCTGATAACCGTACCATCAGCATCCAACTTGTTTTTCCAAATCCATTTTAGACCAATAACATAGACCCCTGTTGGTTTTTCAACCAATTCCCATACTTCAAGACGTTTAAACTGATTAAGTTCTTCTTGCATGGATTCAGTTGTCGTAAGTCATTGCTTCTTTAATGTTTTTGGGTTCAAATTGACAAACGGTAAGTGCATAAATGCAATGTTCACCGTCAGTCTGAAGGCGTTGTACGTCTGGTTGACTTAGGTTTCCAATGATGTTTACAATAGGATTGTCTTTAGTCCAACGATGTGTGGAGGGTTGATATTGATATACATTCTGCGGATTTGGAGGATTCAAATGGCTTGTAGATGATTTCGCAACATCAGAAGTTTCAGATTCATTTGTAAAAGGGTTGAAGAACGTATTTGGATCAAAATCTGTAGGTTGGGTTACTTCATGGTTCAGAAGATCATCAGCTGGTTCAGCGTCATTGAATGCGGTTTGTTTGGCTGTTGTCGTAGAATCAATTGGAGGTGCTTCATCAACAGTTGTTGTTGTTTCAGGTGTATCAGGTATTGGATTACTATCAGGTTGAGCAGCGGAAACATTTGATACATTTGGAGCACGTTGATCAATATCATCACTAAACAGGGGAGCAAATAGCTGTTCCATTTGACGTTGTGTAAGTTGTAAGCTTGGTTCAGCTGATGATGGGGTTTTGAGTTTAGATGGTTATGTCCGAGTTCCAAGCTGTTTTGCTCGAAACCATTTCATAGCTCATCGAAATTTTCATGAATCGTTTCCATAATCTCCCTTGTATGACGATTCCAGATCCGGTAACCCTTAGAATTTTCACAGTATCCAACAAAGACTCCAATGTCAGCTTTAGCTTTGAGCTTTCCAAAGTCATCACGATCTTTATTTGGATAGCAAAGGGATCCAAAGATATGAAAGTGTTTGAGATTCGGTTTACAGTTTTGGATAAGCTCATAAGGTGTTTTGTTGTGACTTAGGTTTTGAGTGAAGCATGTAGTTGACACGGCTTCAGACCACAAGTAATCTGGAAGTTTTGCATTTATCAACATCGTTCTTGCAGCTTCCACTAACGTACATTTTCGTCTTTCAACAACTCTGTTTTGTTCTGGTGTTCGTGCGATGGATGTTTGATGCTCAATTCCCACTTTCTCATAATAAGCACGAAGAGTTTGATTCACAAATTGAGTTCCTTTGTCTGTTCTGATTTGTCTGGTACGTATTCTGGAGCTGAACTTGAATTTTTGTGAGAAAGGTGATGATCATCGTAGACTTGATCTTTAGTTCGAAGAAAATAAACTGTAACATATTGGATTTCACAAACACATCAAACCATGATAAAATGTAGGTATACTATGGGGTTTTAGAGAGAAAGAGTTAGAGGTTTGGGAACTTAGTGAGAAAGTAAAAATATTATTAAAGCTCCAACCCTACGTTGGAGGTAGAGGGTATTTATAGTATCTTATATAAAGCCACCTACGGGCTGTGGATCAGGCATACAGTGGGTAAAGACCCGTCCGTCCTCCACGATGTTAGTTTACTAAATACTACCTAACATTAAATAACTACGACTACGAGCTTTCTAATGATTGCATATACTTGAGGTGACCGACACTTTAATGACTAGATTTACTAAATCCTAACAATCTCCCCCTAAGGGATGTCACATCAAAATACATTGAATACAAATAGATATTACATTGAGATTGTTCTTGGATTCTTGTTAAAGTTCTTTGCTCTGTAGCCCGTAGTCTTTGATTCTTCATGTTTTGCATGTTTGGTTAGTTCAAGTGGAGGTCTTTAACTGATCCACGTGATAATGAGTTTTGAGCCAGCTTTGAGGTCATCAGCTACCATAAATCTCTGACTCTTCCTTTGTGGTGTTGACAATATGTGATGTTGTGGCATTTGGACCGACATGCTCACATTCTGGATCATGAAATCTTTTCATCAGAGTTGCGGAAGTTTTTGTTGATTCTGAATATTTCCAGCAGCGTAGCAGAAGCATGGTTTGAAAATATCAGGGCGAGTTGATGAAGATATGCACTTATCATGATTTATTTAATTGTGAATGTGATTGTGTGAGCATGCGACTGGATTGATTTCTCAATTACGATCAATTGCAATCGTCAGAATACTGCATAAAAACAGTTAGCAATAAGCGCGAAAGTCTTTAGATGAATTGAGGTACCGGCCCATGGTCCCCCATTGATGTTTGAAACGCACTGTGATCAGGCAGGATTCCTAAAATCTCCTTGACGGGGTTTATTAGCTTGCTCTAGGCGATCTCAAACCGGCGTCTCAAAGAGACAACAATTGAGTGAACCAGCCAATTTAGATTACTTGATTGATGAAAAGATATTTGAAAAACAATAGGTGTACTGCTCAATATAAAGTGTTTTGCAATACAACAAGGTTTTAAGGGAATCAATTATCAATCATAAACACCTTTATTTTGAAACATAAATACTCAGTCGTGTGCTAGAAAAGAGTTTTAAGCACAATGATTGGTTTTTCAAGGTATCAGTCAATCCATAACACGAACCGGATTGATTCATAAGTTTGAATTGCCCCATTGTTTCTGTTCAGTTGTCACATGGTTGATCTATTGGATAGATCTCACATGCCACCTACCAAGAACTTGTTTGATGTTGGCTCTAGAAGGCTTTCCATGTTCATTGTGACTATGTTTGCATATCCTTTCAGATGTTCTGGCAATACCACAAGGATAATGCGTAGGACTCTTAATATATAATCTCTCTTTCCATATAGTATGAAATAGAGAGTCTTCATTGACAGTGTCCTAATGAGATTTATTGTGGATTGATGTGCTGGTTGTCTACAAGTTTTAAATTTATAAAAGGTGAATTACCAATATTACCAATAACACATATGAGCAAGTATACTCGTCCGTTATAGCAAGATTATGAAGGTAAGTCGGGATCGTTCGCATGGATTTGAGTGAATCTAACCACAAGTTTGAATCAAAAGAGTCTATCCAAAACATATAACAAAGCAAATAGATATAATGAAATTCAGATGATTAAAAACTACACTTTCTTAAACTAGTTTCATATCATAGATTAATGTGATTGTGTTAACCTCTTAACATGTTGGTTATGATAATTAGTTGGAAGACTAATCTATTGTTCTTACAAGTTAAACCTTCGTCAAGATTTTAGTTCATAAAAAGAAGCACTAAGTTTTAACCAATCAATTCAAGATCAATTCAAGTTTCATAAGTCTACATACATAAACTTAAACACAAAACATCCACTTGTTCATCAAATTGCTTAAGAAATGGTCAATACAAAAGGTAACCGATCATAGACAAAAGGCTACAATTGATTCTCAACAACTAAACTTACGACCTTTTAGATGTTTCCAACCAATCCAATTTGATAATCAAAAGCGTTTCTAACCACATTAGTTCCTTTGTTTAATCAAGAATAATGGGTAAAAACAATCATCCATAAACAAAATGATTATGACTAGTTGAATAACAATAAGTTCTTTCGACCCCAACGATTACTATCAGTTAGCCAAACTTGATTAACAAATGTCACTATGAAACTTTAGCACAATTGGATCTTAGAACCAACTTGAAATTGAATTAAAACATGTTAACACAATCTAACTAATCATATGATAATTAACATCATTTAAGCAAGTGTATAAAGAAACTAGCCACTCATAGAAAACATGAACATAAACTCAGAACTTAGAACATTAGAAAACATGATTAAAATTCTTACAATGCTTGGAATAAGATTACAAATGGTGTAGTAATGATTCTCAAAGTATTGGGGTAGACTTCTTGGTGATTTGGCCTCCAAATGTGGAACTTCGGAACTCCAAACTTCCACTGAAGCTAAGGATGAATTTGAGAGCTTAAAGCTTTGTTTGATGAGTAGAGAGATTTGTATTTGAGGTGTGTCTCTTATGCTCACAAATGGCCTCTATTTATACTATTTCCAAAGCCTAGGGTATTAATTGCTGAACTTGGCCTCCAAGGAGCAAGGAATAGAATACACCAAGAGAAGGACCTAGAATGGTTTGGATGCAAAGGGAGGCTTAGTGATGAAGATTTGGCAGCTGCGGCTTCTCCAACGAATCGGTTATACGACCAACCGATCCGGTTGGTCTTCTAAAAGTGGCCAACGTTCCGGTTCGGGTTCGACCGAGCGGTTGGTGGTGGTCATGTCATTTAGGTCATATTCCGGCCGATCCGGTTGCATGAGCAACCGATCGGTTGGATCTCTGAATCTGAAACTTGATATTTTCTTCTCTTTATCTTGTAGAACTTGGTTCTTCAATAACTATGGTCTTGAAAGGTCCTTGAGATCTTGATTTAGGTTTTCGAAATGGGAATCTTCTATTTGCTGACATTTCTTTACTTTCCTTCCGTTTCCTTGCACTTGGTTATAAACACTAGACAAACATCTTTTGATGCGTTTTAAGCACTATAATTACGCAAATATAACCAAATAACATATATAAAAGCACGCGCTACTAAAACATGCACAATTTGGCGTTATCAAATTCCCCACACTTAAAGTTTGCTTGCCGCAAGCAAATCTAGGAAAAACATCAGCTGATAAAGATGGTGATTATGAAAAATGTGATGCAAATCAACCAAGTAAAAATAGGAGAGAAGATTCATCAATTATGCTTTATAGAGGTGAAACATCAAGATGTTTGACAATATCCAATGATTTTCTTGCATGATTAACATTTCAAAACACCTCACGAAAAAGGAACAAAATATAATTCACTCAATCACTCATTTTAGTGGAGTAACAAGATAAATCACACTCATTGCTCAGTCATGATTAGATTATTACCATAAGCTTGTACAGAAACAAAACTCCATAGGCGTGGCGTGGCACCAAGTAAAAACATCTAAAGAGGACTTTTATTAGGGTTATAATGATATGGCTAAGGGTTAAGGGTATGGATAAGGCATGGGAATGTATATGAAATTGGTGTTAAAATAAAAATGAAATCAAGTCTAATACCCGTGTTGCTAGCTACCAAATATTCCACGAACCAAATAAATGATTATAGCTTCAATTTCTTCTTTCCTACTTTCCACAACTTTTTGCTTTGCCATGACAATTGTTCTTCTATCATAGCACATTGGCTATTATTTTCATACATAATTTTTTTTTAAACTTAACATAACGCATGGCTCAATCAATCTCATAGGATGTTGTACTCATAATCATTTGAACAATCTTCACTTTCGGGCGACTAGCAACCAACCGTTTAGACATGCAGGGATAGGCTAAGGTATAAAGTGTAAAATCTTTTTGTATTTTCTGGGTGAAGCAAAAATGAAAAGGATGGCTCGGAGGGTGTAACTAGGGGTATCTAGTGCTAAAATTGAGCACTACAAATGGGTCCATGTGGGTGGTTAACTAACCAATGCGGATAGCTAATATATCATTAGATGCAAAATGGAAGGCCATTTGGGTTAAATCCTAAGGTGCCTCTTTATCACGAATTTACTTATATCGCGAATCGATCTCACTGCTTGATCGGTAATGATTTACAAGCACAAGTTCTAGAATAAATAAAATCACACACACTCATAAAAGATCAAGCATAAAAGATGTATTATGTTTATGAAATAGGCTCAAATCCTCACAATTTAGTGGAAAAGGGGTATAATATGTGCTAGCAAATGTTTATCGATCCAAGAATGGATTGCAATAGTAATCAGAACACATCTCGAAGTTTCAAATATTACAGTTTTACGATTGGATTGATCAGTTATTCTAATATAATCCTAAAAGCGTGAAAACAACTAGATCACAAGGGCAAACAAAATTTAAATTTAAGCATGAAAACTCTAATTTTTCCTATTTACCCCAGCATAAGTTAGACATTGTCGTTAATGAAAAACGAACTTCAAAGTATAGAAATAGGGAAAATAGAGATGAAACCAGAATATGTCAATGAGTTGTCGACTTAAAATCTTCCTTCATTCTTGGTGTTCACTCAGAAATCATTACTGCACAAAATCTTATAAACAAACAAAACTCTTTTATTAAAAGTTGGCACCCCCACCAGTTTAACCAAGGTTAAAACTTTGGGGAGTGACCATAAAATCAAATTTGAAACACGGGTTGCCTCCAGAAGCGCTTGTTTTATTACGAGTGATCGACGACTCGAATCTTCCCGAATTTATTTAGCCTAAAGCAGACTTTGAACATTTGAAAAGTTAGGGATGTACATGAATTCTTCACGGTAGCTTGATATCATCGGGCGAATTCAGCGGATGGTTTCCATGGAACAATTTGTGGGATTCTTCACGGAAATGGTGCGACAAAGTTGATAGTCTCGAATTCATTTTCATGGGAAGCTATTTGCACATGAAACTTCATTCGTTGCTCCTTGGTAATATAACTTGATTCGGTGCCCATTAACAATGAAACTTCCTCCCTGTTTGTCATAGAGTTCGACATACCAGGATGGGTATCCATGTTTAACGATATATGGTCCAAACCATTTTGTTTGTAATTTAGGAGCTTTGAATTTGAATTTCATGTTGAAAGCGAGAACTTTATCTCGGCTTTGAATTCTTTTGAACTTCGTAGCTTTTTATAGTGATAAGCTTTTGTTCTAGCTTTATATAGTTTGGAATTTTCATAAGCTTGGTGTCTTAATTCATCGAGTTTGTGCAATTGCAGGAATCTCTTTTCTCGGCTATTTTGAGATCGGTGTTACAGTTTGAGGGTCCATAAGCACGATGTTCAAATTGAGCGGCAAATGACAAGTCTTTCCATACAAGAGTGCAGTAAGGAGTTGTGCCAATTGGAGTTTTATAAGCGTCTGAAATGCCCAGAGCATCGTCAAGTTTCTTTGCCCACTGAAGGATTGTCCTTCCTTTATTTTCTCTAGTATTCTTTTGAGAGCTCTGTTGGTATTTTCAACTTGACCCCTGGTTTGTGGATGATAGGCAGTCGCGAATCGGTGATGAACTCCATATCTTCTTATGGTTTCTCCATTTGTTGGTTCTGAAATAGGTTCCTCGATAAACATCAAGGCCTTGGGTTCCATATTGGCGAAAAGCTTTTTGAGAATTTACGATGACACGAGCATCGTTTATTGGTAAAGTTTTAGCTTACGCCCATTTGGACACATAATCTATAGCGCGATAATGTATTTGAATTTGTGGGATCTATGGAAAGGTCCCATGAAATCTATTCCCCAAATATCGAATATTTCACACACTTGGATACTTGTTAATGGAATTTCATCTCTTCGAGGAGATGTGGTTCTTTGGCAAGTGTCACAATTTTGAACAAGTGTGTGTGCTTCTTTGAATATTGTTGGCCAATAGAATCCACATCAAAACTTTTTTAGGCGTGGTGGAAGGACCATAATGTCCCGGTTGGGCCATGATGACATTCGTCAAGAATCTTGGTTTGAAACGAAACACATCTTGGATCATTCGTCGGACACATTTGAAAAGATATGGCTCTTCCCAAAATAGTATTTAAGTTCGAAAAGAATTTGCTTCTTTGAGCATGAGTTGAGTCCTTTTAAGAATTCCTCTGCGAGGTAGTGTAAAGTCGACAAACCAAGGATCGTCATTTCCATCGATGGTCATGAGAGTTTCATCGGGAAAATAATCATCGATTTCCTCTCCTTTTAACTCCTCAAGATTTGGGTTTTCAAGACGAGATAAGTGATCGGCAGCAAGATTCTGCTCCTTTCTTATCTTTGATTTCGATGTCAAATTCTTGGAGTAGCAAAATCCATCGAATAAGGCGTGGTTTAGCATCTTGCTTGGTGAACAGATACTTGGCGTAGAATGATCGGTAAAATATTTGTTTTTGAGCACGAGGTATGATCGAATTTGTCGAATCGAAAGCGGCGATCATTAATTCTTTTTGGTGACGGTATAATTTCTTTGGCTATTAGGTTTCTTGCTAGCAAAATATATAGGTCGAAAGTGTTTTCCTTCCGCGTTGGCCTAGGGCGGCTCCAACACAAAATAAACTTGCTTCGCACATAAGTTCGAAGGGTAGTGACCAATTAGGTGAAACCATGATCGAAGCACTAGTAAGTTGAGATTTCAATGTTTCGAAAGCTTTTATGCAATCATTGAACTCAAGAGATAGATTCTTTCTCAATAAGTTTTGTCATCGGACGAGATATTTTTGAAAAATCTTTGATAAATCGGCGGTAAAAACCGGCATATCCTAAAAACTTCTAACGGCGGCGTTAGTTGGTGGTGGAAGTTTGAGATAACATGCCTTTTGCTTTGTCTACTTCCATTCTGCTGCTTTGGAGATTTTGTGGCCAAGCACAATTCCTTGGTTACCATAAAGTGACATTTTCCTAGTTAAGGACAAGATGTGCGGCCATCTTCGAGCATTTTAGAGATTAGAAAGACAAGCATCAAATGAGTCTCCGAAGGCGAAAATTCATCCATGAAAACTTCCATGGAGGTTTCTCGCATGTCTTGGAATATGGCGATCATACACCTTTGAAAAGTCGCAGGTGCATTGCAAATACAAAGGCATACGCCCGATATCGTAGGTTCCAAAAGGACAAGTGAAAGTGGTATTTTCTTGATCGTTAGGATCGATAGGAATTTGGAAATATCCTAAAAATCCGTCGAGGAAACAGAAGAATGTAAGTTCACCCATCATGGGGTGATTGATGAACTTGCAATCCTAGAAAGAATGTAAGTTCACCCATCATGGAGATTTCAAAATGTTTTTTCATAAGTTTTGAAAATTCGTTTGAGTACTTTTTATGTGTTGACTAAAAAATGATGTCATCCACATAGAGTTGGAGCGATTAAAATGTGAGACCCGTGATATTGAATGAAAATGTTGGGTTAAATAGAAGCTTTAGTGAAATTATTGGCATGAAAGGATGATAACTTATCATACCCTTTGCTTGAGGAGCTTGTTTGAGGCCGTAAAGCGCCTTTGTCAGTTTAAAGACGTTATTTGGGAACTCTGGATCAACAAATCCTTCCGGTTGACTAACATATATCGTTTTCTTCAGTTGACCATTCAAAACGGTTTGACATCCATCGATGAAGTGATGTTCATGTGAGCGAAAATGCGAAACATCCGTACAGCCTCAAGTCTAGCAAGGTGCCAATGATTCTTGAAATCAATCCTCTCTTCTTGTCTATAACCCTTACGGGGCGTGACATTTCGATAACAGGTACATCGGCATCCAACTTGTTTTTCCAAATCCATTTAGACCAATAACATAGACCCTGTTGGTTTTCAACCAATTCCATACTTCAAGGTTTAAACGATTAAGTTCTTCTTGCATGGATTCATTGTCGTAAGTCATTGCTTCTTTAATGTTTTGGGTTCAAATTGACAAGCGGTAAGTGCATAAATGCAATGTTCACCGTCGATCTAGAAGGCGTTAATACGTCTGGTTGACTTAGATGATGTTTACAAGAGGATTGTCTTTAGTCCAACGATGTGTGGAGGGTTGATATTGATATACATTCTACAGATTTGGAGGATTCAAATGGCTTGTAGATGATTTCGCAACATCAGAAGTGGCAGATTCATTTGTAAAAGGGTTGAAGAACGTATTTGGATCAAAATCTGTAGGTTGGGTTACTTCATGGTTGAAGATCATCGGTTGGTTGGCGTCATTGAATGCGGTTTTGTTTGGTTGTTGTCATTAGAATCAATTGGAGGTCTTAGATCATGATTGTTGTTGTTTGGTGTATCGGTGTGGATTCTTATCGGGTTGGCAGTAGGAAACATTTGATACATTTGGAGCCGTTGATCAATATCATCACTAAGCGAGAGCAAATAAATTTTCATTTGGCGTTGTGTAAGTTGTAAGCTTGGTTCGGTGATGATGGGGTTTGAGGAAGTTTAGATGGTTATGTCGAGTTCAATTTGTTTTGCTCGGAAGCCTTCTGTAGCTCATCGAAATTTGCATGAATCGTTTCCATAATCTCCCTTGCGGCGATTCGGTCCGTTAACCCTTAGAATTTTCCACGAGTATCAACAAGACTCCAATGGAAGCTTTAGCTTTGAGCTTTCCAAAGTCATCACGATCTTTATTTGGATAGCAAAGGGATCCAAAGACATGAAAGTGTTTGAGATTCGGTTTCTGAGTTTTGGATAAGCTCATAAGGTGTTTTGTTGTGACTTAGGTTTTGAGTGAAGCATGTAGTTGACACGGCTTCAGACCACAAGTAATCTGGAAGTTTTGCATTTATCAACATCGTTCTTGCACTTCCTTAACGTCACGATTCGTCTTTCAACAACTCCGTTTTGTTCAGGTGTTCGTCTGCGATGGATGTTTGATGCTCAATTCCACTTTCTCATAATACGTGGTTTGAGTTACAAATTGGGTTCCTTTGTCGTGCGATTTTGTCGCTGTGATTCGGAGCTGACTTGATTTTTGTGAGAAAGGTGATGATCATCTATGGAGCTTGATCTTTAGTTCGAAGAAAATAAACTGTAACATATTGGATTTCACAAACACATCAAACCATGATAAAATGTAGGCGTATACTATAAGGTTTTAGAGAGAGAAAGAGTTAGAGGTTTAGGAACTTAGTGAGAGAAAGTAAAAATATTATTAAAAGCTCCACCCTCGTTGGGAGGTAGAGGGTATTTATAGTATCTTATATATAGCATACTTACCTACGGTACGTGGATCGGGCATACATTGGGTAAAGACCGTCCGTCCTCCATGATGTTTTTACTAAATACTACCTAACATTAAATAACTAAACTTCGAGCTTTCTAATGATTGCATATACTTGGTGGCCGACACTTTAATGACTAGATTTACTAAATCTAACTCTCCCCTAAGGAGTCACATCAAAATACATTGAATACAAGCAGATATTACATGAGATTGTTCTTGGATTCTTGTTAAAGTTCTTTGCTTTGACAACCCGTAGTCTTTGATTCTTCATGTTTTGCATGTTTGGTTGGATTCAAGTGGAGGTCTTTAACTGATCCACGTGATAATGAGTTTGAGCGGCTTAGGGTCATCATTTCACCATAAATCTCAGACTCTTCCTTTGTGGTGTTGACAATATGTGATGTTGTGACATTTGGACCGACATGCTCACATTCTGGATCATGAAATCTTTTCATCAGAGTTGCGGAAGTTTTTGTTGATTCTGAATATTTCAATGACTGTCAGGCTTATGGTTTGAAAATATCAGGCGGTTTATGAAGATATGCACTTATCATGATTTATTTAATTGTGAATGTGATTGTGTGAGCATGCGGTACTTGGTTGACTTCCAATTACGATCGGTTTTAATCGTCGGGAATGTACCTGCATAAAGCGGTTAGCAATAAAGCGCGAAAGTGTCTTTGATCACTTTCGATGAATTGAGGTACCACGACCCACGGTTCCCCATTGATCGGTACAAATCGCCTTTGTGATCGGCGGATTCCTAAATCTCCTTGCGAGGGTTTCGTAGCACTCTGGTGATCTCAAGACGTCTCAAAGACAACCGCGAGGTGAGTGAACCAGTAATTGAGATTCAGCGATTGATGAAAGATATTTGAAAAACAATGGTGTAATGCTTTACTCAATATAAAGTGTTTTGCAATACAACAAAGGTTTAAGGAGAATCAATTATCTATCATAAACACCTTTATTTTTGAAACATAAATACTCGGTCGATGTGCTAGAGAAAGAGTTTTAAGCACAATGATTGGTTTTTCAAAGGTATCAGATCAATCCATAACACTGACGGATTGATTCATAAGTTTGAATTGCCCCATTGTTCACGTTCGGTTGTCACATGGTTGATCTATTGGATAGATCTCACATGCCACCTACCAAGAACTTGTTTGATGTTGGCTCTAGAGGCTTTCCATGTTCGGTGACTATGTTTGCATATCACTTAATGTCATGGCAATACCCTTGAGGATAATCGTGGGACTCTTAATATATAATCTCTCTTTTCCATATAGTATGAAATAGAGGTCTTCATTGACAGTGTCCTAATGAGATTTATTGTGGTTGATGTCTTTGGTTGTCTACAAGTTTTAAATTTATAAAAGGTGAATTACCAATATTACCAATAACACATATGAGCAAGTATACTCGTCCGTTATAGCAAGATTATGAAGGTAATTCGGGATCGTTCGCATGGATTTGAGTGAATCTAAGCACAAGTTTGAATCAAAAGAGTCTATCCAAAACATATAACAAAGCAAATAGATATAATGAAATTCAGATGATTAAAAACTACACTTTCTTAAACTAGTTTCATATCATAGATTAATGTGATTGTGTTAACCTCTTAACATGTTGGTTATGATAATTAGTTGGAAGACTAATCTATTGTTCTTACAAGTTAAACCTTCGTCAAGATTTTAGTTCATAAAAACAAGCACTAAGTTTTAACCAATCAATTCAAGATCAATTCAAGTTTCATAAGTCTACATACATAAACTTAAACACAAAAACATCCACTTGTTCATCAAATTGCTTAAGAAATGGTCAATACAAAAGGTAACCGATCATAGACAAAAGGCTACAATTGATTCTCAACAACTAATCTTACGACCTTTTAGATGTTTCCAACCAATCCAATTTGATAATCAAAAGCGTTTCTATTACAACCACACCTTAGTTCCTTTGTATAATCAAGAATAATGGGTAAAAACAATCATCCATAAACAAAATGATTATGACTAGTTGAATAACAATAAGTTCTTTCGACCCCAACGATTACTATCAGTTAGCCAAACTTGATTAACAAATGTCACTATGAAACTTTAGCACAATTGGATCTTAGAATCAACTTGAAATTGAATTAAAACATGTTAACACAATCTAACTAATCATATGATAATCAACATCATTTAAGCAAGTGTATAAAGAAACTAGCCACTCATAGAAAACATGAACATAAACTCAGAACTTAGAACATTAGAAAACATGATTAAAATTCTTACAATGCTTGGAATAAGATTACAAATGGTGTAGTAATGATTCTCAAAGTATTGGGGTAGACTTCTTGGTGATTTGGCCTCCAAATGTGGAACTTCTGGAACTCCAAACTTCCCTGGGCTTCTAAGGATGAATTATGAGAGCTTAAAGCTTTGTTTTGATGAGTAGAGAGATTTGTATTTGAGGTGTGTCTCTTATGCTCACAAATGGCCTCTATTTATACTATTTCCAAAGCCTAGGGTATTAATTGCTGAACTTGGCCTCCAAGGAGCAAGGAAGGGACTAGAATACACCAAGAGAAGGACCTAGAATCGTTTGGATGCAAAGGGGAGGCTTAGTGATGAAGATTTGGCAACTGCAGCTTCTCCAACCGAATCGGTTATACGACCAACCAATCCGGTTGGTCTTCTACAAAAGTGTGCGTTCCGGTTGCGGGTTGCGACCGAACGGTTGGTGGTGGTCATAATGTCATTTCTGGTCATATTCCAGCCGATCCGGTTGCATGAGCAACCGATCCGGTTAGATCTCCTGAGATACGGAAACTTGATATTTTCTTCTCTTTATTTTGTAGAACTTGGTTCTTCAATAACTATGGTCTTGAAAGGTCCTTGAGATACTGATTTAGGTTTCACTGAAATGGGAATCTTCTATTTGCTGACATTTCTTTACTTTCCTTCCGTTTCCTTGCACTTGGTTATAAACACTAGACAAACATCTTTTGATGCGTTTTAAGCACTATAATTACGCAAATATAACCAAATAACATATATAAAAGCACACATAACGCTACTAAAACATGCACAATCTGAGCGTTATCAAATTCCCCCACACTTAAAGTTTGCTTGCCCGCAAGCAAATCTAGGAAAAACATCCACTGATAAAAGATGGTGATTATGAAAAATGTGATGCAAATCAACCAAGTAAAAATAGGAGAGAAGATTCATCAATTATGCTTTATAGAGGTGAAACATCAAGATGTTTGACAATATCCAATGATTTTCTCGCATGATTAACATTTCAAAACACCTCACGAAAAAGGAACAAAATATAATTCACTCAATCACTCATTTTAGTGGAGTAACAAGATAAATCACACTCATTGCTCAGTCATGATTAGATTATTACCATAAGCTTGTACAAGAAACAAAACTCCACCGACGTGGCGTAAGCACCAAGTAAAAACATCTAAAGAGGACTTTTATTCGGGTTATAATGATATGGCTAAGGGTTAAGGGTATGGATAAGGCATGGGAATGTATATGAAATTGGTGTTAAAATAAAAATGAAATCAAGTCTAATACCCGTGTTGCTAGCTACCAAATATTCCACGAACCAAATAAATGATTATAGCTTCAATTTCTTCTTTCCTACTTTCCACAACTTTTTGCTTTGCCATGACAATTGTTCTTCTATCATAGCACATTGGCTATTATTTTCATACATAATTTTTTTTTAAACTTAACATAACGCATGGCTCAATCAATCTCATAGGATGTTGTACTCATAATCATTTGAACAATCTTCACTTTCCAGGCGACTAGCAACCAACCGTTTAGACATTGATACGGGATAGGCTAAGGTTTAAAGTGTAAAATCTTTTGTATTTTCTGGGTGAAGCAAAAATGAAAAGGATGGCTCAGAGGGTGTAACTAGGGGTATCTAGTGCTAAAATGAGCACTACAAATGGGTCCATGTGGGTGGTTAACTAACCAATGCGGATAGCTAATATATCATTAGATGCAAAATGGAAGGCCATTTGGGTTAAATCCTAAGGTGCCTCTTTATCACACGAATTTACTTATATCGCACGAATGCGATCTCCTTTGGTCTGATCATGATTTACAAGCACAAGTTCTAGAATAAATAAAATCACCGACACACTCATAGCAAAAAATCCAAGCATAAAAGATGTATGTTGTTTATGAAATAGGCTCAAATCCTCACAATTTAGTGGAAAAGGGTATAATATGTGCTAGCAAATGTTTATCGATCCCAGAATGGATTGCAATAGTAATCGAAACACATCTCGAAGTTTCAAATATTACCATTTTACCAGGTGGATTGATCCGGTTATTCTAATAGATAATCCTAAAAGCGTGAAAACAAGTAGATCACAAGGGCAAACAAAATTTAAAATTTAAGCATGAAAACTCTAATTTTTCCTATTTACCCCCCCACACTTAAGTTAGACATTGTCCTCAATGAAAAACGAACTTCAAAGTATAGAAATAGGGAAAATAGAGATGAAACCAGATATGTCAATGAGTTGTCACCTTAAAATCTTCCTTCATTCACGGGTGTTCACTAGAAATCATTACACGCAAAATCTTATAAACAAACAAAACTCTTTTATTAAAAGGTGGCACCCCCCCCCCCCCACCACACTTAAGTTTAACGAAAGGTTAAAACTTTGGGGAGTGACCACATAAAATCAAATTTGAAACACACGGGTTGCCTCCGAGAAAACGCTTGTTTTATTACCGAGTCATCAGCTTGACTCGAATCTTCCCGAATTTATTTAGCCGCAAGGGCAGCTTTGAACATTTTGAAAAGTTCAGGGATGTACATGAATTCTTCACCAGTAGCTTCGATATCATCCCAGACGAATTCGTGAGATGGTTTCCATGGAACAATTTGTGGGATTCTTCACGGGAATGGTGCGTACAAAGTTGATAGTCTCGAATTCATTTTCATGGGAAAGCTGTTGCATGAAACTTCATTCGTTTGCTCCTTGTCGTAATATAACTTGATTTGGTGCCCATTAACAATGAAACTTCCACCACTTTTGTCATAGAGTTCGACATACCAGGATGGGTATCCATGTTTAACGATATATGGTCCAAACCATTTTGGTTGTAATTTAGGAGCTTTGAATTTGAATTTCATGTTGAAAAGCAGAACTTTATCTCCTGCTTTGAATTCTTTTCGAACTCGTAGCTTTTTATAGTGATAAGCTTTTGTTCTAGCTTTATATAGTTTGGAATTTTCATAAGCTTGGTGTCTTAATTCATCGAGTTTGTGCAATTGCAGGAATCTCTTTTCTCCAGCTATTTTGAGATCAGTGTTACAGTTTCTGAGGGTCCAATAAGCACGATGTTCAACTTCGAACGGCAAATGACAAGTCTTTCCATACAAGAGTCTGTAAGGAGTTGTGCCAATTGGAGTTTTATAAGCCGTACGAAATGCCCACAGAGCATCGTCAAGTTTCTTTGCCCACACTGAAGGATTGTCCTTCACTTTGTTTTCTAGTATTCTTTTGAGAGCTCTGTTGGTATTTTCAACTTGACCACTGGTTTGTGGATGATAGGCAGTCGCGAATCTGTGATGAACTCCATATCTTCTTATGGTTTTCTCCATTTGTTGGTTACAGAAATGAGTTCCTCGATCACTTATCAAGGCCTTGGGTTCCATAACGAGCGAAAAGCTTTTTGAGGAAATTAACGATGACACGAGCATCGTTTATTGGTAAAGTTTTAGCTTCTGCCCATTTGGACACATAATCTATAGCAACGATAATGTATTTGAATTTGTGGGATCTATGGAAAGGTCCCATGAAATCTATTCCCCAAATATCGAATATTTCACACACTTGGATACTTGTTAAGGGCATTTCATCTCTTCGAGAGAGATTGGTGGTTCTTTGGCAAGCGTCACAATTTTGAACAAGTGTGTGTGCTTCTTTGAATATTGTTGGCCAATAGAATCCAGCATCAAAAACTTTTTTAGCTGTGGTGGAAGGACCATAATGTCCCCCAGTTGGGCCATGATGACATTCGTCAAGAATCTTGCGGGTTTCTGAACCAGAAACACATCTTCAGATCATTCCGTCTGGACACATTTTGAAAAGATATGGCTCTTCCCAAAAATAGTATTTAAGTTCCGAAAAGAATTTGCTTCTTTGAGCATGAGTTAGTCCTTTTCTGAGAATTCCTCCTGCGAGGTAATTCGCAAAGTCAGCAAACCAAGGATCGTCAGTTCCATCGATGGTCATGAGAGTTTCATCGGGAAACTAATCATCGATTTACTCTCCTTTTAACTCCTCAAGATTTGGGTTTTCAAGACGAGATAAGTGATCAGCAGCAAGATTCTCTGCTCCTTTCTTATCTTTGATTTCGATGTCAAATTCTTGGAGTAGCAAAATCCATCGAATAAGACGTGGTTTAGCATCTTGCTTGGTGAACAGATACTTGAGCGTAGAATGATCGGTAAAAATGACTGTTTTTGAGAGCACGAGGTATGATCAGAATTTGTCGAATCGAAAAACGCATCGTCAATTTCTTTTCGTGACGGTATAATTTTTCTTGGCGCTATTGAGTTTCTTGCTAGCAAAATATATAGGTCGAAAGTTTTTTCCTTCACGTTGGCCTAGGACGGCTCCAACACAAAATAAACGCTTGCTTCGCACATAAGTTCGAAGGGTAGTGACCAATTAGGTGAAACCATGATCGGAGCACTAGTAAGTTGAGATTTCAATGTTTCGAAAGCTTTTATGCAATCAGCGTTGAACTCAAAGATAGATTCTTTCTCAAGAAGTTTTGTCATCGGACGAGATATTTTTGAAAAATCTTTGATAAATCGGCGGTAAAAACCAGCATATCCTAAAAAACTTCTAACGGCTTTGACGTTAGTTGGTGGTGGAAGTTTCGAGATAACATCGACCTTTGCTTTGTCTACTTCCATTCTGCACTGGACATTTTGTGGCCAAGAACAATTCCTTCGGTTACCATAAAGTGACATTTTTCCCAGTTAAGGACAAGATGTGCAGCCTCGCATCTTTCGAGCATTTTATCGAGATTAGAAAGACAAGCATCAAATGAGTCTCCGAAGACTGAAAAGTCATCCATGAAAACTTCCATGGAGGTTTCTAGCATGTCTTGGAATATGGCGATCATACACCTTTGAAAAGTCGCAGGTGCATTGCAAATACCAAAAGGCATACGCCGATATGCGTAGGTTCCAAAAGGACAAGTGAAAGTGGTCTTTTCTTGATCGTTAGGATCGATAGGAATTTGGAAATATCCTGAAAATCCGTCGAGGAAACAGAAGAATTTATTTCCGGCCAGTTATTCAAGCATTTGATCCATGAACGGAAGTGGAAAGTGATCTTTTCTGGTGGCTTTGTTTAACTTACGATAGTTAATACAAACGCGCCAACCGATGGCAGATTCTAGTTGGAACTAGTTCATTTCGCTCATTAGTCACAATCGTCATTCCTCCTTTCTTGGGAACACAGTGCACATGACTTACCCAAGGACAATCCTTAATTGGGTAAATGATTCCAGCATCGAGAAGTTTTATGATTTCCTTTTTAACAACTTCTTTCATGTTGGGATTGAGTCGACGTTGACGTTCTACCACAGGTTTAATCCCTTCTTCAAAATTGATTTTGTGTTTGCAGAAATTAGGACTAATTCTGGTATGACGGATGTTTTCCAGCGAGCTTGTTTGTGATTTTTGAGGACAGAAACTAAACTTTCTTTCTCAATATCCTCGAGCAATGAAGATATGACTAATGGAAGAAGTGAGTTTTCCTCCAAGTAAGCATATTCAAGATGATCTGGAAGAGGTTTGAGTTCAGAGATCGTGGGTGGTTCTTCGATAGATGATTTGATTCGCATCTCGTCATTGAAAGTTATTTCTTCAAAATTTTCATCCTCTTCCTCCATTTCTTCTTCTTCTGAGTTATCTCCTTCAAATTCTACTTTCATGAAATCATCAAACTCTTTATCAAAGTCTGTTTCATTGATTTTTTGAGTAGTCATGAATGGATTGGATTCGTTAAGTAATGCGTCCAATTCTTCATCAGTGACTTCATCAATGATATCAATGTTAAAACAAGTGTCATCACTGGAATGTGGGTAGCGCATTGCTTTATCGATTAGAAAAGTGATTCGATCTTCCCCAACTCCAAGGTTGAGTTCTTTTCCTTTCACTTTGATGATTCATCGGCGGTATTTAGGAAAGGTCTTCCTAAGATGAGTGGAACTTTACTATCTTCTTCCATTTCCAAGATTACAAAGTCCACAGGAAAATGAATTTACCGACTTAAGCGAGCATATTCTCGCAATACCCACAGGATATTGATACGAATGATTTGCTAATCGGATGCTCATCTTTGTTGGTTTCAGGTTGTTGTTGCACAACTTGGAATACAACGAATAAGGCATCAAATTGATACTTGCGCAAGATCGGCTAAAGCATTGCATTTAACATTATTCCCGAAAGTACATGAAATAAGAAGCTCCAGATCTCCGAGCTTTGATGGGATCTTGTTTTGGACAATAGCTGAGCATTCTTCGTTAAGGAAAGTAGGCGATATTTGCTCAAGCTTACTTTTGTTATTAAGAAGTTCTTTCAAAAATTTCCCGTAATTGGGCATTCTGGCTATAACATCAACGAGTGGAACATTGAGTCTAACCTCTTTGATTATTTCAATGAACTTCTTATAACGTTCTTTCATCTTTTCTTTCTTATTGAGGATAAGGAATTTTCGGTGTATACGCCTTGACGGATGGAATGTTTTTCTTTATGGTTGTTTGAGTTGTGTTTGGTTCCTCGGTTTCATCCTCACTATCAATGGTGACAGGAGTATTAGGATTTGTTGGTGGATCGTACGAGAGACCACTTCTTGTGAAGACAGCATTGATATGCTCATTTCTTGTTTGTGGTGGGCGGTACGTCTTATCATTTGATGGTTTTGGGTTGGATTGGGTATTACTTGGCAATGAACCAGATGGTCTAGAAGAATGTTGGTCAGAAAGTTTGCCAAACTTGTTTTCAAGATCTTGGATAGATGCTTCATGATTTTTCTGTCCTTGCTCAACTTTGGCTTTGAGATTGAAAAATTGATTTTTGATAAAATCATTTGAAGATTTTTGAGCAGCCACGAATTCTCTCATGGTTTTCTTGAATTCTGTTTCTTCCATCTTTTTTTCGGGATTTTGTGGTGGTGGATTGTCAGTTCGTGGTTGAGAATCACGGTTGTCATCCCTTGGTCGGCGATCTTGCCAATTTCCAAAATTTTGACCGTAATAATTACTACGATATCCTCCTCCACGGTATCCTCCTTGAGCGTAACTTGCTTCTCCATCCTTCGGTCCACCCATAGGTTTATCATCGCACTCGGACGATGGATGATTTCCTGAACACAATTGTTACATCCGTCTCGCATTTCCTTCATTTCATCTTTGATATCTTTGTACTGCGAGTCGATTTTTGAGGTTAACGCTTCCATCTTATCCATGAGTTTTGAAGCATCGATGTTTTCGACAAAAGCAACAGTTTTTCAGAGAGGTTTGGTTTTGGAATCTTTTGACCAATCAAGTTTGAGAAGTATTCGATCTTTGAGCAATTGATGTGCATCGTTGGGAGTCTTATAGAGAAAAATTCCTCCAGCATCAAGGATGCCTTGAGAGATTTCATCTAGTCCATGGTAAAAGATTTGGATAATGGTTCCTTTGGATAGTCCATGCCCATGACAACTACGAAGAAAATATTTCATTCGAAGCCAAGCTTCGACAAGTGATTCGTTTAGGTTTTGGGTGAAAGCACGAATTTCTCCCTCTAATAGATCAAACATGGTAGGTGGAAAGAATCGCCTCATCTCCTCCCAAGTATTGTTGATTCCTGGAGGTAATTCATTGTACCATACTTTAGCATCTCCGGCGAGTGATGATGGGAAAAGTTTGTGTTTGATGGCATTGACATCGGTGTCGCCATAACGGAACATGCCGCAAATTTCGATGAATTTGGCAATGTTTGTGCTTGGATCGGCCCGCGCACTACCATCGAATTGACGGTCTTTGATCATAGAAAGGTGATGTCCCTTCACGGTGAAGTTGTCACCAAGATTGATAGCAACAATAGCACTTCCAGGAGTTGGTGCTACGGCTCGGTTGGTTCCCCACATGGGTTGATCGTCCGCCATGAGAAAAGGTAAACGGTGAAATGGTTTGTAAACAACTTTGACTTCTACGAGGTTATCAAATGGTGGGTTTGGTACTCTTGGTACACGATTTTTCAATGGTATGAAAAGTGTTCTTCTTCTTATTCGAATCAAGCATTGGGGTTGGTAAGAGGTGTAATTGGTTCTATTCGCTGCTTTCGAGTGTTCATACAATGTCCTAGAATCCGAGGCAATATCTAAACCTGCGGACAAACAACGAAAATAGTTTTTATGGGTCGAGTGGGTAACGGATCGGTTGTGGGTTGCGACCGATCGGTTAGACCAGTTGGGTAATGGGTAAAACCGTAACCGATTCGGTTGAGACAACCGGATCGGTTAGGTTTGAGAGAAATTTTTTTGTTGAATCGACTGAGGGAAATTCAAAAACTTGCTGAAACACAATCAAATCCCAGGCGTAAAAAACTTGATGTCTTTGGTTGTGTACAAGTTTTAAATTAAGGTGAATTACCAATATTACCAATAACACATACGAGCAAGTATACTCGTCCGTTATAGCATGATTATGAAGGTAAGTCGGGATCGTTCGCAGGGATTTGAGTGAATCTAAGCACAAGTTTGAATAAGCAGAGTCTATCAAAACATATAACAAAGAAAATAGATATAATGAAATTCGGATGATTAAAAACTACACTTGCTTAAACTAGTTTCATATCATAGATTAATGTGATTGTGTTAACCTCTTAACTTGTTGGTTATGATAATTAGTTAGAAGACTAATCTATTGTTCTTACAAGTTAAACCTTCGTCAAGATTTTAGTTCATAAAAACAAGCATTAAGTTTTAACCAATCAATTCTAGATCAATTCAAGTTTCATAAGTCTACATACATAAACTTAAACACAAAAACATCCACTTGTTCATCAAATTGCTTAAGAAATGGTCAATACAAAAGGTAACCGATCGTAGACAAAAGGCTACAATTGATTCTCAACAACTAATCTTACAACCTTTTAGATGTTTCCAACCAATCCAATTTGATAATCAAAAAGCGTTTCTATTACAACCACACCTTAGTTCCTTTGTATAATCTCGTTTGTATAATCAAGAATAATGGGTAAAAACAATCATCCATAGAAAAAATTATTATGACTAGTTGAATAACAATAAGTTCTTTCGACCGCAACGATTACTATCAATTAGCCAAACTTGATTAACAAATGTCACTATGAAACTTTAGCACAATTGGATCTTAAGATCAACTTGAAATTGAATTAAAACATGTTAACACAATCTAACTAATCATATGATAATCAACATCATTTAAGCAAGTGTATAAAGAAACTAGCCACTCATAGCAAACATGAACATAAACTCAGAACTTAGAACATTAGAAAACATGATTAAAAGTCTTACAATGCTTGGAATAAGATTACAAATGGTGTAGTAATGATTCCCAAAGTATTGGGGTAGACTTCTTGGTGATTTGGCCTCCAAATGTGGAACTTCTAGAACTCCAAACTTCCTTGGGCTTCTAAGGACGAATTATGAGAGCTTAAAGCTTTGTTTTGATGAGTAGAGAGATTTGTATTTGAGGTGTGTCTCTTATGCTCACAAATGGCCTCTATTTATACTAGTTCCAAAGCCTAGGGTATTAATTGCTGAACTTGGCCTCCAAGGAGCAAGGAAGGGACTAGAAAACACCAAGAGAAGGACCTAGAATCGTTTGGATGTAAAGGGGAGGCTTAGTGATGAAGATTTGGAAAGTGCAGCTTCTCCAACCGAATCGGTTATACGACCAACTGATCCGGTTGGTCTTCTACAAAAAGTGGCCAACCGTTCGGTTAGGGTTCGACCGGCGGTTGGTGGTGGTCATAGTGTTGTTTCTGGTCATATTCCAGCCGATCCGGTTGCATGAGCAACCGATCCAGTTGGATCTCCTGAGATACGGAAACTTGATATTTTCTTCTCTTTATCTTGTAGAACTTGGTTCTTCAATTACTATGGTATTCAAAGGTCCTTGAGATACTGATTTAGGTTTCACTGAAACATTTCTTTACATTCCTTCCGTTTCCCTGCACTTGGTTATAAACACTAGACAAACATCTTTTGATGCGTTTTAAGCACTATAGTTACGCAAATATAACCAAATAACATATATAAAAGCCCACATAACGCTACTAAAAACATGCAAAATCTGAGCATTATCATGGATGATCTCTTGGCTCTAGACTCAATCATGCATTTTGGTTTCCTATGCCGGAGACTAGGGAGAAGGTCTCCTTTTTCAATATTAACAATCTCTAAGAGAAAGTCGATAGTTAATGTAGGTTCCCCGTGAGAATGAAACAAGTCCTTTTAAGAGGAACTTGAGTAGCTTGGGAAGTTTAGTGCAGTGCGTCCTTTGGGTCCATGACGTCTTGTCTTCAATAACGGTGTTACCTTAGTAACAACCCATAGCATATGTATTGAACCCGGTTTTCGCCCTAAGGTTGAATTATTGGAGGGCTATTTATTTTCACCCTTTTCTCATTCAATTCTTTTTCATTCTTCAACCCCTTTAATGCTTACCGAGACTTCATAACTAGATCATTGTTGGGTTTATTCCAGTACTAGCTCAGTCTTAGTCCGCACTATTGCCATTTCTCACTTTTCTCATTTTTTTTTCATCATACCTAAGAACTTCTACACTATCTAGTGGATTGTCCCTGGGTAGATCCCTCCGGCTCTGGCGGGATCGTGGGAACGAATACCTAACCTAACCATCCTTATATCACCATATATAAAGTAAATTTGATCGGTCTATTTGGTATTGTTCATCTGCCATTGGAACCAGTTAAAAAACCATTTGAAAATCAATCTAGATACTTGTGATATATTATCAAAGCATTTTGTACCTGAATTGTTTCTGATATTTTTAGAAAAAGAGCTCCCCCTCAACATGTGCATCATGTATTTGAAATCGTTTTGGCACATGGAGGCAAGAGGAAGGATTCACTTCTTTGATTACCATTTTCTAAAAGATATCAACATCACTTTCCTGATCAAAATTAGTATTTTTCATACTTTGTTATGGGTATTTTTGGAAAGGATGTGGTTTTCAAAAAGTTGCTCCCCCTCAATATGTGCATAGAGATTTGAGAGTGTTTTGCACATATTAGGGAAAACCTGCACATTGAAACAAATCAATCACGTTTCAATCCTTTTTGGTTTGAAATAGATGCTCCCCCTCAACATGTGCATGAAAAATTTGAAATCGTTTGGCACATGTGGGGAGGAAAGCTTTTAAATCATTATAAAACCATTTATCGAATGCTCAGTTTAAATCCGATTTAAATCACAAATTCTCCCCAGATCACAATTTTCAAATCATTTGAGATTTGTGATCTCTGTAGATTTAAATTGATTTTAAAAGCTTTTGAGGAGAATTATGACTTGCTTATGAAAACATTTAACCGATAAGGATCAAATCTGAGACTTTAGACTCCAAATATTAAACATGCTTGAATATCTTTTGAAAACATGACATAAACCTTGGTCTGAACCAATTGTATGACAAATAACATTTTGATTTAAATGAAATCATTCTCCCCCTCAATCAATGACATAAGTTGTTGATTGAGAGATAGAGATTTTGACAAATGTCAAGTTCAGATGATTTTCAAAAATTGAGACCGAGTTATTTTTATTAGTTTTCAATTTGATAACAAATATTTTTCAAAAGAATTTTTTAGAAGGAAGAATACTTGTGAAGGAAACATTTGTCGTTTTAGTGACAAACATTTATTTTTAGAAACAGAGCATGAGATGAGAAAAATAAGGTAAAGTATGCCTCTGTTCTTTCTTTAAAAACGGGTTATAGACTGAAATGACTATAAGCCTTTTGTTTTTCTTTCTCTCAATTTTTTTTTTTTAATATGTACATTCGAACAACATCTAAAGACCCGTTTCACTCTTGAATGACAGCACAAAGACCGTAGATATTATCGAATCAAGAAAAACATGACAAAATGACAATATTTTTGAAATTTTTCGAGTTTTTCAAATTTTTATGGATTTTTGAAAGTTTTATATTTTTCTATTTGCTTTTTGATGGTTTTGTAATTTTGTATTTTGTTTTTTTTTTTTTTTTTTTTTTTGAATAAATATTAACAAGAGATGGATGAAGAAAAACTTTTACTCCTCGTCTTCCTCTTGAAGACGTTTGAGTGTTTCCGGTTGAAGACTCTTTAGACCAACTCATAGGAGGATAAACTCAAAACGTTCTCTAGGAAGAGCTTTGGTGAAGAGGTCAGCTAACTAGTATTCAGTCCTCACAAAATAGAGTTCCACCACACCGTTCTCCACTTGCTCCCTGATGAAATGAGGTCGAATGTCGATGTGCTTTGCTCTTGAATGTTGAACGTCGATGCATGAGAGAGCAATGGCACTTTTGTTATTTCTATACAGAGGGATTTTGTTGAATTCAAAGCCATAGTCAGATAATTGGGATCTCATCCATAGGATTTGAGGACAACAAGATGACATGGCTATGTATTCAGCCTCTGTAGAGGATATAGAAGTACTCATTTGTTTCTTTGAAGACCAGCTCACAAGCTTATCACCCAAAAACTGAGCATCTCCAGACGTACTTCGACGTGTATCTTGACATCCTGCATGGTCAGCATCTGCATAGGCTATTAGTGACATATTGGTGTCCTTCAGGTACCAAAGTCCCATATTGATGGTTCCTTGGAGATACCGAAAGACCCGTTTAACCGCTTCAAGGTGCTTTTTGGTAGGCTTAGCCTGGTATCTAGCACACATGCATATAGCGAACAGAATATCAGGTCTACTGGCTGTGAGGTACATCGGGGATCCAATCATACTACGATATTTCGTTTGATCTACCATGATCCCTGAGTGGTCCTCATCCAGTTTAGTACGCTCTATCATGGGAGTGTCAACAGGGTCACAAGAATCAAATCCAAATTTCTTTAAAATCTCATTTGCATATTTAGATTGATTTATAAAAATGCCTCCGGGACTTTGTGAAATTTGTAGTCCCAAGAAAAATGACATTTGTCCCATCATTGACATTTGAAATTTGGAGCCCATCTCCTCAGAAAAACGGTCACATTCATTGGGGTCAGTCGAGGCAAAAATAATATCATCAACATAAATTTGAACGTGAATTAAATGTTTGCCTGACTTTCTAGTGAACAATGTTGGATCAACTGCTCCTTTGCTGAATCCAGTAGATAGAAGAAACTTTGATAGCGTATCATACCATGCCCTTGGAGCTTGCTTCAAACCGTAAAGAGCCTTCTTCAAGCGATAGACATGAGTAGGATGCTCTCGATTCACAAAGCCTTCAGGTTGGCTGACGTATACGACTTCTTTAAGATCTCCGTTAAGAAAAGCCGTCTTCACATCCGTCTGATAGACTACCATATTCTTACTTGCAGCATTAGCCAGGAAGATTCTGATTGCTTCGATGCGTGCAACTGGAGCAAATGATTCTTCAAAGTCAATACCCTCCTCTTGACGATATCCTTTTGCAACCAATCGAGACTTGTTCTTTAATACATCACCATGCTCATCAAGTTTTACTTTGAAGATCCACTTTAGAGCAATGATCATAGCACAGTCAGGAGCAAGTACCAATTCCTATACATCTAGTCGATCAAACTCATGAATTTCTTCTTGCATGGCATTGAACCAGCTGTCTTCATTCATGGCAGTTACAACGTCTTTTGGTTCGAACTTAGACAGCACGGAGTTGAAGAAGCACCATAAGGCATCAGTTGCAAGTTGTTTACGAGTGGATACTGGACGAGAGAGGTTTCCAATGATGTTGTCCAACGGATGATCATGTGTCCATTTTCTAAGGTGTTCATGTGGTTGTTGTTGAGGAACTGAAGTAGCAGAGTCGTTTTCTCCAGAAGAAGATGGTTCAGATGATGGTTCAGGAACAAATATGTTCTCAAAGGGAGCATCTTCGGGAGTAGCAAAGGGGTTATCTCCATCATAGGTGCCAGAAACAATTCCATGATGTACACTTGATGATTGAGGAATTGATGATGAGACAGAGTGATCAGCAGTAGGCGCTTCTTGACTCAATGACATAGAAACTGAAGGGTTATCCATGTTGACAGGGATAGGAGCAGCCTCTATTGATGAATTTGACAGATCATTAGCAGTTGGCTCATAGTGTTCATCAAAAATAGGATCAAACAATTTCTTCAAATCATCTTCTGAAGGAGGTACATAAGGAGTTGCTGGTGAGAGATTTTGTACAAGAGACGAACTAATGGGACTACTTGATGAAGGTTGTGATACGGGTCCAGAACTTGATTACCCTGGAGCCATTTGACCGGTCAGCTCATCGAACGTAACATGAATTGTTTCCATGATATTTCGGGTTCTTTTGTTGTAGATTCAGTATCCTTTTCTGTTTGGTGCATATCCTACAAATACTCCAATGTCCGCTTTAGCTTTCAGTTTACCTGAATCTTGACCCTCATTAGTTGGATAACATAGTGCACCAAACACACGAAGTAATGATAGATCAGGTTTTTGATTGTGGACAAGTTCATATGGAGTTTTTCCATGAGAAGTGTGAATTAGGGATCGATTTAGAGTGTAGCATTCAGTGGCAATGGCTTCAACCCAGAGAAACATTGGAACCATTGAGTAAATCAGCATTGTTCTTGCGGCTTCCACAAGAGTTCGATTTCGTCTTTCAACTACACCATTCTGTTGAGGAGTTCGTGGAACACTTCTTTGATGACTGATTCCAACACTTTCATAAAACTCACTAAGTTATTTATTGACAAACTCAGTTCCATTGTCTGTTCGGATGATTCTGACCGTTTTGTTAAGTTGAAGCTGCAGCTGTTTGATGAGTTTAATGATGATATCTGGAGTTTCATCCTTTGTCCTTAAGAACTTAACCCAAGTAAATCAAGAGAAATCATCAACCACCACTAACACATATTTCTTCCCGCTAATAGTCTGCACTCTCATGGGTCCACTTAAGTCCATGTGAATAGTATGAAGAACTTCCATAACTGAGTTTGTAGGTATGGGTTTGTGGGCATACTTCTTTCTTTTTCCCAATTGGCATGCTGAACAAAGATGATCCTTTTCATACTTTAGTCTAGGTAAGCCTCTTACAAGGTCCTTTCTGGAAAGATCATTAATGGTGCCGAAGTTTAAGTGATTGAGACGACGATGCCATAACCATGACTTTGTTTTCGAAGCCTTTGACAACAAGCAGATTGGAAGACTTCATCATGTCTTCGATAGAGATGGTGTATAGATTTGAACCCCGAGTTCCTCTTAAAAGTTCCACACCATCAAGTTCTCTAACGAAACAAGTATGTTTTCTAAAAGCCACCTCTAGATCGGAATCACATAATTGACCAACAGAAAATAGATTATGACCAAGACCTTCTACATAATATACCCTGGAGATTACACTATCACCAACAACATAGTCTCCATAACCCATAATTGATCGTTCCCGAATCTAACAGTCCCGATGAATTTACTCATGAAGTTCATGAGCCGCGACCAGTCTCCAGTCATATGCTTGGAACAGCCTGAGTCCAGGTACCACAAAACGATTTGAACGATCTGCAGTTGAACACATACAAGAATGGATAACTGGATAATTGGGATCCCCATGCAAGAATGGGTTCCACTTGGTTAGTAACAATGATTGGAATACCCACATCAGAAGCAGAAACAATCAAATCATTATGGATAGATGATGTGCTAGTGTGTGAATTAGACCTATTCAAAGTATGTTCACTTCTTAAAGGAATAGTTCTACCGGTAGGCATCCATTTCCTAATGGGCATTGTTCTAGATAATCTAGGGCACAACTCATTAAGATTAAATTTGCGTCCAGTTGGTATCCACTGATAACCTACATTACTGAGTTTTCTTCCTGTGGTTTTCCACTATTTTCTACCCTTCTTCCACCATTCCTTTTTAGCCTTCTTAACCTGTTTGATAGCATTAACATTCTTAACTGGGTATTTAACCCCATTACTCACATCATTCACAACACATTCATGATTAACACCAGAAATCAAACATTCATTACATGTTTTGCAAGTAGTAGTAGAATTTGAATTAATTACAGTACGCTTAAAGCTAATACTAGAATCAACACGATTCGTTTTATTCAATTCCAACTTAAAGTTCCTAGGGTGGTCTTCTACTTTCCTCCATTGATTACTCTTAGCTTGCGAGATCCTATCTTGCTCTGTATTGCCTTGAAGCTTTTACCTGCTAGCTTTGGTATCACTCTTTACTCCTGTAGAGGGAATGGGAACATTAGTTGGCTTTGCTACCTTTTGCATTTTAGGTTTAGAAGAGCTGGGATCTGAACTACTTGAAGGCACACTCAATCTTACATGCTTAACTTTAGGCACTGAGTGAGGCATATCAAGATTGGCATTCTTAAAATCAGGCATAGAACAAGGCACAACTATTTTATCCTTCTTACCATCTGATTTAGGGCATGTTGCTCTTAAGCATTCTAACAGCTCTTGAGATCATTTGGCCTGAATGCAAGCAAACCTAATTTCACTATCAAGGGGCTTATTTATGAAATCCTCCTCTACAATTTCATGGAGACATTCTAGACTATCCTTTAGATGAACGAAATAGTTATGAAATGCCAGTTCGTTATTTCTAAGATGAGGAGGAATGTATTTAACTGTCACATTATATTTAGAATCTGCAAATGACTTTGATGCAACATTCTCATTAAAGACAAGTGGCATTTTGCCTTTTACCTGATTCCTCAGATTCTCAATTTCCTTTTGTAAAGACGTTATTTTTTCATTGTTCTTATCATGAGTGACTTTCATTGAATCATATAACTCTTTAAAGTGTCGTTTAACTTTTTCATTTTCATCTAGAAAACTCTCATTTTCCTTTTGTAAAGCATTAACCAAGTTTTGAAGATGAAAAGTTTGAGAACACTGAGAATCTAAAGGAGGAGGTATTTGGGAGTCAGTCACATTGTTCTTTTCACCCTGTAATTGTGAAATTTGGGCTTTCAACTTTCTGATCGTGTTACAGTGAGCTTGAAATTGTTCGTCACGTTTGTTTATTTCAAAAAGTGCATCAAACTCTAGAACATTTGAGGATGTCTTGATGTTTGAGGTTTTGACATTTTCTTTGAGATGTTGATATTTTAGTTGTAAATCAAAATGTTCAACTTCTAGCTTAGAAAGATTTTTTACCAGATTATCGTGATCATCCTGATCAATTTTCTCATTTAGTTCTGAGTTTTTGTTTTCAAGCTCAATGACACGATCATGGGAGACTTTCAAAGCAACAGTTAATTCATGAAATTGAGAAGCAGTAATAGAATAATTAGTACCAGTATAAAACACATCTTGAGCCACACAACTTAATACTAAGTTCTCATTTAGGATATGCAAATTCTTCCTTTCAATTTCATTATATTTGAGTTCCCGTTCATAATCATTAACTTCAACAATCATTGCATCAAATTCCTTTTCCATTTCTTTAATATCCGAGTTTATCCCCTTTTGAAGACTTTCAAATTGACCTTTTAATTGTTTAAAGAAAGGCATGACCTCAGTTAAATAGCATTCTTTAGTTTGCTCAAAACCCCTTTCCCCTTCAGTTATCCTTGTAGGTGTGATTCTCTTCTTACATGTCTTCTCAAAATCAATGAATAGTTGATACACAATATACAGGCTGATTAAGGTCTTACTATTAGTGGAAATAGTTCTAGGAACTAAATGCATTGGTGTATTCGACGGATACACAGTAACTGCAGGCACTTTCCTAAGGGGAGTGTTTGTTTGAACAAGTACGTTTGCCTTTAGCTTATCCATGTCTTTCTTCCAAAAAATTTGTTCTGTGGTTAATTGAGTTTGAGGCTTAAACCTGTTCAGGGAGATCCAATTTTCTTTTGTGTAATCATGGGGTTTGATCGTTATGTTATTCTTTTTACACTTAGGATCTTCTAGCTTCTTATCCATTTTCTCCCTAGAGGCATCTTCTAATTTTCTATCCTCTTTCGCGCTTCCAATACATGAAGGTGTTTTCCTAGGCTTAAGGATCTCATTACCATCATATACAATCTTATGGAAAGCTTTAGCTCTTTTACAATACTCAGGATTTGGTTCCTCTACAAGGGGAATACTATGCTTATCGCTTAAGACTCTATGCTTCGTGATCATATGAGCAGTCTGAATGGTGTTCCCTTGTACGTACAACTTATTTTCAAGCTTGTTTTTCAAAGTTTTTAGATTAGAAAAATCATTCAAAATTTTTGATTCCTTAGCATTAAATTCTTGTTTAAGCACTTTAACATTATTTTGAAGCTCTTGCTTTTGCTTAACAGTTTTAGAAAGCTTTTCTTGTAAGGAGTTTAACTCTTGTTTTAACACTTCTTCTCTAAAATTACTTTTTCTAATAATTGTACGCATTTGGTCATCCATTTCCTGCTCACGGGTAGTTAACTCAAACTTAGCACGTTGTTCATAAATAGCAACTTGTTCTTTATAGGCATTCAGTTCAGAGATAACAGAATCATCAGGGGCATATGCAGTGTATTCATCAAAAACATAGTCATCATTGACTGCAGAAGATACATCACTTGGTACAATCTCACTTTCACTTTGTGTCACATATTGATCATATGGGACAATATTACTATTACCCTCATTGTCAATATCTGATTCATAAGTTTCAAGAGATTGTACTTCGTTATGTATCTTTTGCTCATCCACCTCATCGTATAGTTTTAATACCTCTGAGATGATTGATTCTTTGGATGGACCAGCCTATTGTGGTGATGAGATCTTTGGAGAGACCATAGGTGAGATGCTAGCCATGACGATTTTCTAGGCAGTAGGTTCATCATCGACATCAGAGTTAAATGCATCACAATCTGCAACTTGAAAGGCATTTCGATGATTGTGACCTATTTCCTGAATTGGATGCTCATCCACATCAGCATCATATGTCTTAGCATTCCCTTCTGCAAGAAACAACAACTCCTCTTCATCCAAAGCTGCTCCATTATCCTGAGCTTGCACAATCAACATCTTGTCTCTGGTATTGCATTACGTGGGCGTTTTGGAGATGTGCAGTTCCTCGCAATATGTCCCTCACCACTACAGTTGTAGCATTTGATTGGCTTTGCTTGACCTTGATTGGCATTTCTTCCACGATTCTGATTAGCCACATATCCTACACCTACTCCAGTATTACCATAACCTGCTCCAATCATCCCTTGTTCATACCGTTCCTTGCACATTCTGCACCAGTACCTTACCATCTCTGACAGTAGCTTGATTGTGTGGATTGGATGCTGTTTTGAGGTTATTGTTGATGTGTGGAGTGGAATTCATATTTTGACTAACCATGAGAGATAGTTGATTGATGAAGTTTTCCATGAGTGTGTTTGAGTCTGGAGGCTTATATGTTGGATCAGGAATGAGCTTGTAATTACCATTACCCGTGGGTATAACTTGAGAGGCTTTGGTGGTAATTCCAACATTGGTGTAAAAGGTTGTTGAATCATTTGACGAACTTGTTTCTCCCTCTTTAGATTTGAACTGTTCAAGAATCATTCGTTCAAACATAGCATGTCTCTCATTCTGAAGAAGGAAGGCATACAGTTGCTCATAGTTGGTGTTCTTTAATCCTTTTGTAAGTATCATAGAGGTGACAAATTTGTGCCATTTGGGATTCATTTTGTTCACAAACTTTGAGTTCATCTGAATATTTGGAATGGTCATTTTGATATTCCTCATGTCATTCACAAGTTTGTGGAATCTCACGTAATATTCATAGACACTTTCTTCTGGTTTCATCTTAAAGTGCTCAAATTCATCATACAGTTGTGATTCTCTGTCTTCCTTAGTTAATTCAGAACCCGAGAGAAGCATCTTGACATTATCCCAAACAGCCTTGGCTTCAGTATTGTGATTGATAAGCTTGTAGATATCTTTTGGAAGACCCTGAAGTATAATGTTTGAAGCCCTGATATCAGCATCGTATCTCTTTTTCTCCTTATCACTGAGCTCATCATACGTCTTTGGTCTATCCAAACCTAAGATCACTGTACCATCCGCAGCAGTTTCAAGAACATCTCTGGTAGTCTCAATTTGATAAGGTCCTTCATCAATTAACTTGAGAATGTTTACCCCATTTTCCTTTCCCACATAATACAACCTAATTCGTTAGGCCCATGAGTCATAGTCAGTTCTGTCAAGCATGGGTGGACGAGTATCTGATCCAGCTGCTTGAACGTCCTCAGCTAAAGAAGAGATGATTGTAGGCACATTGGTAGACATGTTTACAGATATCACAGGATTTTATAACTCTATGATTAAACCGGGAAATAGATTATTTCACGGGATTTTATTAAATCAGGAGAAAACCGTATTAGAAACAATAATAAACCAAGTCGATATAACCCATGAAAACAAGTCGCTAAATCACCAAGTTGCTAAGTAACAACTTGCTAAAAGGCTCAAGTCGCTATGAACCAAGTCGCTAAACACAAGTCTCTATGAACCTAGTCGCTAAAGAAAAGTCGCTAAAGAAACAAATCGCTAAGCTGACAAGTCGCTAAACAGCAACTCGCTAAGTGGGCAAGTCGCTAAGGAACAACTCGCTAAGAGGCCAAGTCGCTAAAGAGCAACTCGCTAATCACAACAAAGTCAAGTCGCTGAAAATAATAAAGATAAGTAGCTACGTTGAACAAGTCGCTAGCCGGAGTGTTACCTCCACTACTTTGTACTATTTTTCGCCTTGTCTCAATAAACAAGTCGCTAGAGCTCAAGTCGCTACCACTTCAACTACAATTCGCTGCAAACTAACGAAGCAAGTCGCTACAAAGAAAACTTATTCGAGAGTCAAGTCGCTAGCAAGAAAAACTTAAACACAACCCTTTTTAATTCAAAACAAGCCCAACCACAGTGATTCAAGCTTTCCAAATCAAAACTCAAGCACTTACAATTATTCTAAACACAAAAGTACAATCAAAATTCAAACTTTAAAACAAGAAATGATCCAAATGAAGCAAAAACCACTAAACTTTTTCAAACCCAAAAACCATATAAAACCACTAGAAATCCAAGGACATGTAAGAGAGATGATCAAACCATGGCTCTTGATACCATTTGTAACATATTGGATTTCACAAACACATCAAACCATGATCAAATGTAGGCGTATACTATAAGGTTTTAAAGAGAGAAAGAGTTAGAGGTTTGGGAACTTAGTGAGAGAAAGTAAAAATATTATTAAAATCTCAAACCCTCTACCTTGGGAGGTAGAGGGTATTTATAGTATCTTACATAAACGCCACCTACGGTCTGTGGATCAGGCATACAGTGGGTAAAGACCCGTCCGTCCTCCACGATGTTACTTAACTAAATACTACCTAACATTAAATAACTACGACTACGAGCTTTCTAACGATTGCATATACTTGAGGTGACCGACACTTTAATGACTGGATTTACTAAATCCTAACATAAACCCAATTCCATCGTGAGTAGTCACCGACAATTACCAAGATGTAGCGTTTGCCGTTAATGGTTTGCACACGCATCAGGCCACACAAATCCATGTGAAGAAGATGAAGCACATGCTGTGAGCTGTGTTCCACCTTTGAAGGAAAATGAGCACAAGTGCTTTTTCCTTGTTCACAAGCTGAGAATAGGTGATCTTTAGAATACCGAAATCTTGGGAGACCTTCAACAAGTTTGTAACGTGCAAGATTGGTTATGGTTTGAAAGTTTAAGTGTGAAAGTCGATGGTGCCATAGCCAAGATTTTGTTGATGTTGCCTTTGAAAGGAGACAGATGGGAGATGAAGCAATCATGTCTAGCATTGAGATTGCGTAAAGACTTGATGTGCGTTGACCAGAAATAAGATCGTTTCCTTGTATATCACGAATGAAACAAGCTTTCTCCCTAAAAGCAGCTTCCAAATCTCCATCACAAAATTGACCGAGTAAAAACAGATTGTGACCGAGACCTTCCACATAATAAACTCTGCTAATTTTGATGTTCCCATTGATATAATCTCCGAAGCCCATGATAGCCGCGAAGTGATCATTCCCGAATCTGACAGTGCCAATGAACTTTGAAACAAAGTTTGATAATAGTTTAAGATTGCCTGTCATATGTCGGGAACATCCGCTATCAACAACCCAGAGGATGTTACGTATCACCTGCATTACACACAGACGACACAGATGGAATAGAAGTAGAGGTGGAACCCGAAGAGTTAGAGGGTTCCGATGCAGTTATAGTTGAAACACACATGTTTATGATTTTAGGCATCCATTTAAAGCCACGTGTATTATGTAACCATTTTTTCCATCTCCAACTAGTCTTAGCTTTGGTCTTAGTAAATGCACTAGGTGATAAGTTCTTCCTAGGAGGTGAGGGGGGTTCTATGGGTACATCAATGATCGTAGCCGGAACACTAGAGGGTGGTTTACCTAGCACAGACTTAGAAGCATTAGTGGGCCTAGAGGTATTCTGTTTTCTATTATTCTGCTTACGAGATAAGATAGCATTAGCAACACATTTATCGTGACAACCAGAAAACATGCTTTTACGACAACCAACACAAGAGGCTTCAAACATAACATTTAAAGTACTTAAAGGTTCAACATTCGTTACATCACTTTTTCTATTACATTTGTCTAACGCAATGTCTAAAGTGGGTGAAACTTGAATCTTATTCAAACTCCTAAGGTGTTCTTCTACTTCAGAGATCTTTATTGTTCTTTTCTTAAGTCGCAACTTCCTATTCTTCCTTGATGTGCTCTAAAGCTATGAAGTACTGGCGTTGGGAAAAGAGGCCACTATTCCTGTTTCAGTAGTGGGAAGCACATTAGTTTCTTGTGATGTGTCATTAGGCAGTCTAAGAATTCCTGGTGCAATAACGTTTGTGTTACTATTCCTATCTTTCTTAAGTAATACCAACTCTGCTTTTAGATCATGGATAGTGTGTAACAAATCTTGATTTTCAGAACGAGTGTTTACATTTTGTCGTAAAACATCTTTGGTATATGCAAGATGATCATCAATATCTTTTGACGCTTGAGCACGAGTCTTTTTGAGTAAATCAAATATGACGCCATATTCCGTTTGAACTTTTGAAATTTCTTATTCATATTTTGAAATTTGACACTTCAAAGACACGTTTTCATCATCCAGTTGCTCAAGTTTTGGACTAAGAGTTTTTGTATGAAACTAGTTGATTTTGTTTTGCAAAGCGAGTTCTCGATTTTGACAATCTTTTTGACACCATTGAAGATGACGTTTTGCATTTGAAAGCTCGTTTAACAAACGCTCATTTTCAACTTTTAAAGACTTGATTTGTGACACATTATCGGTATTCTCAACATTTTCAACAGTATTAACAGAATCAACAGCGATATAATCAAATGCATATGCAGCAAAATGTAATAACACAACATTTATGGTATCAACATCTTTTCTTAACATTTTCTTTTTACCTTTTGTAATTGAAATCGATGATTCTGTTTTCTCGAAAACTGTTTTCATAAGTCCAAGCTCCTTGTGAAAATCCCTTTCCCAAAATATTGCACACATTTTCAAATTTCGGACATGAGGTAAAATTCTTTTTTGAAAAATATCTCTTTGTGCTCGCGCATGAGGCAATTGAAAATGTTCAACTTTTATTTCAAAATTGATTTCAATTTCACGTTCCAAAAGTTTGATGTCCTATAAGAATGTTTCAAAATATTTAAGAATTTGACATTGTTTGGGTAATGTTTTTACTTCACTGAGTGAAGGTAAAGGACCATGAATTTGTGCAGTATTGGGTTGGGGACCAACTTTAGAAGACTCAGAAGTAGGCGTGATAACCCAAGGTGTGTTAGAATTATCATGTTGTGTGATGAAAGTTATGGCTTTTGAATAGTTAAATGGTTTGTTATAAACAACATTTTCCATTTTTAACCGACTCTCGTCTTCTGCATCTAATTCCTCCATACGATTATATTCAACAACACTCATAATGGAATCATCAATTCGTGTTACACTGCTGCAGACTTGAGGGTTTGGTTTGAATGCTCTATTTGAAAAGCGTGGTTTGTAATCGACAAGATTCGGTCCATATCCATTTGGATTTTGTTTAAAGGTAAACTTTTGAATAGTTGTGATTGACTCACCATGTTTATAAACAACATTTTGAAACTCTTTGATTTTGTTTTGTAAGTCGACAATTTCCTCAAGATAGTCATCTATTTGTTTCGTTGAATGCTTTTTGTATTCACAAAACTGTTTTTGACAAGTTCACAACTCAGACTTTGCTTTTTGAGTTTCCGAAGTGAGAGCGTTAAGTTGTTGTTTATGATCATATTTCAGTTGTTCTATTTGAGACAACAAAGCATTCTTGGATGCAACTAGATAACAAATCCTTTTTTCCAAAGATTTTTCATTTTGGTAGGATTTAGCAAATGCGACTTCAAATCCTTTTCCACGTTTCTCCTTAGTTTGAAAAATGTTGAGTTGGAACTTTAAGCATTCATTATCCTTAGTCAACAGTGCAATTTGTTAATACAAATAAACCGTAAAAACGTTTATTAATATTTTGCGATCTCTTTGTGTTTTGTTGATAACAAAAATATAATGTTATCTTAAGTATAATTATAAGGATACATGTTATTTTTGTAAAGCATTTACATATAGCCATTTAAATACAAAAATGTAGTAATTAAGCATTTGTTGTAATAGTTTATTAGGATGGGTAAAAACTATAACCCATGGACCATAACCCATGGATCTTAACTCATACCCAAGTTGGCTAGATACAATGTATACTTAGATACATTGAATCTAAAGAAAACCCATGGACCAACCCATAACCCATGACCCATAACCAAAAAACCCATGGGCAAAGAGGAGCGTTCCACGGATCCCTAGGATTACACTAGACGGATCCTAAGTGGAAGGGATCCGTGGTATCCGGGGAACAGTGAAGATTTTTTCCTATAAATAGAGAGCGATTTCTTCATTCTAACTCACCCCTCTTCTTACTAAATCTCTCATACACTCTCATTCTCTTCTAACATATAGATCACTTGATCTAGAGAGTTGTTCTTCTTTCTTTCTATTTTGTGATCCTCATATAGGTCCTTCTCTAAGGCGAGATCACGAGCATTCTACAAGTCATCCAAGCAAGGGGTCCTTGATTGATTTGTCACTCCGCAAGATTTCTGTAGCAAAGATCTTGTATTTGACATTTCACATACTTGTTGTGTAATAGTCGTGTTGGTTTAGTCCACCGTGCTATGGACTCGGTATTTAGCTTTGTACTGGAAAAAGTGTAAGCAACGTTGTGAAGGCTTCTCCGCCAAGTGAAGGAGTTTGTTGACATAGTGCTTGAACTCTCGAGTAGGTGACTCGGGGAGTGGAGTAGGGCAAGGAAGGTGTCCTTGTAGCCGAACCACTATACATCGGTTGTGTCTTTTCTTTCCCTTCGCTTTACTTTATTTACTTGCTTTATCATTAGATCTATACTTTCTCTACATCCATAAGATCTCACATATTAAAGAATCTAAAAGTTTTTGAAACTAACGTAAATTCGGCAAAACTATTCAACCCCCCCCCCTCTTCTAGTTTTCCACAATTGGCATCAAGAGCTAAGTTTATAAAAGTTTTAAAATAAAATTGTATTTTAAAAACTTTTCGATCACTATGGGTTCTGAAAATTATAAGGAAGGGCAATCTATGCAACGACCACCACTACTTGAAACTAATGGTTTTATATATTGGAAAAATAGATTCGAAACATATGTGAAATCTAAAGATATTGATCTTTGATACATTATTGTTGAAGGAGATTTTGAGGCTACCTCAAATGATGATAAAGGAAATATAGTTAACATACCTCATGATAAATTAAGTGATCAATTGAAGAAAAAGCTTTCTCAAAATAGTGAAGCAAAAATGGTTTTATATAATGCTTTACCCAAAAGGAATTTGAAAGAATTTCTATGCTTAAAACCTCTAAAGAAATTTGGAATTCTTTAGTTGTAACTCATCAAGGCAACCAACAAGTTAAAAATAATAAAATTGATTTATTTGTTCAACAATATGAACAATTTTCAATATCGGATGAGGAAACTATAGATCATTCATTTGCTAACTTTAATACTATTATTACATCTTTACAAGCACTTGATGAATTTTTTCTAGCCGTAACCATGTTAGGAGATATCTAAGGGCACTTCCATCGAAGTGGAGATCAAGGTGACGGCGATCGAAGAGTCAAAAGATTTGACAATCCTCACTACTCGGAACTCATAGGCAACCTAAAAGTCTACGAGCTTGTCCTTGCTAAAGACTCGAAGCCTAAAAGGTGAAAGAGAAACACAAATCTCTTGCCCTTAAAGCCAAAAAGGCTTCAAGCGATGAAGAGAACTCCTCTTCAAGTAGTGACGACGAGGAGCGCCATGGCGGAAGGGACTTTAAAAAAGTTCTTTAGAAGAAAGGGTAGATACGTCAAACAACCGTATGACGATAAAAAGGCTTCGAAAAGCAAAGAGGAAGAAAAGCCAAAAGATGATCGTACTTGCTTTAAATGTGGGGACCCAAACCACTTTATTAGTAAGTGTCCCAAATGGGATGATCAAAAGGCGTTCGTGAGCTGCACGTGGGGAATGAGCGACGAGGAGGACGAAGAAATTTGTCTCATGGCAAATGACGAGGTATGTCACGAATACTATAGTAGCTCATCACTTGATAACGACTCATTGCATAATGAATATGATAAACTATGCAATATTAGCTTAAAACTAGTTAACAAAAACAAGCTTTTAAAGAGTCAAAACCAACGTTTAGAAAAAGAAGTCATAGAACTAAAAGCAAAACTAAAACGTTTGGAAAAGGGTAAAATAGCAAGTGGTGAATGTGAACTTTGTGTTCAACTTCAAACACTAGTTGATTATCTAGATTCTAAAATTGCTAGAATGAGTACGAACACTTTAGATACGATATTAGATGGTGTTAAAACCGGAAACAACCAAAAAGGTTTAGGTGTTCAACAACTTGATCCATCAACTAGTGAAAATAAAGAAACAAAATTTGTTAGGGCACTAGAAAAACCAGCCACTGTTGTGGCGGGTCCTGGATCCCTTGATAGGGAACCGGCTAGTGTACAGCTAGGGATCCGTGGATCTGTTGTAGCAAACAGTAGCAATAACGTAGCTTCTTCATCTAGAACTGAGTTTGTTATAGTTAATAGGAAGAAACCAACTCATGTCACCACTAGACAACCACCTCCAAAATATAATCCTACTTTTGCAAGAAACAAAGCTCCATCTTTTTCAAAACCTAATTCATTTAGGAGACCTAATAACGTTTACCAGAAAAGTAACCATCAAATGAGATGGAATCCAAATATGCAAAATGGTTTTCCTTTTCAAAACTTTGCTCCATGGAATGCATACTCATCTTATCCATACATGTCGAACATGAATGGAATGTTTAACACTAATGGACCCATGAACAAATGGGGACCAGACTTTTGAGTTTATTATTGTTTTAGGTGTGCTTAAAGGTCGACCTAGACCCCGATGAATGGGTCAAGGATAGCGGGTGCACAAGGCACATGACCGGCAATAGAGATCTATTCTCCACATATGAATCCTTCAATGGAGGTAATGTGGTATTTGGAAATAGCAAAAGTAGAATCATCGGTAAAGGTACGATTTCTAACAAATCTCTAACCATTAACGATGTGGGTCACGTAGAAAACCTAAACTTTAACCTCTTAAGTATAGGGCAAATATGTGATAAAAAGTGCAATGTACTTTTAACCGAAACCGGTAGTAAGATATTAAAAATGGCATAACCATAGGAAGAGGAATTAGGAAACATGGAGTCTATGTCATTAAAATCGGTAATGAACCTAAAGACAAACTGTGTCTTACCTCTATGGATGATACTTTGACCTTATGGCATCGAAGATTGGGTCACGCCAACATGCGACTTTTTCAATCGCTATCATCCAAAGATCTAGTAAGAGATCTACCTAAGTTAAAATATGAACATCACTTTTGTGATGCTTGTAATGTAGGAAAACAAGCTCATTCTAGTCATAAAGCTAAAAACATGGTTTCTACAACTAGGTGTCTAGAATTACTACATATGGATTTATTTGGTCCATCCGCTATCCAAAGTTATAGAGGCAACTACTATACTTTGGTCATAGTTGATGACTATTCTAGGTATACATGGACAAAATTCTTAAAGAACAAAACGGAAACCTTTAATTATTTTGAAATATTAAGCAAAAAGATCCAAAGACAACTAGGAAGTCCCATAGTGTCTATTAGGACGGATCATGGTAGGGAATTCGATAATGAAGTGCAATTGAGCTTTTGTGACGCTAATGGTATTACTCACAACTTCCCGGCTCCACGCACTCCACAATCGAATGGGGTAGTAGAAAGAAAGAATAGAACCCTAAAAGAAATGAGTCGAACCATGCTTAATGAACAATCCATACCTCAAAAGTTTTGGTGTAATGCCGTTGATACTTCAACGTACATATTCAATCGAGTCTTAATTAGACCAATCTTAAGAAAAACTCCATATGAGTTACTTTGAGGCAAAAAGCCTACGTTAAATCACTTTAGAGTCTTTGGTAGTAAATGTTTTATTCTTAACACTAAATATTACCTTACAAAATTTGATCCTAAATCAACCGAAGGTATCTTTTTAGGTTACTCGCCAAATAGCAAAGCTTACGTCATATTAAACAAAGAAACAATGAAGGTAGAAGAGTCATTAAATATAAAATTTGATGAAAGTCCACCCAAACCCTCTCCACCTCTTGTCGATGACGAGGTTATAGAAAGTGAAGCTATAGTAATAAAGAAAAAGATAAGTGAAGAAGAAGAACCTCCAAGTGATGAAATAATAAACATTAAAAAGTCCAAAGATCACCCCGTAGATAAAGTCATAGGAAAGCTAAACGAATGAACATTAAGGTCTCAAGTTCAAAACCAAAGTAGCTTGTTTTGTTTCATTTCAACCTTAGAACCTAGGAATACACAAGAAGCCATAACAGATGAGAGTTGGGTAATGGCTATGCAAGAAGAACTAAATCAATTTTTTTCTAATGATGTTTGGACACTTGTCCCTCCACCTAGTAATCAAACCATAATAGGAACCAAATGGGTTTATAAAAACAAATTAGATGCAAACGGAGTAGTGTCTAGGAACAAGGCTAGACTCGTTGCTCAAGGGTATAACCAACAAGATGGAATAGACTTTGATGAGACCTACGCCCCCGTGGCTAGATTAGAGTCTATAAGAATACTTCTTGTGTATGCTTGTGATAATGATCTAAAGCTTTATCAAATGGATGTCAAAAGTGCTTTTCTAAATGGTTTCATTAATGAAGAAGTATATGTAGCTCAACCTCCGGCTTCATCGATTTTGAAAAACCCAAACATGTGTATAAATTAAAGAAAGCCCTTTACGGTCTTAAACAAGCTCCAAAAGCTTGGTATGATAGACTCAAGTCATTTCTAGTTAAACACAACTATACCATGGGGTTAGTTGACAACACACTTTTACTAAGAAAAGAGAGTCACATATAATCATAGTACAAATATATGTAGATGATATTATATTCGGATCCACTTGTCAAGACATGTGTGATGATTTCTCTAAAATCATGCATGACGAGTTCGAGATGAGTATGATGGGAGAACTTAGTTTCTTTCTTGGTCTACAAATAAAACAAGTAGAAGATGGTATCTTCTTCAATCAATCTAAATACATCAAGGAGATGTTAAAGAAATTCGGTCTAGAAGAGTCAAAACCAATTAGGACTCCAATGTCATCCGACACCAAACTCACAAAAGATGAAGACGGCAAATCCGTAGATAATACTAAATATCGTGGCATGATAGGTAGTCTTCTCTACCTCACGGCAAGTAGGCAGGATATCATGTTTAGTGTTTGCTTATGTGCTAGGTTTCAAGAAGACCCTAAAACATCACACCTAGAAGCCGTAAAAAGGATATTTAGATATATTAAGGGTACAACACAATTAGGATTATGGTATCCTAAGGGCACGGGAGTAGAAACAATTGTATATGCAGATTCTGACCATGCAGGTGATTACGTTGATAGAAAAAGTACAAGTGGGGTATGTACTTTCATGGGATGTTGTTTAACATCTTGGTTTTCTAAGAAACAAACGACACTTGCAATATCAACAACCGAAGCCGAGTACGTCTCCGCCGGCAAAGCATGCCAACAAGCACTATGGATGAAACAAGCGTTAGTCGACTACGACATTCATCTAAGCGACATAGCCATCCTATGTGACAACAAAGGTGCCATCGACTTAAGCAAGAATCCGGTATTGCATTCTCGCACAAAGCATATAGAGATTCGTCATCACTTCTTAAGAGACAATGTTCAAAAGGGGAACATCTCTATTGAGAAGGTAGCATCCGAAGACAACATAGCCGACGTCCTCACCAAACCGTTGAAGCGGGAACAATTCAACCTACTTCGTCTTGGTCTTGGTCTAATGGAACAAACGTCGTAACTTATTTGACTCTACAAGGTATGTAAACACTAGCCTTCTTCTTTCTGAGTCTAGGATCTATATTTCACGCACAACTCACAAACAATACGGGAATTTTCAAAACCCAAGATAAGTTTTCCACTTATAGCTTTCTTATTTTTTTTTACACATACACATTTTCAAAGAAAACCTCTTTTCAAAATGTTTTCTAAAAGGATGATACCTTCCCGTATCAATTTCACAAAAGCAATTTCTCACGTCTTGGAAAAATCGCTTTTTCATTATTAATACAAAGTAAAAACCCGTTTTTCATTGCATCTCATGTCTTTTGAATGCTAAAGGGGACACATAACTAATATGTGTTTTCGGGTACATTTATTTAAGCAAAAAGGAATTAGGAGCATTGATAACACAATATTACGTACTTATGTACTAAATATGTGTTTTTGGGTTATCTCAATAGGATTTTTTTTACCTCTAGTTTATTTTCATTTTCTTTTTAGAGGTTGAGAAAACCGCAACTCCAAATAGTTTACATATAGGCACACACTAGGCAAAAATGTTTCCAAAAAAAAATTTTGTCTGGGATCACCAGACCCATGGATCCCAGCCTTCATGTTGGACGGATCCCTCAAGGGAAGGATCCGTGGGATCCGTGAAACGAAGCTATTTTACCTTCTATTTTTTTTTGGATGAAAAATCCACATTTGTTTCATTTTTGGGAGTATGCTCTTTAATGCTTGTGTTCTCATGATCACATGCCTTGAATTCATATCTAATCATTAGATTTTAATCCACATTTTGGGTCAAGCATTCATTACAATGCTTTGTTTTTCTATATATAGAACTCCCAAAATGCTTGCATAATCCATCTCATCCTCATAACCACAATACACCATGTCATCCAAAAACCCTTTAGATGAATCACCTAGTACAAACAATCATCCTCATGATACCCAAACCTTTGTACTTCCACCATCCAAAATACCACAATCAAACTCTAGGATATCCGCACGGATTAGTATCCGATCTTGTTGTTTAGCAAAACCAACCTCAAATGGTTCATCCTCAACAAATAACTCACCACAAGATGCTTCCATTATAGCACCTCCCTCATCACCAACAAGTACACCAACTTCATCACCACCTAAAGTCACTCTTTTGGAACTCCTTAAGACTCCAACAAGATCTAAACAACCTAAACAAAAAGAAATAGTCTTTTCAACACCCCACACATCTCCAAATACTATTTTTCAAGATCTTGAAACATCACCACCATTAGCTCCCATCAGATTACAAGAACATCTAGGTTCTTTTCCACCACCATTTACAAACATTCCGGATGTTGATCCATATTTTCCTATTTTTCCACCACATCTTCCGCATAACTCAAATCAAAACAACCCGGATAACTTCCGCACTCATTACCCACATCATTTACATTGTGAACATTGCCAATCCACTAGGGAAATCGCAATAGAAGTTAGGGAAGAAATGCTTTTCATACTCAACCTCATCCTTGATCGCATCAATACCATCACTCATCAAAACCTCCATCCATAACCTTATGCAAGCATGGAAGGAATCATTACTACTATTTTCTACTTTTAGTATTTTTTTTCTTTTGAAGTCAATTTCAAGAACAAGTCTTGTTCTTATTTTTACATGCTTGTAGTTGGCATAAATACCACTACACTTTGTTGTTTTATTACAAGGCCTTGTTTACATACCTTGGCTCCCAATCTTGATTCTCGGCAATCACAAGATTATTTAAGCATGTTACTAACCTTTATTTTTGTAGGATTTTTATTTTTCTTCACTTGACGCCCCAAACAAGGGGGAGCTACCGTCAAGGGGGAGTTAGCGATACGTGGATTATTTTTTCCACACTTTTATGTTTATTTCTTCCAAGGGTTATCTTTTTATTTCGACAAAAAGGGGGAGAAGAAGTAAAACTTAGGGGCTTTCAAAACTTACATCTATTCTTAAGTTTAACTCATCATAACATTATGTTTTGTCATCAACAAAAAGGGGGAGATTGTTAATACAAATAAACCGTAAAAACGTTTATTAATATTTTGCGATCTCTTTGTGTTTTGTTGATAACAAATATAATGTTATCTTAAGTATAATTATAAGGATACATGTTATTTTTGTAAAGCATTTACATATAGCCATTTAAATACAAAAATGTAGTAATTAAGCATTTGTTGTAATAGTTTATTAGGATGGGTAAAAACCATAACCCATGGATCTTAACCCATACTCAAGTTGGCTAGATACAATGTATACTTAGATACATTGAATCTAAAGAAAACCCATGGACCAACCCATAACCCATGACCCATAACCAAAAACCCATGGGCAAAGAGGAGCGTTCCACGGATCCCTAGGATTACACTAGACGGATCCCAAGGGGAAGGGATCCGTGGGATCCGGGGAACAGTGAAGATTTTTTCCTATAAATAGAGAGCCATTTCTTCATTCTAACTCACCCCTCTTCTTACTAAATCTCTCATACACTCTCATTCTCTTCTAACATATAGATCACTTGATCTAGAGAGTTGTTCTTCTTTCTTTCTATTTTGTGATCCTCATATAGGTCCTTCTCTAAGGCGAGATCACGAGCATTCTACAAGTCATCCAAGCAAGGGGTCCTTGATTGATTTGTCACTCCGCAAGATTTCTGTAGCAAAGATCTTGTATTTGACATTTCACATACTTGTTGTGTAATAGTCGTGTTGGTTTAGTCCACCGTGCTACGGACTCGGTATTTAGCTTTGTACCAGAAAAAGTGTAAGAAACGTTGTGAAGGCTTCTCCACCAAGTGAACGAGTTTGTTGACATAGTGCTTGAACTCTCGAGTAGGTGACTCGGGGAGTGGAGTAGGGCAAGGAAGGTGTCCTTGTAGCCGAACCACTATACATCGGTTGTGTCTTTTCATTCAATTCGCTTTACTTTATTTACTTGCTTTATCATTAGATCTATACTTTCTCTACATCCATAAGATCTCACATATTAATGAATCTAAAAGTTTTTGAAACTAACGTAAATTCGGAGAAACTATTCAACCCCCCCCTTCTAGTTTTCCACACAATTTTCTCGTGTAATTTCTTATTGATGACATGGCACATTTCTATTCGAGATTTTTTGTTCGTAAATAAGTTGGTCATGAGCTCAAGATCTGGATTAGACACAGGTTCAGCTTGTTCAACGTAAGTCTCAACATGATCATTATTTAGATCCTCAAATATAACCACGAAGTCAACTTGATTATCAGTATTAACCATAAGGTCATCTTGATCGTCAAATATAACTACGGGATCTATTTAATTATCTTCGGAATGAGATGTAGATGGCTCATGTTGAACACTCTGAGCCTCGTCGGATGCAGATGTTGGCGGAGATATCAGATCATAAATGAATATAGTTTGATCCGGTACCTGAGACAAGCCGTCAGTGTCATACACTGGGCCTGTGTCACTCATGTGGAGTTCATGCATGTTTTCCATTAACATCACAGCTGCATTAGCCTGTAAGTCCTCCATGTCATCATCCGAATATGCATTTACCATGAAGCTCTGTTCCTTGTTGGTAAGAGTTCCACCAGGTTCATCCTTAAGAGCCAAGAGTAAAGCCTCTTTGTGATAAGCGCTGCATCTTATCCTCGGTTGGGCATGCATTGCGGAGATGACCCTTCTCATTACAGTTATAACAACGAAGACCATTAACCTTAGTGCAGTATTTCCTGATCAACCACTTGAGCGTTGTTGTGGAGCACCCATGTTATTTCTTCCATTTGGCTGAACATAACCACGATTCTGAACTTCAACATGTCCATTGTTAACAACAGCTTGATTCCTTGTGTTGGATGAGGTACGAATGCAATTGTTGGATTTGTTAGCAAATCGTCCAGAAGGCTTTGCAAGAATAAAAATCCTTGATTCATTGCATCGAAGGCATCGGCATCCTCATTTGATTCACTATAGAGTGCCGATCATTTTGTTGTTGTATAGAACCAATTGAGTTTCTTGTGATTGTTGTTGTGAAGGTTCATATGGTGTATCGAACAGTTGATTGTGATGGAGGTTTGTGAAGAGGCAGTTTGCAAGGTCGGGAATTGAGGATAACATACTTGAGCCCACAAAGTAAGAGTTTGATTATCCGGGAGTGAAGGTGAAACAGGAGCTCCACGGATGACTCTTTCTCTGTCAACTTCCTTTTGGTGGGGCTTTAAATATTCGTACAACAATCCGTATGTAGCATGATGAAGATTCTTTACTTGACGGATGAAAATAACATACTTTTCCCAATCAGGACCAAGACTACTAAGGAACTTTATGTTGACTGCAATTCTTTGCATAATGATATTGTGTTTATCCAAGTCATTGATGATGTCGAGAGATGATGATAAGACTCTAATGTCTCCCCTGGTTTAATCATGAAGTGTTCATAGGCTAAGTAGATTTTAGATTCCATGTCTTCTTGATTGAGTTCGGTGTCTTCCATAAGAAGATGAATATGCTCCCACATTGCTTTAGCGATCTTGAGCATCAAAACTACTGAGTATCGGATTGGGCAATCCCAAAGGGATATATTGCATAGAGTTCATCGACTTCTAAGTGAAGAAGTTGATCAGTAGTAATTTATCAATACCAAAATATTTGGTGATATCATCTACGGGTGGATTGGCGTCGGATCTCCGGTCACAGTGATAGTAGGCATCTGAAATAGACCTTCAAGGATGACCTTCTTCAAGAACTTTCCATGTGGCTTCTTTAGATCACAAAACCTAAAGAACCTTATCACCCATTGATCGTAGTTTCCTGGAGTGAGCATTGGAGGTCTGTCAAGGGATCCAGCTTCATGAATGGATTGTTGGCTACTTAAAGCTTCACACATCTTTGCAAACCAAGACGGTTCCTTCATAGCATACTTGGATGGATGCTGATTTTGAAAGTTTGTGTAAGGTTGTACTTGTAGACTAGGGGGTGGTTGAATCATTTGTGGTGGAATTGCTCCTCGAGGAAATTTTTGTTGAAATTGTTGCATTTGTTGTGGTGATGGAGGAGGATATTGTTGATAGAGTTGTTGTTGTTCTTGTTGAGGATACACATGAGGAAAGTAGCAAGAGTACGGTGGTTGAGACATCTTGAAACTTGTGTTGATGATGGATATTTGTAGTCGAATGAAACAATGTTGATGAAGTAACCTTATGCGTAGAAACCAGCTTAAGCGTAGAAATCACCTTATGCATAGAAAACCACCTTACGCATAACAATAGAGCTTACGCGTAGGAATAGCTTACACGTATACTTGAGGAAAACTTAGCTTAGGTGTAAACCAAAGGCTTAGTAGTAGAAACCTTATGCGTAAGAAAATGCTTAGGCGTAAAGAATTCTACGCATAAGTTTTAGCATAGGCGTAAAACTAGGGCTTTGCCCAAAAATCCTTTACACTTATACCAGTGTAAAAGATATCCAAAGTCGAAGTGTTTTCAGGCTTATCCAAGCAAGAAAACATTGAGTAAACAATAGCGAGAAGATCAAATGAAGATGAGCTTCGCGTAGTCTTTGAAGCTTACGAGTAAAATTAGGGTTTACTATCGTAGAAAGTACCAACTTTCACCAAAAACTGATTTTATGCCAAAAGTGTTTAGAAACACTTTGCTTTTTATGATGAAAAAGCTTCAATATCACCAAAATCACACAAAAGTTGGAAACTTGATGATTTAGCTCACTTTTAAACTACTGGCGTAAGACGAAGAGTACGCACAAAACCAAGCTCAAAAACATTTGTACACACGTAAAGTTTCAAACTTTATGCTAAAAACTTAAACTTTAACACAAAATAAACCTTAAAGTACAAGAATCTTGAGTTTAAAGTGTAAATTTTGAAGCTTTATGCGTATGAAAGTTTGAGAACGAGAAACCCATGCGTATTCCTTAAAAAGCTTCAAAAACAAAATGTTTCACCTAACTAGATGGCGAATGATACCACTGTTAGGTTCCCATGTTTGCAACACAAACATCAATATGTTATAAATGAGATAAAGAGATATTGGTTGAACAAAATACACAAAACACACGTATGACTATAAACCTTTAGGCATAGGATTTGAATGAAATGAACAACCAACTCCCAAATGGGAGTTTATAACATTATTTATAGCGGAAGGGAGCTAGGGCAACACATCTAGTTCCTTCCTTCCTTATGGGCTTGGGCCAAGGCTTATGGGCTTTCTTCATAAGCCTTTGTTGAAAACTAGCAGACCTTGAAAGATCTTGAGCTTCGTAGATCGTTAGTATTGCTTATGTAATCACAAACAAACTAAAAGAAAATCTCTACAACTTGTATTCTTTAGCGGAATATAAACACAAGTATAAAGCACAGATAACTAAGAACTCTTTGATCCTCTATGGATCGTTATATTAATAACTTGTAAAACGTCTTCTCCATAATTCATTCTATTGTGTTCCTTTTATAGACAAGGAACCCTAACTTCTTCTCTAAGAAACGTAAAACTAAATAAGATATACACAATCACTTCCTAATAAAGCTCATGCATATCATAACAAACTATAGAAAATACGGAATAACTATATCCGCAGAAACAAACTAATAACAATATAACTTCAGTAGAACTATGTCTTCGGCAGAATCCATACACTTCGGCAGAATCCATTCAGCATAAACAACAGCATAATTCGTACTTCACATAATTCCCAACAATCCTCCCCTAAACTGGAATTTGACTTGGTTAAGTTCCAGTTTCTTGATAGATCTTTAACCTTGCAGCACTAGAGGATTGTACTCGAACATCATCAGCAAAGAATCAAAACAAAATCATCTCTTTGATGAAGAAACTCTGAATCTCCAGATCTTTGCGCGCAACAAATGACAACAGATACATCAAAACATATTAGTTTCATACTATTCTCATCACATCCAGGTGTGTTAACTCCTGTGAGAGGTGAATCATTGAAAATAATGGATTTGATGTCTCTTCACCAATAGCCATCACTACTGGAGTAGCCAAATGTTTAAGTTCGAAAATCATGGTACATGATAACCATCGATTTATTAGCAAATCACAACCATGAACGGATTTGAAATGTCTTTACAGCCGTTTGCTCCGGGACTAGTCAATTCTTAGAATTGGTGAACTGATAACCAAATATGGTATTCCAATGCCTTTACCACAAGCCATATACAAGTGGGCTAGTCAATTCTTGGATTCCAAAAAGGAATAAACCATGGTGAATTGATGACCATACAACACTCAGCAATGAAGCATAGGTGGTTGCAAAACCTATGATTTTGAGCAAACCATTACAGCTATCAACAGATTTGATGTGTCTTTACCAAAGCTGTACCCTTTGGACTAGCCAACTCTTTGATATACACAAGATATATCTGGTGAGTTAATAACCAGCAATAGTATACAACAAACCTGAAATAAAAGTTAGGTAAACAAAGAATATACATTTTATTTTATTTTATTTATTATTATTAATTTTTTTAACTAATAAATAAATAAAATAAACAAAAATTACAAACCATACAAATTACCATAATCAAGATGAACTTCTATGTGCCATAAGCTGATTCTTAATAACACCAACACATTGTTCAGCATGCAAAGTATCATTGCCAACAGGATCCGGAGGAACTTCCAACTTCTGGATAAGCATGCTTTCCATAAGCTTCATAGATAATGGATACGTTCTCTCAGCAAACATACAAACAGTAATACCACCCTTTGTCTCAACCACATGCACACGTGAGGATAAAATCTCCAAGATGCAACCTGACATAAGTGACAGTTCTTCCAAATAAAATATCCTTTACCATTGGGAGATATTGAATCAAACAGAACATGAAGATCACCCAATAAATATAACCCAGAACCCTTTGGTGCATTAGAATGGTAATACTTATTGACAAGATTATACAACGTAACCAAATCTGCTATGTCAACCAAATGCAAGATCTCCTTCAAAAAGTTAAATTGCATGGTGGTTTGATCCAAACGATGAATCATATTAAGTTCATCATCTGTCAAAGACCAATTAATCAAAACATCATGAGACCCCTCAGGAAAATTAGCAGCAGATCCTTCTTTGATAAAAGCTAATTCAGCCGCCTTTAAATCCACATGAATATCCTTGTGAGATGTCTCAACCTTAATATGCTTACGAGATGACTGAATCCGAGCTGTTCTCACAGATTTCCTTAGAGAAGAAAACTTTCGTTTAGCCATCCTCTTTTTCCTCCTACCGGGAATATAGATGTCCGAAGATGGAATATCTTCGATTCAGCATTATCACATGTACGAAACACTACCAGTAATTCATGCATTCGTCAAGCACCTTTCGCCTGTGTAGATTTGACAGTAGTTGTTTCAGCTTCCTTAAACAGATTATCTCCTTCTGTGTCAACAGACTTTACAAATGAAGTTGTAACTGGTACATCAGGTGTCTCAGAAGAAACCACAGAAGGTTCAGCAGAAGTATCAGCAGAAGACACTTTGTCAGTTGAACTAGGAACTTCAGTACTTGCTTTAGTAGAAACAATAGAAGGTACATCAGAAGAAACCCTGAAAGATGAAGGAATAGCTTCAGTAGGGACTTCAGAAGGAACCACTGGAGACATCATCTTTGGTGGAATATCATCAAAATTATCCACAATCTCAACAAGTTTAGGTCTTTTAGCCTGTGGAGCATCTGAATCATCAGCAATTCTTTTTAAAATAGATGCAGAAGCAGGACTAGATGAAGTAAAATTCATAATCTTATGATAATGACTGAGTAACTCAGCATCAGGTAAAGCCTTAACCTGCTTCATAGTCATACCAGAATTATATAGAGAGCAACTTTGATATTTCACTACTTTCCTCATATAATCTTTTGTTGGGCTGCTTGAGATTGTAGTCTCACTTTCTTATTTTTGTTCTTTTGAGCTTGAATAGCTTTCCTTTTTTGCCACAGCTTCTTTCTTCTTTTGTTGTCCAAGAGCCATCATTTAAGCCACAAAATCATCCCTATTAAAATCTGCTCCCAAAATACTCTGAGCAAGTGAAGGATTAGAAACAGCTTGCTGAGTATAAACATCCCAGTGTTCAGCAGGCATCTGAGTAGCCATTGCATCTAATTCTTTTCGTCTCTCAGGAGGCAATTTAGAAATAGATTCAGCTTCAAGTTGTTTAGCCAATTCATCACTTTTCTTCAAATTTGCACATTCATCTAACATCCTCTGTTGTGCTAACCTTTCCTGTTCACTAACCAGATCTGGACCAAGCTCAATATCAACCGTTACTCAATTCTCTTTATCAGAAGATTCAAAAACAGCATCAGGTGAAGGAGTATCGGTAAAGGAACTTCAGAAGATTCATCGGATGTGCTTCAGAAGAAACATGTTGAGATAAATCTTCAACAGTTGTTGAAAATACATCTACTTCGGATTCAAATTAAATTTCCTTCCACAGGAAAACTTCAGAGTATGTCGGTGAAAGGTATAGAAGCAGGTTGAGATAGCACATTTGAAGCTTGACCACACTGCACTAGCAATGTCCATCAAAGGAGTAGCAGCAACAACATGTTCTTCAGTAGTTGAAATATCCTCACTTTGCAATATATCCTTGTGCATAGATTGCTTTCTTCTCCTTCTAGTAAATAAAATTGGCTCCTTTTGCAGTACAGATGTATCAACCTTTGGAATAGAAATATTAGATTCTTGAGCCACATTAGCCAACATGTCAAGAGACTGAAACTGATCATCCATGTCCTCTCATCCAGAAGAAACATCAATCTCCTTTTTCTTCTCTGACTCAGTTGTACTTCCAAATCCTGAACCTTTCTTTTCAATTCAATAATCTCACCACCAAGATTAGATTTAGTCTCTCTAAGCTCCTTCTTGAGATCAGCAACTTCAGTTACATACCTGCTCACTAAAGCATACAAAGATGTAAGTGTAATTGGGTCCTCAGCTCCACCATCAGATTGCTCTGTGGGAATGGGAGCATCATTGGGCCTTTCAGAAGAAATATCAACATGCTCAATGAATGGAACACTATCATCAACTGAATCTCTAACAAGACTAGGAGTAGGCAACCTATTAAACTCAGTTTCAACCTCATCATGAGGAACCTGTGTAGGTGGTGGACTAGGTCTAGATGAAGGTGTGGGTAGAGGTTGATCAGGAGAAACATTAGATGCTTCAGCAATTGTAGAAGGGCCCTCATCAATGGCAACTGACGGATTACCATCAGCAGTAACATTGGTAGAAGGTAAATTAACAATATTATTCTCATCAGCAGTTTCATTTCCCTCGAGGCAACATAGGCTGCTAGTAAAGGATAATGTGTCCCCTCAAATTTAGTTCTCATTGAAGCAAAAGTTTAGCGAGATAAAGCTCTTATGGGATAAAAAGCTTGGGTTTGGGTAGTGATGTCTAAAATTATTTGCATAAACCTAGGGTACATTAAAAACTTGTTCTTTTTCCTAGTTATATTCTCAACCATATTATCAAAAATAAACTTAGAAAATTATAAGTTAAACCCTGAGATAGACATATAATACCACATCCCAATTGAGTAGAAAATTGATCCCATCCTCATGATTTATTGCTTAAACACTGAAGCAATGTATTAACCAAAAACCTCCACATAGGACAAGGCTGATTCTTTAACCACATGTCTGTCCTTGTACCTTGATATCCAATCGCTCTTAGCCCATCAAGTACCACTGCAGCATTAGAATGATAAACCTTATTCTCATCATCCAACTGAAGTCGTCTTCGTATCAACTCCTCTGTCACAATGTGCTCTACTCCATCGATTCTAGCCACAATCTCTGTTTCACTTCGCTTTGTAGCAGTCGCCCAAAATTGAATAACCAACGATTCATATATTGTATTTGGAGAGCATGTTAAAGCGTAATGAATCTTGGACCTCTTTAAGAATTCCAGCATAGGTTTATACAAATCATCTCCCTTAGCTGTTCCCAGAAAAGCAACTTTGTTATGATCGTGCTTGAATTG
>OU343224.1:270768540-270786503 GCA_910596185.1 Chrysanthemum makinoi
ACCGGGGCGCACCTTGTTTGAATATCTTTAGGTAATTGGCTATTACCTCCTAGGGGGGAAATTTATTACTTACACCAGTAATTAGGTGTATGCAGTTGAGTATTGGTGTCATGAGCTTAGTGCATAATAATCCCTGATTTTCTATGATTAATTGTCTTCGAAGCAATTATCATCCTTACCTTGTGTTCAACCATTTACTAAACCTATGGATTTCACTCAACATTTTTGTTGACCTTTTTAAGCATGTTTATCTCAGGTACTAACTAAGAGATCTTGAAGGCACGGAGTGGACGGAGCTGGATGCTAAATGTGGTGTTTAAATAAAGTTATCATTTTCTCAAAACATTTGAATTATCTTTTGTGTAATTGCAAAACTTGTGGTATTTCTTTTGTGATCAAAACATTGTGCTTTCATGAAATGATAACTACTTTTTATTAAAACATCTCTTTTGGAGTCGTTTTCTATGACTTTTGACTGTGATCCTCTAGGTAATACCCCAATTAGGCTTCCGCTGCTATGCTGTAATTTTGGGGTTGTTACATAGCGTTACTAGGGTGCTACTTCATAATACAAAGTACAAGGTATAGAAAATGACTTCTAAATGAGACGTTTTGAAAAGTTACCATTCGATTAATGAAATCAGAGTTACAACAAGAGTTCCAAGGTATAATACATAAGTGTTTTTAAAACATATCGAATGGTAATAATAAAAGCATAAGTTTTCAAAATAAGCTGAGCGGCTCTATGCTCCATGAAACGGCTATTACCTTTCAGACCTGAGATTAACACGCTAAAGTGTCAACACAATGGTTGGTGAGTTCATAGAGTTTGTTTAACATGTAAAGCTTTTAAAGAATGTTTACACATCAAAGGCATTGTAAGTCCACTCAATTCCAAGTTCCGCCCATACAAAACTTGCAACCTGTGTGTTCACAACCCACTGCCAAAATATAGTTTGCACAATACACCGGATTATATTCACCCAAGTGATGCGCGTATAACGCGTTCGGGGTCAAAGGAACTTCCTTTTCGTCGAGCAAGTTTTTCAACACCCTAGGCGATGAACCTAATCGTTGTAGTGTAGTATTGGGTAAGCCTCGGGTATTGATATCGTTCTCTAGGGGAATAGGAATGCTAGTGAGAAGTGTACTACGCTAAGGTTGAGGTTGAGGAAGATTATTTATTATCTTTTTTATATTTTTTAGAAAGCTAAGGGTAAAATCTTGGGGTTTAGATTTGGGGGTTTTGGTACTTCTACCAATTACTTTTACTATCTAATTATCTAAACTAATGGGTAGTCTATGTCTATTGATGTGTGCTCGTATGATGATTAGAAAATGTGTCTACCTAGATACTATTACTCCCTAGTTATCTTTTATTGATGGTTTAATTGTCACGTCCTTATTCTTAACGCGTTGTGTTTTCTAAGGGCGTAGGGTATGCGTTTTTCCCTAACTCTTTGAGACTACCTTAAGGTTATTGCCTACGAAATCTCTAGGTTTCATAAACTAACTCTAAGGTTATCTTTGGATTTTTAGCCTACAATTCCGCTACGTGATTTATAAGCTAAGGTTCACAAAGATTACTCAAGCATTCAAACACAACGATGGCCTAATGCATACCTAAGCCAATTACAATTAAGATAAGAGACAACCAATCAATAATTAATAACTAGGTTTCATAGATCTAAGCAAACACACAAGAAATTTAGCCGGACATGTTAAACACACAACAATACACACATACAATCGAAGACATAATGAAATCAATGAAGTAAAACACTTATCTTGATGTAAAATAGGGTATGAGAACCCTAAGATACTATCCAAACCGGACCAAAGTCATTTTACGTTTTTACTCCACAAGTATACCTCCTCAAATTCTAAAAATTCAATTTCTATATATAGTTTTACAACTGCGACGGCGTCGCCTTATAGGTGGGACACCGTCAGATCGCCGTCATTAGGGTTTTGTCTTGGCCAAGTAATAGTTGGGACGGCGTCACGTTATGGTTGTGACGCCGTCAGTCTTCAGTAGTGACGTCGTTTGAATCTGGATCTAGGCCGTCTGAGAAGAAAAGTCTTCATGACGACCTTACTCTTCAAATCCTGACGCCGTCAGGTGTAATTTAGCAAAAAGTCTACATAGTCGTCACAAATTTAATTACGTAGAGAGGGATGGCGTCGCCCTTGGATTGTGACACCGTCAGCTTCAATTCCAGCAGCTTGAATGTCTTTGATCTTGACTTAGCCATTTTCTTCATATATTCACTCATTTTCGTCCAAATATGGATCATTCCAACATTTTGCTTCCAAGTGACCTAAAAAGTGAAAAGGAACGAAATTAAACAGTAACAGATTTAAAAGTGGGCAATTAAGGGCTTAAATGACCCTTTAAAAGTGTACGTAAACACAAATCATGTATTTAAATTAAGCGAGTAAAGTATTTCCAAGAATGTATAACGACTTATAGTACTATCAATATCTCTCTGACAGTATAGAGCATTGTGTAGGTATGTAAACACAAATCATGTATTTAAATTAAGCGAGTAAAGTATTTCCAAGAATGTATAACGAAATCATGTATAACGCAATCAAGTATAATGCAATCATGTATAAATGCAATCAAGTATACAGCAATCAAATGCAATCAAGTATAAAGGTTTTGAGTATTTGTAAAAGTAAAAGCAAGTAGTTGAGCATGTATCTCCCCCAAAGAGTTTATAAAGTAATTAAACGAGTAAAAGTAGGGTTACGAACTCACCATGAGTTATGATATCAAATATATAGCAAGAACGATGGATATGCCGTGAGCACTTCTACGAGCAACCTAGAATATGGTATGTCTTAGTGTATGGAATAATGATGCAAAAGTATAGCAAGCCTATATACGTCCTTATATTGATCATGATGTAGTACATGGTAGTTGTGTATGTCTTTAATATAAATGGTCTAGTTGTGAAAACATGTTTAGTTTATATATATCGTACTACCGTTCGGGCCATCACAATCCAGAGCTCATGCAAGAACGTTCAAGGAGCCAGGACACTTTAATTCGTCAATCCACAACTCGTCGATCCATTTACCCAAATGAAACCCCTCACATGAAGTTCCCTAGTGTTGTAGTACTCTATTTGTAAAACATGTATAATAGTTATAATGATTTTGGTTTAGAAAGTCTTGAGGTCTTAGCCGTGGCCTTGCCGTGGCTTTGGTCTTGGCTACCATAACTTTGAGATCTCAACCTTGGCCTTAGCCGCGTTTGTGATCTCAGCCCTAGGCCTTTAGGCCATTTGGTTTTCCTTAGTCGTGACAAAATACATGGTCTTTTAGATACATAAGGGGCTTTTAAGATTTTGAAAAAACATATCATTTGTTATGCATTTTCAGGACTCGAGCTTCTTTGTTTAGGCGTTCCGGACAACTTTCGTATTTTAAAGTTTTAATGAAACGGACCAGAAGGGCCTCGTTCAAAACGGACAGCTGCTTAACAGCTTGTTTTAGGCAATTTCGGTGTTTTGGTTTCGCTAACTTCTTTTGGCCGTATCTTTTGACTCGTGTACTCATTTTGGGTGATTCAAATTGCTACGTTTTCCTTGTAACACCCTATTTAACTGTAGGCACTTGCCAAAGGTCATAGATACATATTTCTAGTCGTTTATCATAGCATAAAGTCACTAGTTTACTTGTTTTACTAGTTTGATAACATAAAACGATATATAAGCTTAGGATTTGTATTAGAGATTTGTACATCATGAACGAATATAACTAGACATATATAGCATCTAACAAGTATGATATCAAGTAAGAATAACATGCTTAAGTCTTACAACTTTTGGCCTTAATGAAAAGGAAAATCATGAACTAGGACAGGATCTAAACCCTTCAATCGAAAACCCTAGCTTCCAATCTTTCAACACAACTCTTGATAACCCTTGATAACCTTGATATAGGGTTAATATACAAAAATGTTACTAAACTTTCAAAAAAATTTGTCCTAAGTCACTAATGTTTGTATTTTGTCATCTAGGTCACTATACTTCACGGGTTTTTCACATATGCTACTAAACCTTTTTATAAGTGTCACCCTAGTCACTCGAAGGATTGGTAACCGGTTGTGGCACATACGTTACTAAACCTATACAAAAAAGTCACTAAACTTTGCGAAAAATTTGTCTTAAGCCACTAATGTTTCATTCCTGTCATATAAGGTACTAAACTTTGCTAAAAATTTGTCCTAAGTCACTAATGAAAAATTTGTCCTAAGTCACGAGTTGTGGCACATGTTACTGAACCTTTAAAATTTTACGTTTTATATGATTTTATACACCTTTTATATGTTTTAATTCATTTTTATACGTTTTTGTTTGTTTTTTTACGCTTTTGTCCGTTTTTATACGTTTTCGTCCGTTTTTGTCCCATTTTTTTGTCTGTTTTTATACGTTTTGTCCGCTTTTGTCCCATTTTTACATCCGTTTTATACGTTTTATGTTTTCATCCGTTTTTACGTTTTTGTCCGTTTTATATGGTTTGTACATTTTTATACGTTTTTTTGTTTTCATACGTTTTATTCGTTTTCATCCGTTTTTATCGTTTTGTCTTTTATACGTTTTCGTCCATTTTTCTTATGTTTTTCCCCGTTTTCTATGTTTCATTCGTTTTGCCCTTTTATGTTTGAAAACATAAGAAAATAGGCTAAAACGTAAGAAAACGGATCGAAAACGATAAAAACGGATGAAACGAATAAACGATGAAACGAAAAAAAACGATAAATAATGTATAAAAGCATATAAAACGGACAAAACGTATAAAACGGATGAAAACATAAAACGATATAAAACAACGTAAAAATGGGATAAAACGGACGAAAACGTATAAAATGGACAAAAACGAAAAACAAACAAAACGATAAAACGTAATGAAAATGAATAAAAACGTATAAAAGGTGTATAAAATTGTATAAAACGTATAATTTTAAAGGTTCGGTAACATGTGCCACAACTCGTGACTTAGGACAAATTTTTCATTAGTGACCTGGGACAAATTTTTCGCAAAGTTTAGTACCTTAGATGACAGGAATGAAACATTAGTGACTTAGGACAAATTTTTCGCAAAGTTTAGTACCTTAGATAACATGTGACACAACTCGGTGTGTATACCTTAACCGGTAACAACCGGTTGTCTCACTATTGGTATGAGACAATTCTCAACTACAGTACAATGCGAATTTATCAAGTCACTTCTCATCTTCATAAGACGCATTGTCATCAAGGAACGTGTAGAAGATCTCCAGCTGGCTGTTGAATCTTATCAGACGCGTGTCAACTTCAATCCTCCAAAGCTTGTTCTTCCCGATATCAACCAGCTATCTCAATATACACTCATCAACAAACCTTTCGGTGTTGTTTACCGTAGTGAACTTCAAAGAAACTATTTAATGGCGTGTAGCGAACCTCACAAGTTCAGGGATCATACTTTGAAGCTGGTTAGGGATGGAATGGCATACAGGTTGAAGGATATACGCCAGAAACTTGGGTCTCCTAAGCTGGAATTCTCGTGAAAGGAGGGATGTGAGACGGATCATCACAATGATTGATGAACGATTGTTTCGAAGGGATCAGTTCAGACGATTGGAGAGTTATGTCGGTGGTCGGCCTAGGATTAACATAACCGCTTTCAACGCCTCGTGCACACTCCGGGAACATCACGCACTTCCTGGTACCCCTTAACTTGCTTCCTTCATATAATTTTGGATGTTTGATTGATTATGTTTATGGCTTGTGCACACATAACAGTGTACAACCCGTACTTGTAAATAAAGGACCCTGTGGTACGCTTTAGTGCCACAATCCTTATAAAAGGAGCGAAAGCTTCTTACTTTTGAGTAAAACCTATCAAACCTTTCACTTTTCAAGGTTTTGCTCAAAAGAACAAGTACTTTCCCTTATGACTTTCAAAACCTCAACCGTTTATATCATTCGTTGAGGGGGAGTACTTGACTTAAAACTTTGTTCAAAAATTGTTCACAGTGGTCATTCTTCCCGTAACACTCGAAATGGTCATATTTATTCTCAACTTTTCAAAAATAACATTCTATATGCCATTTTTGAGGGGGAGAAAATACGTGATAAGAAATATGTTGTGTGAATGCAAATGAATCTTTGTGCTATAGACTTAACCCATGAATTGACGAGATCTTAACTGTTAGTAACTCGAAAAGACTTGTCCGGGACGGGTAATAATTTCAAGCTAGTTCGCTAGTGATGTAAACGTGTCTCGCAAAGGACTTGTCCGAGTAGAATGTACCATTCGCGAAACTCTTGGTAGACATGAACTCTGACGGGTTTGACAACCTTTCGAGGATTGTCTACACCTTCAAGGTAGTTAATAGAGCTAATTGTCACCTAAAAGCTGACAATGCAACTCTTTAACTATGCAACGTAACCGTGTCTCATGGGATTGTCTATCTTGAGTGAATCAATTCAAAATGTAAGCGCTCTTTCCTCATGTGCATTTTAACCGTTAAAACTCTTAAGCACATGTGGAGGGGGAGTATTTATGCATAATCTTATCTCAACAAAGGGTACTAAAATGTTTTTCATTCATAAACACTGTGAGAGATTTTTCACATCAGTGGTTTTATGGCAACATAGGTTAGTCATGGAGTTATAAGGTGACTAAGGTTAGAATAACCGTCCTATGATCTGCCAGAGCCGGATGGATCTACCCAAGGACACCACAAATAGTTAGTATTTAGAAGTCCTTAGGTATGATTATAAAAAGGAGAAAATGAGAATTGGAGAAAGAAGGATTTGAAGAATTAAAAAGAAATGCAAAGAAAAGGGTGAAAAGAAATAGCCCTCCAGATTATTCAACTTAGGGCAGACACCGGGTTCAATTCATATGCTACTGGTTTTCACTTAGTGACGCCGGTATTGAAGATTAAAAGTTGTCATGGACCCAGTGACGCATGCACTAAACCTTCTTATCCACTCAAGTTTCTCTCAACAGAAGCTTGTTTCATTCTCACAGGGAACCCTAAGTAAACTATCGGCTTTCTCTTAGAGATTGCTGGTATTGAAGAAGGAGACCCTCTCCCTAGTCTCCGCTCAGGAAAACCAAAATGCACTATTGAGTCTAGAGCCACGAGATTCATCAAAAGATCTCTTAGGTACACTTGACATTTCATCACTTGATATTCAACAATAAGAATTTCAGTGGTACATTATCGAGTCCTTCACAGATCTTAGCAATCTGTCGAGAACCTTTATGAGAGGTTCACATTTGTGATCCTCGGTGATTGAATGGAAACTCCTGCCAGGGTCAACATCAAACAGCCCTGAAAGCAGGTCGCTTCGGCAACTCCTCGTGGATTGCGCTTAGTGGTCTCAAACGGTCTACAGTCGTGAGGTGATGCTTCGGTGTACCTCAGCGACTCATCTGAATCGTAGGTGTACTTCAGTACATTGTGTTATCTCACTTGTGGGACTCCGATTCAGGAACGGCCTTTGTAAGAATTAGAGTTGTGTTTTCACACTATGCTGTTAACACTCTCGAAGTTCAAACCTGTAAGTGCCGGAATCCGCTTATTATTAACCGTTTTAATGTTTTCTTCTTATGGAAGCTCTGGAGTGGAATGATCGTGCAGATTCTTCTCATGCTCACGCCAACATCATCACTAATGGAAGTTCTATCCAAAAGTAACACAACAGTCAGAATGATTCTTCGTCAATACAGAGAATCTACAAAGTTAAAGAGATTTAAAGAACTCCATCGATCTGAAACCCAAACGTCAAAAGAGCGTGTGAGCATGTTGAAGAATGACGTGGAGACACTAGAGCAGCGAAGCGAGCGAGGCAGACATGATGCAGGCAACAACATACTATCACTTTCATCACAAAGAACAATGATCAAAGAACAAAGTTAAAGATGACGTCAAAGCATAACCGTTCAAAGTAAACTATCTCTCTACACCGGGGAGATTTTTCAAATCAAGGCAATTCTTCTCACAAGAAAGAAGAATGTCAGAAGACGTCAAAGCTACTATTACATCAACGCCTTCACCGTTTTTCATCACCAACACTTGAGTATTTGTTACTCATATGTAATAACACTTGAGGGGGAGATTGTTGGAATCACTCCTAAACCTTATTCAAGTGTTAGTTACTCATATGTAATAGTTAGCTTATTATGGCCTTTATGTTTGTTATTAGCCTTAAGCTTATGTAGAAGGCCCATGAGCTTAGGTCCAAGCCCATAGGAGAAAGGAAGGGAACTAGGAGTGTTGCCCTAGCTTCCCTCCTATAAATACCTTATGTAAACCCTCACTTGAGGGTTGGTTGTTCAAGTTATTCCTTTTACATATCACCTACGCATAACCGGTCTTACTTATATCGTGTATGTGTGTTTGGTTCTTGTTCAATCGCCTCTCTATCTTTCTTATAAGCTTGTGTGGTAAACCTTGTGACCTAACACAGATGTTAGTAGTAATATTGGTTTTAGATTTGACAGTCTCTTGAAGATACCCAATTCTAGTTTTAACGTCATCTAAAATGCTTCTTGCATCACTTGTGTTAAAAGGATTGTTTGATGACATTTGTTCGATTTTAGAAAAGGATTTTGAGACAACTACAGGAGTTGCAACTGGTTTTGGAACTGGTTTTGAAACTGGTGTTGACACTTTCTTTGAAACACTTGGTGTGGTGGAAAACGTTGATTGTTCTTTTTGATTAACAAAAGTAATTCCATTAATTTTGTTCCATTTGTTATAATCAATCGGTTTAAGATCTGGATTCTTTTGTTTCATTTTTGATCTACTCTCCTCAGATAGTTCCAACGTTTCAAGAGAATCACGAACAATTATGGGTTCATGCAAAGGTTTTCCATTGTTCAACACATTCTGAGATTTCTGAGCTTTCTTGAGGAATGAAGAAGGGTTGTTACCAAGAGCCATTTTATGTGCAGTGTGAAAAATCGGATTTGCTTGATTAGAAAGCATCTTGTTTATTTTAGCGGAATGACCCGTTGTAAGAAGCAAATTATCCAATTTTTTGATAGTTTCATTTTTATCTAGAATTTCATCAAGAAGAGAATCTTCGCGTTTTGAAAAATCAGCAATCAACTGTTTCTTCTCTTTTTCAAGATCAGAAAACAGTGCTTTTTGTTTAGAAAGTTGGTCATTTAGATCAGAAATTTCCTTGTTTAAAGATTTTATTTTCAAGTTCAAATTCACATCAAGTGTGTTATACTTGAGTTGCAATTGTTTTTCTCTTAAAACAGAGTCTCGATAACCAATTTCTAATTCTGATATTTTGTTTGTATGAAATTCATAGGCTCTTGCATTCTCTTTGTAACTCTCAAGCTCAGCGGTCAATTTTTTATTCGCGGTCTTAACCTCGCGATTGACCTTAAACACTTTCTCAATCTCAATACCACAATTATTGATTAATGATTCAAAATAAGCACGGGTTTCCTCATCAGTCTCAGTATTTAGTGCCACACAGCCGCCATTAGGATCCACATCTGGAGTTTCAGAGTTCGTATTGCTACAACTCGGATTGTCCAGGTATGTATCATAAGTAGGTGCTGATGTCACAGAATGCTGTTCATCATGAGTAAACTAATTAGCAACATTACTATAATTTGGTACCTCATTGAGTGAATCTGTGTCATAGACTGGAGGTGTATCAAAAGTACCGCTTGATGTTGAGTCCTGCTGATTGATTGTATGACTGGAGTTTGCAGTATTGATTGCTTTATGTGCCCGTCTTGGATTCATGAATTCGTATTCTGCATCAGTCAATTCAATTCCCGATTCTTCTTTCTGTGCTAACATCAACATGTACTGGATCCTTTCAAGCTTCGTCAGTCGTTTGACACTGCATGCTGGATCAAAATATCCTGAATCTTTGTTGTGATTGTTAGAGGTAGCTTGCTGAACCGAAGTCATAAAACAGTTATTCCCATTTTGATATCTCATATTCTAATTCACAATCTGACCCCCTTGATGTCCATCAAACCGTCCGCATATTGCATCGATTCCCCATTTGTATACCCGTAGAAAATCCATTCTGATTCCCAATAACATCAACCATTTGTCCTCCTTGACCCATATGCATACTTGGTTGAGCAAACTGCGGATTATACAATGAAATCCATTGGTTGTTGTTATTTGGTGTAGTTGGACTAATGTTTAGGTCATTGAATAACGAATCAAAGAAAGCAGTTTTGAGACGATCTGCCAGAGTTGCCATTGAGGAAGGTATGTATGATAAAGTTGATGTAGGATCGATTCAACGATAAAGGATTTGTGTTGATGGCTGTATGAAGTTTTTTAGAGAATCTTACTCGTAAACCTGTTCGAAGGCGTAAAATTTTTCTCTCCCAAAATTTGAAATTCACAGTAAAAATCAATTCTAATGTTGTATGAAAAATTTGAGTTACGACAATTTTGACGCCAAATTTTACCGAAAAAATTTGAATTTAGGCCCAACATTTTGAATTTTTGACCAAAATTTTCCAAGTTATACCAAAATTTAAATCTCACATAAAAATTGAACGTTTAGTCTCCCCTAAAAAATAAATTGTACTCAAATTTTCCCGCCAAAAAATTTGATTTTTTTTTTATTTTTTTTTTATTTTTATTTTTTTTTGAAAATGAAGAGCTTAGGCGTAGAGAGAAGAAGTTACGAGTAGATTTGGTGCTTATGCGTAGGATTCCTTAGGCGTAGGATCTTATGCGTAGAAAGTATCTTACGCGTAACCTTAGGCTTATGCGTAAACAAAAAGACTTAGTCGTAAAAACCTTACGCGTAAGTGTGAGCTTATGCGTAGAGTGTTACTCGTAAGCGTTTATGCTTATGCGTAAACTTAGGTGTAAAATTTTAAGATACATACGCCTAATACATACATACGCCTAATACATATTCAAGTCACCAAGTTCTTCATCTTTTCCTTTCTTATTCTACGCATACTGTTTGTGTTCGTGGTTATACTTGTGTTTGGTTTGCTTGGTAAAGTGATAAGGTTGATATATATAAGGTCCTAACAATTTCAAATATCCAACGCACATATTGAGGGGGAGAATTTACCAAAGAAAATCAAATGGCTTTTTCTATGGAAATTGTGATCAAGAAAGTATTTCAAAGAACTCTTGCCTCCATGTGCTAAACATTTTCAAGATCATATGCACATGTTGAGAGGGAGCATTTCAAAATGATCAAAACCATTAAGGTACTAAATGCTTTGATTTCGTATCACAAGTACCTTGATTGATTTTCCAAATGATTTTCAAATGGTTTCATGGATGAATGAACAATACCAAAAGTCCGACCAATTTACTTTATGCATGGTGATATAGGGATGGTTAGGTTAGGTATTCGTTCCTATGATCCCACCAGAGCCGGAGGGATCTACCCAGGGACAATCCACTAGATAGTGTAGATGTCCTTAGGTATGATGAAAAAAGGAGAAAAGTGAGAAATGGGAAGAGTGCGGACTGAGACAGAGCTAGTACTGGAATAAACCCAACAAGGTTCTAGTTATGAAGTCTCGGTAAGCACTGAAGGGGTTGAAGAATGAAAAGGAATTGAATGAGAAAAGGGTAAAAATAAATAGCCCTCCCATAATTCAACCTTAGGGCAGAAACCGGGTTCAATACATATGCTACTGGTTGTTACCAAGGTAACACTGGTATTGAAGACAAGACGTTATGGACCCAGTGACGCACTGCACTACAACTTCCCAAGCTACTCAAGTTTCTCTAAAAAGGGTCTTGTTTCATTCTCACGGGGAACCTACATAATCTATCGACTTTCTCTTAGAGTTTGTTGATATTGAAGAAGGAGACTCTCTCCCTAGTCTCCGGCATAGGAACCAAATGTGCACTATTGAGTTTAGAGCCACGAGATCATCAAATAAATCTCTTTAGGACACTGTCCATGAAGACTCTCTGTTTCACACATTGTGGAAAGAGAGAATATATTTTAAGAGTCCTACGCATTATCCTTGTGGTATTGCCAGAATATCTGAGTGATATGCGAACATTTTCACAATGAAGATGGAAAGCCTTCTAGAGCCAACATCAAACAAGCTCTTGATAGGTGGCATGTGAGATCTATCCAATAGATCAACCATGTGACAACTGAACAGAAACAATGGGGAGATTCAAATTTATGAATCAATCCTGGTTCAGGTTATGGATTGACGGACGCCTATGAAAAACAGGTCGTTGTGCTTAAAATTCTTTTCTCTAGCACATCGACTGTGTTTTAATATGTCAAATTTAAAAGGTGTTTATGATTGATAACTGATTTTCCTTAAAACCTTCGTTGTATTGCAAAAACATTTTATTGAGCAGTACACGATTGTTTTTCAAATCTCTTTTCATCAATCAGTGAATCTCAAATTCGCTGGTTCACTCATTCCGTGTTGTCTTCTTTGAGATGTTCCGGTTTGAGAACGGCTAGAGCAGCTGCGAAACCCTGTCAAGGAGATTCTTCGAAATTATACCTGATCACATGCAGTATTTGTACTGATCAACGGGGAACCATGGGCTGTGTACCTCAATTCAACGAAAGTAATCAAAGACACTTTCGTGCGCTTTATTGCTAACTGTTGTATGCAGGTACGCCCGCCGTTTGCAGCTGATCAGAATAGAGAGGTCAATCCATAGCCACATGATCACACAACACATTCATTTCTAAAGAAATCGTGATAAGTGCATCAACGACTTTGATATTTTCACTCCATGCTTCTGCTACGCTATTTCAAAGATCATGAATCAACTAAAGCTTCCGCTACTAGAATATCCCACTTTCTCTCTCTAAAACCATATATTCATATGCCCATATTTGTGAGTGTTTGTGTGCTTGTGAAATCCAATATGTTACAATGTCCCCTAAATATCTCAACAATTCTTAAAAAATGCTACAAGTGGTCACCTATTAGCCTTAGAATTTTCCTATAAATATGGACCCACACTCATTTCTTTTCACTCATTCCTCAATCGAAACACACAACCCACTCAATCACACACTTATAATCTGATCTTAATTCCCAAGAAGAAGTAGAAGGAAGTTGCACTAAAGTCTAGTAGCTTTGGAATAGGCCTTGTTTCCCTTTGGAGCCATTCTAGTCGAATTCCTTCACTAAGTACCAACAGTTTGTAAGTCTATTAAACTCATTCAATTTCGTTATCGCTTTTAATATCAAGTGCATACTATTAAAAAGGATTTTATAAGGAAAACATATCAATTTGAATCACCTAAAACGAGTACACGAGTCAAAAGATACGGTCTAACGAAGTTACTGAAAAGCTGTTAAAAACCTCATGTGGACAGAAGGGTCGGGCATGAAATTCGAGGCACTTCTGGTCCGTTTCATCAAAAAGTTAAAGCACGAAAGTTATCCAGAACGACGTTTTCTTCAAAAACTCAGGGGCACGGGTCCGGAAAGTGTAAAACGAAGTGTAAATTTAGCCAAAACCGTAACAGCTGTCATATAAAACCCAAACACCCCTTGTCAAAAACGCTCCAAACACCCATTTTTAATAATTATTTTCTCCTAAACCGAGCATCCATAAAATAAACGGTTTATGCCATTTTAAAGAGGGTACAACTAAGTTTGTAAAACACCAAGAACGTTGTAAAAATCTCTCATTGTCTCATTTTTATTTGAGCCTCTTTTGGGCTTGTCGAGTTTCAAAACAAACACATTCCTTGTTGAAAAACGACTCAATCACCTCACTTTGAAAAATTAGTCCGACTAAACCATAAAAGCTTAGAACTTTGAATCAGAACCATTAGAAAGACCACCTAGCAAATATTTGAAAGGATCAAGAACGTCGTAAAAAACTCGCAAGGCCTTGTGTTTATTAAATTTTCTTTTAGGCCTTTCGTGACAAAACCAAACGTACCCTTTTTAATTCTTTTAAAAGCCATAAGCCAAAATATAAACTAATGAGCTGTTTTCAACTTATTTTCAAACTTATAATAACTTATTTTAGTAATTCGTAACCAGCCATGCCTTTTTCTAAATTGAAAACGCAACAAAAATGAATAAAGGACTATGTATATAAAGTCGAATAACGCTTAAGGGTAATTATTGTCAAAACTCTATATTTCTTTTATAACAAGGAGTAAATTGTAATCAACATGAGACATAGGAGTATAAATTGTCATTTTCAAAACTAAAGGGTAGAAATTGTCATTTCACCAAAGTTGAGGGGTAAAAGTTGTCATTTTATGAAAGTTCGAGGGTATAAATATTCATTTTATGAAAGTTCAAGGGTATAAATTGTCATTTTAAGAAAGTTCAAGGGTATAAATTGTCATTTTAAGAAAGTTTGAGGGTATAAATTATCAATACTTGAATCTATAAGGGTATAAAGTGTAACACTTTCATGTTTTCTCGAGAATATGTTTTTAACTCGTTTTGGCTCGGTTTTGATAAAACTCAACACACGAAATATTTTCAAAAACACATTTGAACAAATCGAACTTATAAATACTAATGTTAGCATAATCAATCAGCTATAAACCTTATCTTTTATCCTTTCTCGTTAAACCTTTCCGCGTTATACAAATTTTCACTCAAAGGATTCAACATATAATTATCGACACTTCACCATTACTATAAACTTTTCCAACAATCTATTCGTCGTATGAATACCAAATCTGAAGTCGTGAACAGAAACAAGCATACTGAAACTTGACATGTCAACTCAGGTCACGTGTCGGAGCCATTTACCATTTCACTTTGAATTAACTTTTGACATCAATCAGATTTCCATCCAAGGTGAGTTCATGGCCCCTACTTTTACTTGCTTTTAAACTGTTTTGGGGGAGATACATGCTGAACTACTCGTTTTTACTTTCACAAGTACTCTAAAGCTTTTACATACCACTATGAGTTCATAATCACACCTTATACGTTTTGCTACAAACCTGAACACAAGTACTATCTGTAAGCGATCCTGATTGTTATTGCCTAAGTTTTACACTATTGCCACTAAAAGTCCCTCTATCATGAGCCATTAATCACTTGCGAGTGAACGCGAATATAATGAATAGATCTATTGGCAGTTGACGCCCCACTTGTGTTGCTGGATAAGTAGCCAAGTGCACTTTATTTGAGAACCCCATAGGAAGTTGGCAAACTCCTACCCGAGGGCCTTGTTACTTACATCATCTCTATGATGTCAGTAACTTACATCATTAGTTCATTACTATGATGTCGTACTCTTAAGGTTTGCGTATCATGAGGCTTAGAGCAATAATACGGTACTGCAATGATACTAATGCTATAGTACAACAACATGACCCAACCTTGAACTTGTGTTCAAATGATTACTAAACAAACGAACTATGGGTGTATAACAACGTAGCCCACTACTTCTTTTATCGATATCTGTATTTATTACGATTATCACTCACACTCAAAACTACTGAACTTAACTATTTTATCTATAAACACTATGAATTCACTCAACCTTTGTGCTGACACTTTTAGCATGTTTATCTTAGGTTCATAATTTACGAGGATGGCACGGATACTCAAGAAGGCTATATTATCATTCGAAAACTTATTTAATAAACTGTAAAACCACTGGGACCTCATTTTGTGAACTCTGATATTTATATAAATCGAATGATAAATCTTTTAAAACGACTCAATTAGGGTTCGTTTTCGATTGTTATAACTGTTTTGCCATGAAGTAACACCCAGCTTGAATTCCGCTGCGTATCACGAAATTTGGGGGTGTTACACCTACAAATATTTCTTATGGTTTATGACACAAATTACCAAGGACAAGACAAATAATCAAGTGAGTGAATAGTTTCTAAGTTCCCGTTTTATTCTCCCTCCCTACACTTAAACTGAACATTGTCCCCAATGTTCCCCGAAAGTATCAAAGTTAAGATAAAGGAAGATAAGTTAAAACAGAAAGAAACTAATACTCCCCTAATTAGCTCGGTAGGATATATATGAAGTTGCGGTTAAATCTTCTTCCAAGAAGAATGCATAAGTAAGAAGCTTAATCCAATATGTGTTTCTTTTTCTTGTCCAATATAACCTGCATACTCATAAAAAACAAACGAAACCTTCGCGTAAAATCAGCAGTAAAACTATATATGACACACAACCACACTAGAAAGCAAGTAAGATATAATGCGTGTGGATGGATGTTTGCAGTTTTTTTCTGGAAAATTAAGAATTGGGAATTTCCAAAAATTATAAATTATACAGAAAACGAAACTGATATTTTGTTTCTACATTTCCTGACGTCGTCACGTGTTAATCCTGACGCCGTCAGGTTGCTCTGACAAAAACTGGTCTGCTGCGTTTTTCTGAAAAAATTCTGGAAAAATTACCTCATTAAAACATGAAAAAATTCCTGCAAAACATCCATTATGACTCGATACAAGCATTTGACTCTAAAACACACACAAATATATACAATTTCAATCATTTTTAATCTCATGTTCATGTTCTTAAAAACATATGTGATCTTCCCTACACTTATCTTTTTGTAAATACCTTTATATGTAATTAAGACGAAGTTAAAAACAAAATAAATCATTTTCACAAAATCTAACATGAGAATAAACAATAATAAAAAAGATATATAAACACACAAATAAAAATTAAAAATAAATATTCAAACAAATAAACATGGGTTGTCTCCCAAGAAACGCTTGTTTTTGTTTGAGTCACGAGCTTCACTCTTCCCTTATTTAACGGATAAAGGGGAGGTTTTCCATACACTTAAGTTTAAGTACGGGTGAAAGTAGGGATACACACCCTTAGGGTGGAAATATGCCACATGAGGAGAAGGTGATGGGTAATTTATATGTATAAAAGAGTGTGCGCTTAGCTTACTAACCTTACCTAATTCAATTGGTGTAGCGGGTAAATCAAGTCTTTCTCCTAGAAAGGGATCATCTTCTATCAACTTTATGATATTCTTAGTTAAGGATCCATCTTGACCTAATAAACCCAGTTTAAACCCATAATGTTTCTTGTTATCAACCATGAATGGGTGACGTAAGTGTGTAAGGTCATGGGTTACTCCTATATAAGCTTCCACTCTACATGGCTTAGAGTCTACTACCTTTATCATGCAACTACCCGGACTATTTGTTTTGATGGGTGGATTGGGGCCTAATTCAATTCCTAGATTCACATCTAAAGACGGAAAATTGGGTAAGGGTTTTGCTTGAGGCTCCGGTTCATAAAAAATAGGAACTTCCTTAAGAGAGAGGTCATGACAATAAGCAACTAAACCTACATTCTCTAGTGGTGTTTGGTCCAAAGTTTCTATATTAATCGGGGTTTTTATAGTCTCTTCTACTTCTTCCGGGTAAGTATAGGCGGTGTGTGTTCCTGAAGTGACGATAGGACTTGTGGGCTTGGATTTTTCACCTCATTATCTATTATACCTAGATCTCCTATATGTTCATCATGTATTTTAGTATGATCTAACCCAAATACACTCCTAAATATCTCAAATACTTCTTTAGCCATTTCAAATTCTTGGTCCAATTCATAAGAATCATTATCAAAAACTTGATTACTATGTTCTATTTGCCTAAAGGATTCCTCATGCGTGTCATATGTTTTGAAATCTATCCCACGTATGCAACTAGGTAGTTCAACTCTAACCATCTCACAATCTTGTTCGGATTTAGGTTCCATGTTCTTAAAATCTAGGTCTTTTTGTTCATGGTGCCTAAGATCGGATAAATCCTCCTTATTTGTTTCCTCAAGTTGTGATGTAGATAAAATGATGATTTCATTCAGCTTACTGGTTATGTTTAGGAAGCTTTTCTCAAAAAATTAAGAAGGGACTCACTAAAAGGAGTTGATCCTAACAATGATTGTTGAATAGAAACCACACATGCACAAAATTCATCAAAGCCATCTAACTTTACACCCATCTCCTTCTGGATATCTCTAAGATC
>OU343224.1:270786603-270897209 GCA_910596185.1 Chrysanthemum makinoi
AACTTAGTTTCAAACTTAAAGAACTTATTTTATTAGTCAATTCGTAACCAGCCATGCCTTTTTCTAAATTGAAAACGCAACAAAAATGAATAAAAGGCTATGTATATAAGTCGATTAACACTTAAGGGTAATTATTGTCAAAACCTCTATATTTCTTTTATAACCAGGAGTAAATTGTAATCAACTGAGACATAGGAGTATAAATTGTCATTTTCCAAAACTAAAGGTAGAAATTGTCATTTCACCAAGTTGAGGGGGTAAAGTTGTCATTTTATGAAAGGTCGAGGGTATAAATATTCATTTTAATGAAAGTTCAAGGGTATACATTGTCAGTTTAAGAAAGTTCAAGGGTATAAATTGTCATTTTAAGAAAATTTGAGGGTATAAATTATCAATACTTGAATCTATAAGGGTATAAAGTGTAACACTTTCATGTTTTCTCGAGAATATGTTTTAACTCGTTTGGCTCGTTTTGATAAAACTCAACACACGAAATATTTTCACAAACACATTTGAACAAATCGAACTTATAAATACTAATGTTAGCATAATCAATCAGCTATAAACCTTATCTTTTATCCTTTCTCGTTAAACCTTTCCGCGTTATACAAATTTTCACTCAAAGGATTCAACATATAATTATCGACACTTCACCATTACTATAAACTTTTTCCAACAATCTATTCGTCTATGAATACCAAATCGAAGTCGTGAAAGAAACAAGCATACTGAAACTTGACATGTCAACTCAGGTCACGTGTCGGAGCCATTTACCATTTCACTTTGAATTAACTTTTGACATCAATCAGATTTCCATCCAAGGTGAGTTCATGGCCCCTACCTTTACTTGCTTTTAAACTGGTTTGGGGAGATACATCTGAACTACTCGTTTTTACTTTCACAAGTACTCTAAAGCTTTTACATACCACTATGAGTTCATAATCACACCTTATACGTTTTGCTACAAACCTGAACACAAGTACTATCTGGTAGCGATCCTGATTGTTATTGCCTAAGTTTTACACTATTGCCACTAAAAGTCCCTCTATCATGAGCCATTAATCACTTGCGAGTGAACGCGAATATAATGAATAGATCTATTGGCAGTTGACGCCCCACTTGTGTTGCTGGATAAGTAGCCAAGTGCACTTTATTTGAGAACCCCATAGGAAGTTGGCAAACTCCCGACCCGAGGGCCTTGTTACTTACATCATCTCTATGATGTCAGTAACTTACATCAGTAGTTCATTACTATGATGTCGTACTCTTAAGGTTTGCGTATCATGAGGCTTAGAGCAATAATACGGTACTGCAATGATACTAATGCTATAGTACAACAACATGACCCAACCTTGAACTTGTGTTCAAATGATTACTAAACAAGCAACTATGGGTGTATAACACGTAGCCCACTACTTCTTTTATCGATATCGTATTTATTATGATTATCACTCACACTCAAAACCTACTTGAACTTAACTATTTTATCTATAAACACTATGAATTCACTCAACCTTTGTGCTGACACTTTTAGCATGTTTATCTTAGGTTCATAATTTACGAGGATGGCACGGAAGACACGGATACTCAAGAAGGCTATATTATCATCGAAAACTTATTTAATAAACTGTAAAACCACTGGGACCTCATTTTGTGAACTCTGATATTTATATAAATCGAATGATAAATCTTTTAAAAACGACTCAATTAGGTTCGTTTCGATTGTTATAACTGTTGTGCCATGAAGTAACACCCAGCTTGAATTCCGCTGCGTATCACGAAATTTGGGGGTGTTACACCTACAAATATTTCTTATGGTTTATGACACAAATTACCAAGGACAAGACAAATAATCAAGTGAGTGAATAGTTTCTAAGTTCCCGTTTTATTCTCCCTCCCTACACTTAAACTGAACATTGTCCCCAATGTTTCCCGAAAGTATCAAAGTTATGATAAAGGAAGATAAGTTAAAACAGAAAGAAACTAATACTCCCCTAATTAGCTCGGTAGGATATATATGAGGTTGTGGTTAAATCTTCTTCCAAGAAGAATGCATAAGTAAGAAGCTTAATCCAATATGTGTTTCTTTTTCTTGTCCAATATAACCTGCATACTCATAAAAAACAAACGAAACCTTCGCGTAAAATCAGCAGTAAAACTATATATGACACACAACCACACTAGAAAGCAAGTAAGATATAATGCGTGTGGATGGATGTTTGCAGTTTTTTTCTAGAAAATTAAGAATTGGGAATTTCCAAAAATTATAAATTATCTGAAACGAACTGATATTTTGTTTCTACATTTCCTGACGTCGTCACGTGTTAATCTTACGCCGTCAGGTTGCTGACAAAAACTGGTCCAGCTGCTTTTTTGAAAAATTATGGGAAAAATTACCTCATTAAAACATGAAAAAATTCTTGCAAAACATCCATTATGACTCGATACAAGCATTTGACTCTAAAACACACACAAATATATACAATTTCAATCATTTTTAATCTCATGTTCATGTTCTTAAAAACATATGTGATCTTCCCTACACTTATCTTTTTGTAAATACCTTTATATGTAATTAAGACGAAGTTAAAAACAAAATAAATCATTTTCACAAAATCTAACATGAGAATAAACAATAATAAAAAAGATATATAAACACACAAATAAAAATTAAAAATAAATATTCAAACAAATAAACATGGGTTGTCTCCCAAGAAGCGCTTGTTTTTGTTCGAGTCACAAGCTTCACTCTACCCTTATTTAACGGATAAAGGGGAGGTTTTCCATACACTTAAGTTTAAGTACGGGTGAAAGTAGCGATACACACCCTTAGGGTGGAAATATGCCACATGAGGAGAAGGTGATGGGTAATTTATATGTATAAAAGAGTGTGCGCTTAGCATACTAACCTTACCTAATTCAATTGGTGTAGCGGGTAAATCAAGTCTTTCTCTAGAAAGGATCATCTTCTATCAACTTTATGATATTCTTAGTTAAGGATCCATCTTGACCTAATAAACCCAGTTTAAACCCATAATGTTTCTTGTTATCAACCATGAATGGGTGACGTAAGGTGTTAAGGTCATGGTTACTCCTATATTAGCTTCCACTCTACATGGCTTAGAGTCTACTACCTTTATCATGTAACTACCCGGACTATTTGTTTTGATGGGTGGATTGGGGCTAATTCAATTCCTAGATTCACATCTAAAGACGGAAAATTGGGTAAGGGTTTTGGTTGAGGCTCCGGTTCATAAAAAATAGGAACTTCCTTAAGAGAGAGGTCATGACAATAAGCAACTAAACCTACATTCTCTAGTGGTGTTTGGTCCAAAGTTTCTATATTATCGGGTTTTTATAGTCTCTTCTACTTCTTTCGGGTAAGTATAGCGATGTGTGTCCTTAAGTGACTAGGACTTGTGGGCTTGGTTTTTCACCTCATTATCTATTATATCTATCTCTCTATAATGTTCATCATGTATTTTAGTATGATCTAACGCAAATACACCTCTAAATATCTCAAATACTTTTTAGCCATTTCAAATTCTTGGTCCAATTCATAAGAATCGGTTATCAAAAAACTTGATTACTATGTTCTATTTGCCTAAACGATTCCTCATGCGTGTCATATGTTTTGAAATCTATCCCACGTATGCAACTAGGTAGTTCAACTCTAACCATCTCACAATCTTGTTCGGATTTAGGTTCCATGTTCTTAAAATCTGAGTCTTTTTGTTCATGGTGCCTAAGATCGGATAAATCCTCCTTATTTGTGTCCTCAAGTTGGATGTAGATAAAATGATGATTTCATTCAACTACGGTTATGTTTAGGAGCTTTTCTCAAAAAAGTAGAAGGGACTCACTAAAAAGTTGATCCTAACAATGATTGTTGAAGAGAAACCACACATGCACAAAATTCATCAAAGCCATCTAACTTTACACCCATCTCCTTCTGGATATCTCTAAGATCACTCATAAACTCATTAGAATAATAAGAAGCAATTCTATCTATGAAATACATTTGTTCCTCATTTGTTAGTGATTCAAATCCAACTTCACTTGCCATAGTGACAAATGAAAAGGGTTTTATGAACAAAGGCACAAAGAAAAAGATAGACTACAAGAAAGCTATGAAAAAAGAAAAGGATCACTTGATAGGGAATCAAGCGAGTAGACCTAAAAGGGGCCCGCGCTTTTTCTAAAGATAATGTCACTTACGGAATTGGACTAGGCGGTAGTATACTTTTGCCCTTAGGGACTAGTATCGGATAAGTGGCAAAGATAGGGCCTATATATACCCCTCATGACTCTCCATGAGGGGTGAGGTGAATCATTAGGTTATTTGTATTGTGTGTGTTTATCTTAATAAAATCTTGTGTTTTCAAAACTCGGAGAAAGTATTTTCTCTCTCAAGGAATATACAACTTATTGTGTTTAAAAAAAAATTTATTGTCAGGACCGAAAAACACTATGATTTATGTGGTTTGGAGGTCGAGGTTGGTGGAAGAAGATGAAGATCTTCATCTTTTTTAGTGAGAGAAAGTTAGAGAGAGGGAGGAGAAAACACAAGATTTTATTAAGATAAACACACACAATACAAATAACCTAATGATTCACCTCACCCCTCATGGAGAGTCATGAGGGGTTATATAGGCCCATCTTTGCCCCTGAAACGATACTAGTCCTAAGGGCAAAGTATACTACGCTGCGTCTAGTCAATTCACGTAGTGACGTTATCTTTAGAAAAAGTGCGCTAACAATCTCCCTCCAAGATAGCGTCACACGTGAATGGTTACAATGAGACCTATAAATACAAAACAAGGTAAATTACAATAGTAATGAACAATGTTGACTTTCTTGAAGCACAAGTCTCCGTAGTCTAGATACTGAGGCAAACTTGAAGTTCTCCCTTCCGATGACCTCGGCAAATGATCTTCTTGTAGCTCTGAACTTCAACTGTAACGGTCTAGTTAGGTTATTACTCCCTCCTAACTAGTGAGCCTTTTTTCTTTCTTTGCTCCCTCCTGAACCAACAACACTCTTCCAACACGTCTTTAATCTTCAGACACGCAGCGGACAAAGTAAACTCTTGAAGCACAATGGTTGTCTGTTAGGAATTAGAAAATTCCATTATTGAAGAGTCAGTCACCCCAACTGTTATCTAGCATAAGTTAGCTCGTAGACTTATCGTTAGTTACTTATTTATGTAGTTGTTTAGTTAATCAGTAGCGTAAATTAGTTTAGTGCAACACCGGAAGAAGACGGGTCTTTACCACATCTGTATCCCTGATCCAAAGGCCGTCAGGAGGTCGTTTAGTTTGTAACCTATAAATACCCTCTACCTTGCAAGGTAGAGGGTTGGATGTTCTTTGGTAATCTAATATTCAACAAGTTTCTCTTACTAGAATATCCCACTCTTTCTCTCTCTAACACCATCTAAGTGCTCATTGGGTTTATGTTGTGATGTGTATGTGAAATCCAATATCTAACAATTGGTATCAAGAGCCATGGTTAGATCATATCTTGCACATCTTTGGATTTATAGTGGTTTTAGGTGGTTTTGAGTTTGAAAAAAGTTTAGTGGTTTTTGCATCATTTGGTTGATTTCTTGGGTTAAAGTTTGGATTTCGTTAGTACTTTTATGGTTAGAATCATCACAAGTGTGTAGGTTATCAGTTGGTAAGCTTAAATCATCTTGGTTGGGTTGTTTTGGGATTGAAAAGTGATGTTTATGTGGTTTTTTCATGCTAGCGACTTACTTAACGGATTAGTTTCTTCATAGCGACTTGCTTTACAAATTTGTAGCGGTTACATTCTAAACCTAGCGACTTTGATCTAGCGATTTACAGTACAAGTAGTGGACTCTCCACTACTGGTAGCGACTTGATCGGTAGCGAGTTGCTCTTTAGCGACTTGCATCTTTAGCGACTTGATTAGCGAATTGCTGCCAAAATCTGGCTAGCGACTTGCATCTTAGCGAGTTACTACTTAGCTACTTACATCTGGCTAGCGACTTGGAACTCTAGCGACTTAGTGGTGTGGCGAATTAAGTGTTGGCGACTTGGTTCTGTATCTTCTAGCGACTTGGGATTATTGCTATTTTCTTGGTAGCGCGGTGGTTCTAATCTCTAGAGACTTGGGAAGTAATTCATAATAACACAATGTCAGTCATCACGGATCCTTTAATCACCAAAGTACTTGCTCTCTATGACACAGCACAAAATAGTGAAACAGAATGCTTATCGGAATGTCATACACTTAATGATTCAGCATCGATTAATCAAAACAACTCAAATAAGTCACACTTAATGTCTGCAAACGATGACAAGAATATGGAATGCACCAGTGAGCCGTTTCTACATCTCAGTCAGCTTCTCAAATTACTCTTATCTACAACCATGGATCGAACAAGTTGTGCCATCCTTCGTCAGGATTTTCCCACTTTGACAAGAACTGTTTTACTTAACTTAGAGCGACTGAGGTTTCAAATTACCAAAGAAAAGTTCTCAATTGATGATTCTCAGGCTGCTCTCCAAATCATCATCAATCAATTTCAGCCACTCATCCGGGAAGAATACTCCTCAGATTTTGATAATATCATGACTGGAATTTCATTCAAGAAACACACGGGAATGGAAATTCATGAGTTCAGAAACTCATTTATTCAACTTATGAGTAATATGGAAACATACATCAAGGATGCTGCTAATGTGAATAAAAAAATGAATGAATTAAATGGTACAAGAGTTTCCATGGAGCATGATGACGTGTCATACTTCATTCCAGTTGAACCAGCAGAAGACGATTGCAGAATCTCAGTTGTAATGGAAAAGGATGAAGAGAACAGCACCAATTTCAAAATCTCAGAGTCAGAAAAGGTATCAATCAATAAGGTACACGTATCTGATCACACAAGTTCTCTTAAAAAGGTTCATGATTCTTACTCTGAACATAATAATGTGGAATCAGTCTTTGTTTTGTCTGAATCTAATGCAAGTAACATGATTGAAAAAGGGTATATGATGAGCTTTCAAACAAATTTTCAATTCTTGAAAAACACTGTATCTCTTGCAAATTGAACTACAACAAAGGATGAAATGTTTTATGCAAGAAAACCGTGTACTAATCAAGATCTTCCAGAATTTAGAGAATTTTTGAAATTAATCGTTAAAATCCCATTCGGACAAAGATTCTCCCATAAGAAATCTGAAATCACTTCTTTCAGAAGCCCAGAAATATGACTGTCATGAGATGAGTGATACACTAGAATCTAGAAATTCTGAACTAGCTCTAGGTGTGTCCAACCTTCTAAGAGAAAATGAGCATTTAAGAAAGAACCTTGAGGAAACAAACTCTAAGTTAGTCAATCAATCTTACCTCTTGATGAAAGATATTGATGATCTCAAAGCACAAATTAGGGATAAGAGCTTCAATATTGTTGCCCTAAGAAATGAGCTCAGGAAGCATGTTGGAAATAGAATGAACACTAAGTTTGCAAAACCTTCAACTTTGGGAAAGTCAAATGTTCAGAATCACTTGAAACGAACAGTTATTAAACAACCTAATGCCTTTAGGTCTGAAAGAGCTAAACCATTAAAATCTAAGCCTACATCCCAAGTTGATAATCAGTTTGTTTTGTCAAAAGCAGTCACTTCATTGCCTAGTACATATATGATGAATCCCAAGCATAGGACTAATGGTCATCACTCACAGATCAGAAATGCAATAAGTTTAACTAGGTTTCATGCAAAACATCATCTGACAGATCAATCCCCTAAGAAATTCTCTGATCATAAAAGGACAATTAGTCAAATCAAGGCTGTGCACTCATTTAGTTCAACTAACTGTAGTTTCAAATGGATTCCCACTGGCAGATTATTTAAGTTTACCAGACTTAAACGAACTTACATTCCTAGATCATGCCTCAAGTGGATTCCCACAGGTAAACTTTTCAAGAATGTAGAACCTAATAGGATCCCCATTAATGATAAGTCTGTATTATACTGTGATGCATCCAAATGTGAGACTAAACATGTCGCTAACTCTTCTATGTACAAGTCTACATGTGCTTCCAGTACAATGTGCTCTCAGTCTTTTTCAGGTACAATGCTCAACTCAATCAGGAACTTCATGACTTGGTTCCCATCAGAAATGAACATAGCTCATTCAGGAGCTATAGCGTGCAAGAGTTGATGCACTACTTACTTTGACTCCTATTCATCTTGAATCAGGACTCGTTCTTCCATATCTTTGTATATATCAAGTTTTTTTTTTAAAAAAAAAAAAAAAAAAAAATTAAATTTGTATAAATCACTGTTATTTTTGTCATATTTTTGAATTTACAATTTTATCATGTTTTTCTTATCTAATAAAGAATATTTTCACTGTTATCGATAACATCTACGGTCCTAGAAATGTCATTCAATAATGGCACGGGATCATAGATGAAGTTCGAACAATTGAAATATTCTTGTTTCTTATATCAGGGTTAACTTATGTCAATCAATGTTCTTTGATGACATTAATTGAGGGGGAGATTGTGTATATGTTCTTTCTTGACTACCTATGCCATTGGCTTATGTGCTGGTTATAATGCTTGCTCGTTAGTAAGTTGAAGTCGTGTCTTGCCTTTGTAACTATCGGGTTATGGTTTTTGTTGGTTGTGGTCGCATCTTGCTCATATGATTATCATTGTGTACCTACGTATTAAGTGCCGAGTATTAAATGCTTATTTGTCTAAATGATTAATTGATTCATGGTGATCATTGTGATAATCTATGCTAGCGACTTAGTCTATAATCTGTGTTAGCATCTTACCACTCCTTCCTCAAAACCATAGGGACCAAACTTGTCTAATATGTGAATGTTGTGTTGCACTTGCGTCTTACCTCTCATTCTATAACCACGAGGACCAAATGTGTCATATTGCCAAAGTTAGTTTGTATACCCCTAGCGTATTACCTGATCTCTTCTCAAACAAGTTTTTTTCTCTCTCTCTCGTTTTCCTTTATTTGTCTAATTGCTCATCCTAGCGACTTAGCAAGAGGTTTGTCTCGAATCACTCTTATCTTAGCTCTCTTAAGCGTTTGTGTTATGTTTCTAACTTGTCACGTTTACCAGATTCGAACGTGCATCTCGTGTACTGTGACTGTTGGATTCCCTCTTAGGTTCGATGGTTTGATGATTATTATGATTGCAAGTATTCTAAGTGTTGGTGCACTCTTTTGTGATTGTTGTATATGAAAGGATGATGATTGTTTGGTGGATTGGGTGGTTTGTCTGTTGTATTTTTGAATGATCTTGATAGCGTCTTAACATGTTCTTGGTAGCGACTTAGCTTGAATGTTCTTCATGGCGAGTTAGCGCTCTATTAGCTACTACGTTTCTGTAGCGAATTAGTTCACCTTATTCTAGCGACTTGGTTAGCGAGTTAGTAGTTAGCGACTTGTATTTACAAGTTAGCGAATTAGAAACATTAGCGACTTAGTCAACAAATCTGTAGCGACTTGGTAGTGTGACTGTTCATGGCGACTTGTCTTCACGGTTAGCGAGTTAGTAATATTAGCGACTTAGTTTACAGTTTTGTAGAGACTTGGTTTAGTTACTGTTCATGGCGACTTGTCTTTACAAGGTAGCGTATTAGCATGGCGACTTAGAGTGCTAAACAATTTGCGACTTGTCTATGACTCTAGTGATGGCGATTTGTATTTACAAGTTCTCCACATTGTTCACTTTCATGTTGCAAATTTGTCTTAGGGTCAAGGGTTATTAAAATGTTCAAAGGTCCATTGTTATAGTTGATCTCATTCTCTATACTTAGGAACTCCAATTCAATTTGTTGAGTCTACACACTCTATGTAATCTGCTATGTCAAGTCTGTCTAGGGAAAAGGTACTTGGTTTCTCTCACGACAACCAAAATGTTTCTTTTTCCTCATGCACACTTGTTATATATCTTCTACATTTGTGTTGTGGCTCATGACATGATCCCTTTGCTATGCTCTCTTTTTGCTGCTAATCCCTTATCTGCTCGGCATGTGAATATTTATCTGTAAGATTATACTCCATTGAATTATCTCTCGTAAGGTAGTTGTCATTTATGTCTTTGTATGTGTTTTTGGGAACTCCTTACGAGTGACTACTCCTTTGTGTCTATGTCTTAAGGGTGCTCTCAATGTTATCTCATTCACCATTTATCATCATACATGTTCCCATTCATTACTGTTGTTTGTATGATTAATCAGACCATCAATGGCAAGTTCAATCCCAGAAAAGAGCGTTACCCTTCGGCATCATCGAGTTCTCTCAGACGAAGAAATTCTTCCCGGAGTCAATGGGCGTTATTGGAAAAAGCAACTATTACGTGGACCTACAAAGGCTTCAACAAAATCCGATACTCAAAGTTTCTATTGACATCCTCAAAAACACAAACTTCTTCGGAGCAATTACCAAGCAATGCTCAATTCCGACCATTTACATTCAACAATTCTGGAACACCGTTCAATGGGACAGAATCACAACACGATACTCTTGCAAGCTGGATGATAGGGAGTTCACAATTGATTCTGACATTCTGAGCAAGGCTCTTGGAATCACCCCATGTAACCCTGACCTTCGTTCTGAATCTCCACCTGGTCTGTGATCGATTGTCTTTCTAATTGGGTTGGGTTATCAGAACAGTATTTCAATAGCATCTGACATCATCACTGGACATATGTATCAACCACGGAGCTATTGCAACTATTCTTATCTTGTGCTTATCTGGCAAAACATCAGGGTTCGATAAAGTAAGAATCCCTATCCTGCAAATCCTATGGGGAATCGTTAATAGGGTTGATGTGAATGTCTCAGATCGTATATGGGAAGAGTTTTGGTTATCAATGAACACATTCATATCTGACAGAGTCAATCTCCAGATCAAAGCTCAAGGCCGAAAGAAACAGAACAAGCTTGTAATTCCCAGTATCAGATTCTCTAAGCTTGTTATCCAGTACTTACAACAATCTCACAAATTCAATCCTAGGAGTGAATCAACTATACATAATGCAGAAGATGAATATGTCTTGGGTAACCTGAAATATGTTCCTAGAGGTATGGACAATGAACTATTTGGATTGCCAATTCCTGACTGTCTTCTCACAGAAGATATCAAGAAGAAGGACTACTTTAAGCAATACAAGAAAAGAGCAACCAAACTCTCTGCTGATGTCACACCCTCTCCTCTACAACCAAATGCTCCCATGACCAAGTCAGCCTCACAAGCATCCTATGCCTCTCTTCCTAAAAAAAGACTTGAAAGGTCACACATCCAGACACGCATCTAAAAAGCAGAAAGTAAAAGAAAGAAAATGGAAAAGGAATTTGGTGAAGAAACTGAGGTACCAAAGAATACTACAAGGTTAGCGATGAAGATGAAGCAAATCTACATCTTGGAATTGACAAAGCCTAGAAAGTCTGAATGTGAAAGCTCCAGTAGGTGGAATTGTGCTAAGAGAACCTGATCATCCTCCACGACAAACAATCCCAATTACACATGACAAGGGTAAAGGGGTTGCAAGTGTTGAAACTAAACAAGCTGCTCACATGCTTCTTACTATCTCATCATCTCCATCAAGCATCACAAATCAATATGAGCTGAAGAGAAGAACAGAATCATCTCATGCAAAAGAACAATCTGGAGTGGACAAAGTGCCAGAAACGTTTAAGGAAACTCCAACACTTAGTAAGACTCAATCTGGGTTGAATGTTGGCGATCTTTTGCAAAAAGGCTCGCAGGAGAACCTTGAGACAAGATCTGATGAGACCTTGAAGATGGATGAACCAAATCTGTCTACTAACTCTCTATCCTCACTTAAGAATATCGATGCAGACTTCTCTTTTGGAGATCAATACATCAATGACAAACCCTTGGATACTGCACAATCCATGTATACTGTCAGCATTCAGCAAGATACTTCGACCATCCCTCCTATGTCAGCATCTTCATTATCAACTGCACTTCCACCTCCCATACCAACTCAATCATCTGTACAGACACCACCAACATCGTCGCCAATTCCTGATCCTGTCATTGTGGTTGCGGATGTGGATGCTCCACCAGCTTCCCCTCCACAGATTCTCACCTCTGATCAACTCTTGGATAAAGCCATTAAAAGGATAGAAGCTCGGAAAGGCAATTTCCTAAATCTGTTGATTCTCACGGTGGATCGTGTCTATAGATTGGAACACCTCAACTTCAATGAAGGTGTTACTGCCGCTATTGAAGGAGAAGTCAAGGATGCTGTGGAATGGGCTATGGAGGCTCCACTTCTTAGACGATTCAAGGACCTCCCCATCACCGATATGAGAGCAGCTCTGTGTGAAAGGATGTATGAGGCTGAAGAGGACAAGCATGAGGTTCCATGAAACTCTATGAGGCACTTGAAGAATCCATTAAGTTTGACAATTATGAGCAGTTTAAGATTGACATAGGGGAAAAAGAAGCTAAAAGGAAAAGGAGAACAATTGTGATGGAAGCATTGATGAAGGATCGCAAAGATCCTCCTCCACCCCCACCACCAACGGGAGGCGCTGGAACTTCGGAGGCTGGTAATCCTCCTTCAACAACCAACAATTCTCCTCCATCACAACCACCATCATCACTGCCAAAACCTTCCAATCAATCAGACTCTACAAATAAACTGAATACTCTGAAGAAATCTGCTGCCTGGACGACGATTGATTCAAGGTTCACATCCACATCCACCTCTATTCCTGATGATCTAATGGTTAACAAAGAGTCGCATGTCATGGCGAACTCGGAACCAGATGAAGATGATGCATCTACAAAGCATATTCCTAAGCCCTCAGAGGCTGGTTTGATACTTAGATGGCTGGGAATCGCACTAGTACATCCAGAGTTGCACCTTCAAGAGACACAATTCAAAGCTGCATTGTGGAAGATAGACCTCCTTCTCCAGAACCCACATGGACCATCCCAGTCGACTCTATGATTCCTGAAAACAATTGGGCATCAGTTATCACCAATAATTACGAAATTCCAGCTGAAGACTCTCTTCTACACTATACTGGTGATATGGGAAGTTTCATTAGATGGTTTTGTGAATGGAAGAGCATCTCATCCATAACACCAAGAGATCTTGAAGGTCAAGCTTACGAAATTGTCAAAGTCTTCCACTCAGAGGCAAATCATCTTCAATATCAGATGGAAGAATGCCATAAGATGCTGAATGACCAAGTCAGTGATCAAATCAGTCGCTTCAAAGTCAACAAATCTCTTCCTCTTGGTGGTGAACTGGTCGGATGACCATTCAGGCAGAATTCTTCTTCAATCACGACTTGGACTATCTGTGCTCTCGCTCTGCTGAAAGAAGACATGCTCTATCAATATCAAAGATGAAAGCTGCAACCTACTCTGATCAGGGGCTTGAGCAGATGGTTCCGGATCAATTCTAGGCGAATGAAGAACAAAAGTATGATATTGCAGCTTCTTATGGTATTTCTCACGGGTGGTTCAAAAAGAAGAAGTTTTACATCGAAAGACATGGTGTCTGATAAAAGGCGCAATGATGTCGGATCAAAGCTGCAGATCGTAAGTGTTGTTCGAGTAGAGATCTTCCCTATCTATGGATATGAGTACTTGAAGAAGATAGTACTTAAAAGAGCAGACCTCAAAGAGTACACTATTGAAGAGAACGACTTCAAACATCTCCTGCCAAATGATTTTGAAGATCTCTATCTCTTAAATCTTCAAGGACACCTTGAGCATTTACCTGTCCGTGAGAAAAAGGCCCTCTCCGCAGCTGTCACTCTTTGGATAAGGGGCCTTGTCATTCGAAAACGAGTTGAGGACTTTCAGCTTGGCATTGAAAGCTACCAAACCAGGATCAACCTTACAAATCCTCAATGGAATGCAACTGGGCATGAATTTCATCGAGAATACAAAGTTCTTGACACCCCTAGAGCTGTCACCTTCACCGACAGATATGGATCTCGTATGCTTATGCGTCTTTGTGAACTCTACAAGTTCAATGATGGTACACTCAAAACGGTCGAAGAAGAACTTGACACCAGAGTGAAAGAAGCCAAACTTGATATGAAATCTTGGGTTAAAACTATGTTTTGGTGATGATGGCGTGAAGAGATGTAAACATTTCATTGCTGCAATCAGACGAAGACTCAAGACACGAAGGATCTTCCGCAGCCTTGAAAGTTTTGTTGGTGGAAGGCTTCGTGATGGTCACTACAAACTTCTTGAGAGGACTGAATGAAGATTTCTTGAATCAGTTTATGTTGTTTTCTTTTGTGTAATACGTGGTGTACTTAATGTGAACAACTGTAATACATGTAATAGTGCTAGGATTTGTATTGTGGTTTCCCCTTGTAAAAAGGGAAACATCTGTGTTGTCCACTTTTGATCATATAAAACCGGACACATTTTTCTCCTATAAATATTTTACCTCATACATATTTAAATCACTTGAGATCCAAAATCTCAAAGGATTTAAGATTTTTGATCGGGGAGAAAATGTGATATAAATATGAAAGATGTTAAAAGATAAGATGACCAATTTCTTGTGCATACTTCTCTCTAATATGTGCTAAACAATTTTCGTATCTCGAAGCATATATTAATGGGGAGAATTCTCTTTGCAAATTCAAGTCATCAGGGTACACAACTTTAAACATTTCTAAGGTACCGTGATCGAATGGCTTCTAATTCTTTGGTGATCATGCATGCACCTCTTAAAGGGTTCCCTCTAGTATGTGTAAAACTCCTTTCAAACCTAGAAGCACATATTGAGGGGGAGCAAAATCATGAAAATCTCATCCTTCCCCAAAATGCTTTATCTACTTGATTCGATTTGGGAAGTGATGTTGATATCTTTTAGAAAATGGTAATCAAAGAAGTTAATTATTTCTCTTGCCTCCGTGTGCAAAACATTTTCAAATACTTGATGCACATGTTGAGGGGGAGTTCTCGTTCTAAAAATATCAAAAACAATTCAGGTACAAAATGCTTTGATAATATATCATAAGTATCTGGATTGATTTTCAAATGGTTTTCAATTGGTTCCTATGGCAGATGAACAATACCAAAAAGACCGACCAACTTTACATTATGTATGGTGATATAAGGACGATAAGGTTAGGTATGTGTTCCCATGATCCGCCAGAACCGGAGGGATCTACCGAGGGACTATCCACTAGTTAGTGTAGAGTTCTTAGGTATGATGATAAAAGGAGAAAAAAATGAGATATGGGAAGAGTCGACTGAGACTGAGCTAGTACAGGAATAAACCCAACAAGGTTCTAGCTATGAAGTCTCGGTAAGCACTGAAGGGGTTGAAGAATTAAAAAAAATTGAATGAGAAAAGGGTGAAAACAAATAGCCCTCCATTTATTCAACCTTAGGGCAGAAACCGGGTTCAATTCATATGCTACTGATGGTAACATCGGTATTGAAGACAAGACGTCATGGACCCAGTGACGCACTGCACTTCAACTTCCCAAACCACTCAAGTTCCTCTTAAAAGGACTTGTTTCATTCTCACGGGGAACCGACATTATCTATCGACTTTCTATTAGAGATTGTTGATATTGAAGAAGGAGACCCTCTCCCTAGTCTCCGGCACAGGATCCAAATATGCACAAATTGTGTCTAGAGCCACGAGATCATCAATAAATCTCATTAGGACACTTTCAATGAGGACTCTCTGTTTCACACAATGTGGAAAGAGAGATTATATCTTGAGTCCTACGCATTATCCTTGTGGTATTGCCAGAACATCTGAGTAATGTGTCTACACACTCACAATGAAGATGGAAAGCCTTCTGGAGCCAACATCTAACAAGCTCCGGGTAGGTGGCATGTGAGATCTATTATACTGAATCAACCATGTGACAAGCTGAACGAAACAATGGGCGATTCAACTTTTGAATCAATCCTGGTTCAGGTTATGGATTGACGGATACCTTTGAAAACCGGTCTTTGTGCTTTAAAAACTCTTTTCATTAAGCACGTCGACCGTGTACTAATTTTCAAATCAAAAGGTGTTTTATGATTGATAATTGATTTTCATTAAAACCTTCGTTATATTGCAAAAACAATTTCTATTGAGCAATACACGATTGTTTTCAAATCTCTTTTCATCAATCGATTGGACGAAAATTCGCTGTTCACTCACTCCGTGTTGTCTTCTTTGAGGCGTTCGGTTTGAGAACGCTAGAGCATTGCGAAACCCTGTCAAGAAATTCCTCGAATTATACGATCACAGGCAGTACTTGTACTGATCAACGGGAACCGTGGGCCGTGTACCTCAATTCATCGAAAGTGTTCAAAGACACTTTCGTGCGCTTTATTGCTAACTGTCTTATGCAGGTACACCCAACGTTTGCAGCTGATCAGAATGAAGCGGTCAATCCATAGCCGCATGCTCACCTAACACATTCATCTCAAAAGAAATCATGATTAGTGCATCAATGACTCGGATATTTTCACTCCATGCTTACCTACGCTGCTTTGCTGCCAATATCATGAATCAACTAAAGCTTCCGCTACTCGATGAGAAGATATCATGATCCAGAATGTGAGCATGTCGGTCTGAATGTCACAACATCACATAATACCTACACCACAAAGGATGTCACAGAGATTTTTGATTGCTGATGATCTCAAATGATGGCTCAAAATTATTATTTCATGAATCATTAACGACCTCCACTTAAAGTACAAATCACGTCTGAGACTTTGAAGTTGCACTACTTATGCACAAAGATTGCGACGTTGAAATTGTTTTGTCTACGAGCTCAAGGACAAAGTCAAGTATAGAATGCTAGGATTTGAAATGTAAAACATGGGGTGACCTCCCTTAGGGGGAGATTGTTAGGAATTAGAAAATTCCATTATTGAAGAGTCAGTCACCCCAACTGTTATCTAGCATAAGTTAGCTCGTAGACTTATCGTTAGTTACTTATTTATGTAGTTGTTTAGTTAATCAGTAGCGTAAATTAGTTTAGTGCAACACCGTGGAAGAAGGACGGGTCTTTACCCACTGTATCCCTGATCCACAGGCCGTCAAGAGGTCGTTTAGTTTGTAACCTATAAATACCCTCTACCTTGCAAGGTAGAGGGTTGGATGTTCTTTGGTAATCTAATATTCAACAAGTTTCTCTTACTAGAATATCCCACTCTTTCTCTCTCTAAAACCATCTAAGTGCTCATTGGGTTTATGTTGTGATGTGTATGTGAAATCCAATATCTAACATTGTCGTTCTGGGAACATCATAACAACATAACTCACTTAGTATTGCATCCAAGTTGGTAAAAAAAACCCCGATGTACACCACACTACTTCTCCTTCTTCAGTCTTAAGCAAAAATCCCTTCGTAATCCAATCACGGAAGATGAAATACCAACTTCTCCTTCCTGATGGTTGCGAGCTATCAGAATCATCATAATGTTGCGTACATGCCGTATTACCTTCTTTGATGCAAGATTAACATCATAGCTTGATCAAATTTCCGTGAGAATATGTCGCAAAAATAATCTCAAGAAACTTCTCTCAAACCAACCTTTTATCGAACCTCCTTAGAATTCACCGGCTAAATGTAATGACCACATATGGAGATAGCCCGATACGACTAACTTGAAAAAGAAGTAAGCATCCCAACTTGTGACTTGCTGCTTGTTCTAAATTTTTGAACAATCCACAACTTCGTGTGACACTGAGCACAACAACGTAACTCCTTAAAGTGATGGTTACACACTATGAGCACTACAACGTAACTCCTTACCAGTTATAACCAGATTTTCGAATTTCATAATGTGCTCCAAAAAGTTATCTTGAGACCATCGACTTATCTAAAGATAAATAAGTACATCCTTGAAACGTCACTTCAATTTCGCATCAATAATACCGTACAAAAACTCCGTAGCCATTTTTTCAGATTTTGCGCAAGCCGTGAATTATGTATCCCTCCGTGAAAAATATACCATACCAATAATTACTCACATTTACTTTATATTACAAAGTTGTTTCCAATCTTTTTGAAAAAGAATAGATAAAGTTTGTAATCCCACAAAACGTTCAGGTGTTTTAACTCTAAATGTCCAGTCCAACAAAGATAGCAAGTCCATCAGCCCGTAACATATGGCAGCCCAAAAGCTCACACGACCCAACTCCAAGCCATCAAGTAATATACGGTTCATTGGCCCATTCAATCCAATCTCACTCAAGAAGTAATACCCGGTATATAATATAAACATTATCACAGTTTATATCACTTAACCTAACACACATTTCTCAATATTCGCCTACCATCTATAGACCTTTTCACACAAAGCAGATCTCACCAAACTTTTCATCATCTATCACAATAGATCTGTAAAGGTCTAGTTCCCATCAAATAACATCCTTCACCAACTCAAACTCGTCAAGTCTCATCTCCATTACAGCCGATCAAACAACAAATCGATCGCATACCCTTGTATCATCATTTTCCGCGCTATACTAATCAAGAGAGCAGTTGGAAGGCTTCAAGATCATTATATGGTCTCGGGTAGGTGATTCGTTGTTTTTAATTTGAGTCTTGAACGAACGAAAGTAAAGATATAACATACTTGTTATACTCTTTCTTGAATTGTTCGGATATTATCACAGATCCGTGAGGATGATGAGTCAATTGTTACAATCTATAAAGGTTGCAAAAAATTGAGTCGAATCTTAGATTTAGCAAATGAATAGATGTGAGTTGGGGAGTGATGGTAAGGGTCCTTTGATGAGTCTAGATGTAGGTAAAGTTTTGGTTTTGGAACTTGCGGACTGATGAGGTTCATGAGACTGAAGTCGAGATGTTTTTCTTTTGGTATATGGTATAAGTTTGTCGATGTGGTCAAGGTCATTTTTACGCGTAACATTTTCTCATTTCTGCTCATTAATTTCTTACGCGTAACATGCTTATGCGTAGGCATACGCGTAACATTGCTTATGCGTAGCCTATTCTTACGCGTAAGCCTAGGCTTATGCGTAAGATCATATGCGTAACTTTTCATACGCGTAACTTCACAGCTACGCGTAACACCTCTGTAGATTCCCCTTATGCGTAGAAAAAGGGTTTTGACCCTTTGACTTTTTCCGGCGAGTTTTTCCGACCATGTTTTTCCGACCATCTTCATACAAAAACCCAGAAACAGCCTAAAAATGCTTCCTTTTGACTGTTTGACCATGAGAAGATGACGGTTGACCACATATGTTTCACGGATATTTGGTACTAAAAAGACATAAAGGTAACTGTTTGGACAGAATAGGCCCAAGACAGATATACAAGAAAGATTGTGACTTTTTGTGATACCAAGGATAAGGATGCAAAAAACAATATGTTAAACTGTTTTACCCACAATATTCGGAAAAAAATTTCCGACCCACAGAAATACGCACAACAACAGTCAACAAACATGTATAAAACCACAATAAATCAAAAAACAAGAACCTTGGCTCGATATACCACTTGTTAGGACCGTTTAACATATAGATTTATGTGGTTTGGGGGGACGGGGTTGGTGGAAGAAGATGAAGATCTTCATCCTTTTAGTGAGAGAAAGTTAGAGAGAGGGAGGAGAAAACACAAGATTTTATTAAGATAAACACACACAATACAAATAACCTAATGATTCACCTCACCCCTCATGGAGAGTCATGAGGGGTATATATAGGCCCTATCTTTGCCACTTAAACGATACTAGTCCCTAAGGGCAAAGTATACTACGCGTCTAGTCCAATTCACGTAAGTGACGTTATCTTTAGAAAAAGCGAGGCTAACAGAAAGTATTTTATCACATAGAGGAAAGAGTTTCTTTTAAAGAACTTTCACGATCACACAACCATTTAAAAAATCAGTCAAGGTACTTTATGTTGAAACATAGAAATCTTTGTACCTTGTGATGAGTGCTTATTCACTCATCATTTTAGGTCAAATCTGAACTGCAAAACATCTAAAAACACTCCGAAATGCATCAAAATACTAAAAATATCTCAAAATTGTGTTTTATATGTTTCAGATGCAAAATTATTGAAAAACGAACAAAGTTTGCATAATTTGCAGTTTCAGTCCCCCGTCTTTCAAAAATTGATAGAAATAGTCCCTGAGCACGTATTTTAAAAAGAAACGTCGCCAAAGGTCCTTTTGAAATCATAAGTTGTCATAATTAGTCCTTTGGTGAAAAATTTCAAAAGTTTGAGAAATTACAGTTTTGATCCCTGGATTTTTAAATCGTCAAGTTTAGTCCTCAGGTTTCACAATTTGGCAGGTTCAGTCCTTACACTATTTGAGATTCACAAGTATGGACCTTGGATTACATTTTCAGAATTTACATGAGTGATCCCTGGAATTTCGGATTTTACACTTTTGGCCCCTAAACTACAATTTGGATCCAAGTTTAATCCTAAGTCCATTATACCAAGCTTAGGCCCAAAATACACTACCCCATACCCGGTCAACTAATAACAAAAGCAAACCACCCTCTGCCCTTCTTCTTCCCATCTTCCCGCCCAAACCAAATCCCCAGAGCCCTAGCTTTCCCAGTACCCCAAACCTCTTCTTTCTCTCATCCCCAAACACTCCACCCCCCATCACTCTTTTACCCACCTACATCAAAACCCAAGTCCTCCCTTCTCCTCTTTAACCGGTTTCACCCAAATCCCAAACCCACTACCCATTTTCCCCCTCCTCCAAGTCAGCTATCCTTGTTTAAAAGACACTGTGGATGGTCAAGATTGAGCTCAATATGGTACCTACCTGATCAAGGGTTGAGATTGAATTCAAGAAAGCACAAAAGAAGAGATGAAGAGGAAGACCAAAGACCTTAGTCTAGTATAAATAGAACACTTGTGGCCATTGATAAGGCATTAGGAAATTTAGTTTTAAAATTAGTTTTAGTTTTAATTTCAGTTGTAATGTTTATTTAGTCAATGAAAAAGTCTCTTTCTTTACTGTCTTACTTTTTGCTTATTTAGCAAATAAGCACTTTTGTGCTTATTAGCTCATTGTCATAAGTTCCATTTTAAGCTATTAAGTCAGTTTACAAAAGAAAAAACCATAGTTGCTTTAAAAAAAAATCTGTTACTTAAGTTTAACACCCCAAAAGGTGTGTTTGGTTTAAGCTTATTTGAAGAACAAGAAATCAATTTTTACCTGTTTTGACTCTTCAAGTCAAACATGTGTCAAGGTTTTAGTTAAAGTTTAAAAGTTTTGAAACTGTTTTAACAAGTTTAGTCAAGTTTTGATAACACAAAAAAAAAAAAAAAAGTCATTTTTGTCTTCTGTCTTGAACACAACTGCATCAGCAGCTGCTGTTCAACCACTCTTTGAACACCTCATTTGTCATCAAAAAAGTTTCAAAATCATTTTTCCTACATCTTAACTTGACCCTTTAGATCTGTTATTAGCTTATTTATACCTAGTTTAGCTCTAGCTTAGTTTAGATTGCATTCAAAATCATCCAACTCACTCCATGTAGATGTTTTACGAGCTTGCATCCCACTGTTCCGCTTATTTTGTGCTTTTTAGTGCCCATTTAGCTTATTTAGGATCTCCCTTAGATGCCATGCCTTATTTCCCCATTAGTATAGCTTAAGTTAGCTTATTTGGTGCTTATTATAGCTTATTTAGTTATTTAATTACTAGTTGTATGCTTAGGATTCCCATTTCTTAAACTGCTTATCTGCTTATTGACCCTTCTTTTAGTGTAATTCAGTTAAGGTAGCTTATTGTAGTTTTGCATAATCTAAATTTTATCCCTGGAATTGCTTATTCATTGCTTATCCTAGCTTTTTGTAGCCATTAGAAACCAATTTAAGTGTGATTTTGGTACTTGTGCAAGACTGAGGTGGATAAGCGATTCCAGAACTGCTTATTCTTTTGGTTTGGTAAAAAAAAAGCTTTTCACAAAAAGTCTTTAATTTGGTCTTATTTATAAGTTGCAAAAAGAAAAGTTGAAGAAAAAATTGTTTGCAAAAGAGTAACTGGGATTCGAACCCAGGTCACTCTCCTCACAACACCACACGCTTAACCATCTGCCCTTGGGACTTTATCAGTCTTATGTTTCAACATTTAATATAAAAGGCCTCCTTGGCAGATTTACTTATAAGCTCTTTTGAGCTTATTTCCAGCTTATTTCATTAAGCAACATACTGATTTCTCATTTTTCTTAGATGTAGCATAACTTAAAGTAGTTTTCTGTAAATTTTCAGATTTTTCTATATTAGTTTAGTATTTTTAATCATTTAATTAGTATAAATTAGATTTTATTTCGTAGAAAATAATTTAAAACTCAAAAAAAATATTCCTCTTTTTCCTAAAATTATTTTTAGTCGTTTTGAACGTAGGAAAATTGATTTCACACCCGTAGCCTTTAAATTGCAAAAGTTTTACGTTTTAGGTCGGTGTGTTCCGGTTTTTAGCGTTTTTGCATTTTAGCACCCTAGGTTGTAGTTTAGCTTTGTTTTATTGCTTCTTAGGCTTAGTAGTAGTTTATTTAGAGTTTAAATTGTTTTACATGCTTTATTTTCATTTCCGTTCTTTATTTTGTAGAATACGTAATCACAAATCCAAAATTCGTTTAAACAATTCAAGTCCTTATCCCAAAACTCACGACACCGTCAATTTCACACCTCGTTGGGACACGACCCGGGGAAATCACTTCCCGGTATCACTTTTATCATACCCGTGAGATTTGGCACGTTAACCCTTTTCCTAAAAGGTTGATTTGTCGAGTTTTACGGTTATTTTGATATACGTTGATATTGTGTTTTTCACCACTCACTTCACAACGAATCAAATTTTGGCGCCGCTGCCGGGGAGGTGTGTTGCGACAATATCGTGAAGTTTTTGCGATTAGTGACTTGAAGAACCTTCCTCGTGAAGTTATTTTTTTATAAAAATACAAAAATACAAAAATATTTTTCTTTTCTTTGTATATATATGTAAAAGATTAAAAATACAAAAAGATTTTTGCTTGTTGTTTTAAATAAATAGAAGACACAATCAATATAACATTCTCAACTGAGGTGTTATCATTATAAGTTCCCGAACAAAATATTTAAAACTTGCCTTTGTGTCGCTCGTGTTTTGGTTTATTTCTATCGGTTTAACAAACTGTGTGAGGGGTATAAGGACGGCCTGACATTAAATTGCGGCTGAAAAGAGACGGGTTTTTAATAAGCTTCGCGCTGACCTACAAAGTCTCTCCGCTCCTTTGTGCGTTTTACTTATAGAAGTGATCATTTCACGTGGGATTATTGGTTTAAGTTCACTGTGTTTTGCCTCGGTCTTGTTTTAATTGAAAGTGTTGTTTTTGAATGTGCATGTGCACTCGTTTTCGAAAAATCCAAAAATATTCTTCTCATTCCTCTTATTCGTATGATTCTATTTCTCTTACCCTCTCGTACTGTTTGATTCTACTCTTCTTTAACCTCAAAACCGTTTAACTCTATCTCTTTAACCCTCTATATGTTTAATTCTTATGTCGACAACATCATCGTCACAAGTGTGTGTGAGCGGTGTGGAAGGCCTAGTTCAAGCGAATTTTGCAATTTGTGCGAATTATCCATAAAAAATTCTTTTCAAGGTTATTTTGACCACCCGCCACAACCCGAAATACGTTCTAATGTTGACAAACCCGTTCAAACGTCGGAGCTACCTCAGACACCCACCGAGGGTCCCGAGGACACTTTCTTTGAATCTAGAACCCGTAATCTAATTGAACAAATTCAAGCCGATGAAAAAAGGTCTAGAATTAGAATTGATTACGATGAACCCGTTCAAACACCGGAGACCATAACGGAAGTGGTGGAACTTGCTAGCTCTAAGAGCACACCACTTGTCCCAACTCCGGAATCTTCAGAACGTTTTACCGACGATTTCTTTAGGGCCAGAAATGACATGATTCAAAACTTCTTAATTGAACTTCGTCATGATTCAACTTCGGGAAATACCGCTTTATGTGATGTTGTTGAACCCTCGATTCCTATTCCCAAGCCCGAAATATCTTCGTTTGATCAAAGTTATTGCTACGGTTGTGGAGACTTGTTACCACAAGGTTTTCGTTGTTACAAATGTATGTGCGAGTGGTGTGGAAACTATCTTGTTAATGGATGTTGTTCGATTTGTGCCGAGAATTCATTCACTTATGTTTCTAACCCAAACTCTTTCAATTATCCTCAAAACAAATTTCAACTACCCTCCATAAAATTTATACGAACCAGAACCGTATTTTCATCATTTCAATGATCAAACATCGTTTCAAAATTTCTCTCCCCAATACCCTCATTGTGCTAAGTGTGGGGGTCCTCATGATGATTATCAATGTCAATCGTGGATTTCCGAATTTGACAACATCCAACCCCCACAGCTTCCCGTCATCGATCAATTTCCTCGTATAATTCTTGAAGAACTTTCCGAGGAACAAGGCACTTCGCAACGAAGATTACTAGCCGAGGAGCGAGCAGCTCAAAAGCTTCTCCTCTTTAACGAAGCTTGCCGTCTCGATGACGAGGATGAGGAAGATTGGGAGATGACAAAGGACAAGGTGCATATCTCAAGCCCACAAAGTACCGCGCATGTCCACTCTCCGCCCTTATCTTGCCTATCTACCTTAGAACCGTCGGATAACCTTTTAATGGGGGACGAAAATCTTAGCACTATTCTGGAAACGGAACCGTCTTGTGCTGAGAACCTCGTCCCAACCCCAAGTGAATCCGAGGTTATCTCCGGTAATATGTTTGATGAGCCTCTTGATGATGATTCTTCTCCTCCTCTTGACATCCCAAACGATCATGTCGAGATGTTCTCCGATTCTGACAACGATTGTACTTCGTTTGGCGATTCTTTATCTTATGGAGACATCGATTATGTCGAGGAGTTACCTTCTGAGCTAGTTAGCTTAGAGGAAGTGAGAGACTCGATGATCTGAAATTGAGGACGAGATACTTCGTGAAAAATTGTTCAATGTAAATCTCCTCGTTTCTAAGATCGAATCATTATGTGCTAAACCAACTTCATCTCCTATCCCCGTTGTGGATAGTGACTATATCTTGGAAAAGCCCGAACCATTATCTGAACTTGAGGCTTTTTCCAATGATTCTTTTCCGGAATATGAAGTATTCCGCTTTGATGACGATCATACTGAAAAAGAGAATAGTGGCAATCCCACTTTTCATCTTTCTCTTCTTGAGTATGAGTCGTCCACATTTGAATTGCTTCCTCCTTCCGAAAGGAGTAGGCTTTTCCATGAGGAGTTCGCCGGTGAACTCGCTCACATCGATCCTCTTCCTCCGGGAATTGAGGATGAGCTTTTTGAGCAAAATGCTCTACACCCCCTTTCATCCATGAGTAACTCATCCACCCTTGAGGATTTTACCATGGTTGATACTTGCGTTTCATTCCTCTCTGAGGATAAAGTTTTCAAACCCGGTATCTTACCTTTCAAGGGAGTTCACTCTCGGATATTTCTTAAGTCCAACACGGATGTTGTGACTTCTCTTGCGGTGGAAAAGATTTATGAACATTCCGTTAATGTTCCTCAAACTAATCTTTTGCCCACCTATCCCACCCGTTGTAAAGTAATTGACACTTTGCCTTCTCCTCCCATTTCTTCTCCATGTCTTAACTCCTACGAGAGTGAAGATACCATCTTTGATCCCGGCATTTCTCATTCTTTTGAGCCGGTTTTATCTCATCGGAGTGGAACTTTCATCACATTCAATGTTTATCCAAACTATTTGAATGAAAGTCCGATGGAGATTTTCTCTTCCACTTGCTTCCCCATGGACCAATGAATGCGGGGATCGAGTCAAGCTAGCGACTCGGTTATCAAAAACAGTAGCACACTATATGGGTTTTCACCCGTATTTCTGACTTCTTTCTACTTTCTACCACCCTAGTGTGGGGAGTTGCCCCTTTGTTGTATATAAGTTTTCTAAAAAAAATTCAAATAATGGCCGTAGTATTTCCCTTTTACGTTCTATGTTTCGGCATAACCGCCGGTACTTTGAATATTGAGGGCAATATTCATTTCTAGTGTGGGGGATTCGGAATTCTCACGAATTTTATCATGTAAATATACCGCCCAATTCCCCCATTTTTGGCCAAAATTTTTTTTTATGGTTATCAGTCCGCCATGTCTAATAAACAAAAGGATTGGCTAATCCAGGAGCAAACGGCTCTTGGTAAAGATATCTCAAATCCGTTGACGGCTTGCAATTTGCCCAAAATTGTATGGTGTTCAGCTCACCATATCTTTAATTAGTAAAGAGTTGGCTAGCCCGCAAGTTTATGGCTTGTGGTAAAGGCAGTTGGAAATCCATAATTGGTAATCGACTCACCAAAGATAATATTGATAATTTATCTAAGAGTTGGCTAGTCCAGAAGCAAACGGCTTCTGGTAAAGACAAATCAAAACCGTTGAAAGTTGGTGGTTTGCTCAAAATCATATGGTTATCGGTGTACCATGGTTCTTACTTGAACTGAAACATTTGGCTACTCCAGAAGTAATGGCTTTTGGTAAAGAGACTCAAATCCATTAAGTTTTCTCAAAAGATTGCTAGGGACTAGCAATGTTTTAGTGTGGGGGATTTGATGAGTGCGTATTCACTCATCATTTTAGGTCAAATCTGAGCTGCAAAACATTTAAAAACACTCCGAAATGCATCAAAATACTAAAAATATCTCAAAATTGTGTTTTATATGTTTCAGATGCAAAATTATTGAAAAACGAACAAAGTTTGCATAATTGGCAGTTTCAGTCCCCCGTCTTTCAAAAATTGACAGAAATAGTCCCTGAGCACGAATTTTAAAAAGAAACGTCGCCAAAGGTCCTTTTGAAATCATAAGTTGTCATAACTAGTCCTTTGGTGAAAAATTTCAAAAGTTTGAGAAATTACAGTTTTGATCCCTGGATTTTTAAATCGTCAAGTTTAGTCCTCAGGTTTCACAATTTGGCAGGTTCAGTCCTTACACTATTTGAGATTCACAAGTATGGACCTTGGATTACATTTTCAGAATTTACATGAGTGATCCCTGGAATTTCGGATTTTACACTTTTGGCCCCTAAACTACAATTTGGATCCAAGTTTAATCCTAAGTCCATTATACCAAGCTTAGGCCCAAAATACACTACCCCATACCCGGTCAACTAATAACAAAAGCAAACCACCCTCTGCCCTTCTTCTTCCCATCTTCCCGCCCAAACCAAATCCCCAGAGCCCTAGCTTTCCCAGTACCCCAAACCTCTTCTTTCTCTCCTCCCCAAACACTCCACCCCCCATCACTCTTTTACCCTCCTACATCAAAACCCAAGTCCTCCCTTCTCCTCTTTAACCGGTTTCACCCAAATCCCAAACCCACTACCCATTTTCCCCCTCCTCCAAGTCAGCTATCCTTGTTTAAAAGACACTGTGGATGGTCAAGATTGAGCTCAAAATGGTACCTACATGATCAAGGGTTGAGATTGAATTCAAGAAAGCACAAAAGAAGAGATGAAGAGGAAGACCAAAGACCTTAGTCTAGTATAAATAGAACACTTGTGGCCATTGATAAGGCATTAGGAAATTTAGTTTTAAAATTAGTTTTAGTTTTAATTTCAGTTGTAATGTTTATTTAGTCAATGAAAAAGTCTCTTTCTTTATTGTCTTACTTTTTGCTTATTTAGCAAATAAGCACTTTTGTGCTTATTAGCTCATTGTGCTTTAATTTTCTGTCATAAGTTCCATTTTAAGCTATTAAGTCAGTTTACAAAAGAAAAAACCATAGTTGCTTTAAAAAAAAACATTACTTAAGTTTAACACCCCAAAAGGTGTGTTTGGTTGAAGCTTATTTGAAGAACAAGAAATCAATTTTTACCCGTTTTGACTCTTCAAGTCAAACATGTGTCAAGGTTTTAGTTAAAGTTTAAAAGGTTTGAAACTGTTTTAACAAGTTTAGTCAAGTTTTGATAACACAAAAAAAGTCATTTTGTCTTCTGTCTTGAACACAACTGCATCGCAGCTGTTCAACCACTCTTTGAACACCTCATTTGTCATCAAAAAAGTTTCAAAATCATTTTTCCTACATCTTAACTTGACCCTTTAGATCTGTTATTAGCTTATTTATACCTAGTTTAGCTCTAGCTTAGTTTAGATTGCATTCAAAATCTGTCCAAACTCACTCCAGTAGCTGTTTTTACAGAGCCTGCATCACTTGTTCCAGCTTATTTTTGTGCTTTTTAGTGCCCATTTAGCTTATTTAGGATCTCCCTTAGATGCCATGCCTTATTTCCCATTAGTATAGCTTAAGTTAGCTTATTTGGTGCTTATTATAGCTTATTTAGTTATTTAATTACTAGTTGTATGCTTAGGATTCCCATTTCTTAAACTGCTTATCTGCTTATTGACCCTTCTTTTAGTGTAATTCAGTTAAGGTAGCTTATTGTAGTTTTGCATAATCTAAATTTTATCCCTGGAATTGCTTATTCATTGCTTATCCTAGCTTTTTGTAGCCATTAGAAACCAATTTAAGTGTGATTTTGGTACTTGTGCAAGACTGAGGTGGATAAGCAGTTCAACCTGAGCTTATTCTTTTGGATTGGTAAAAAGCTTTTCAAAAAAGTCTTTAATTTGGTCTTATTTATAAGTTGCAAAAAGAAAAGTTAAAGAAAAAAATTGTTTGCAAAAAAGAGTAACCTGTGGGATTCGAACCCAGGTCACTCTCCTCACAACACCACACGCTTAACCATCTGCCCTTGGGACTTTATCAGTCTTATGTTTCAACATTTAATATAAAAGGCCTCCTTGGCAGATTTACTTATAAGCTCTTTTGAGCTTATTTCCAGCTTATTTCATTAAGCAACATACTGATTTCTCATTTTTCTTAGATGTAGCATAACTTAAAGTAGTTTTCTGTAAATTTTCAGATTTTTCTATATTAGTTTAGTATTTTTAATCATTTAATTAGTATAAATTAGATTTTATTTCGTAGAAAATAATTTAAAACTCAAAAAAAATATTCCTCTTTTTCCTAAAATTATTTTTAGTCGTTTTGAACGTAGGAAAATTGATTTCACACCCGTAGCCTTTAAATTGCAAAAGTTTTACGTTTTAGGGTCGGTGTGTTCCCGGTTTGTAGCGTTTTTGCATTTTAGCACCCTAGGTTGTAGTTTAGCTTTGTTTTATTGCTTCTTAGGATTAGTAGTAGTTTATTTAGAGTTTAAATTGTTTTACATGCTTTATTTTCATTTCCGTTCTTTATTTTGTAGAATACGTAATCACAAATCCAAAATTCGTTTAAACAATTCAAGTCCTTATCACGAAACTCAACGACATCGTCAATTTCACACCTCGTTGGGACACGACCCGGGGAAATCACTTCCCGGTATCACTTTTATCATACCCGTGAGATTTGGCACGTTAACCCTTTTCCTAAAAGGTTGATTTGTCGAGTTTTACGGTTATTTTGATATACGTTGATATTGTGTTTTTCACCACTCACTTCACAACGAATCACCTTGAAAGTTTATTTTCCTTTTGAAATGCTCCCCCTTAATATGTGCTTCGAGATTCGAAAGCATTTAGCACATATTAGAGAGCAGTATGCACTTTGATACAAATGGGTCACCTTTTATCAGATTGCATATTTATATCACATTTTCTCCCCCGATCAAAAATTTCAAATCCTTTGAGATTTTGGATCTCAAGTTATTTAAATATGTAAGAAGCAAAACTTGTTGGAGAAAAATGTGTCTGGTTTTATTTGATCTGAAAAGGACTACTCCTAAGTTCCCTTTTGACTAAAAGGGAACAAGAAACCATAACCTATCACTACCATATACATTATAGTTATAGTTTTTTATAGTACAATCACCACATTACACATATATCATAATACATAACAAAACTACTCCAGAAAGATGTCTTCATTCAGTTCTTTGAAGCAGTTTGTAATGACCTTCCCGAAGTCTACCACCCACAAAACTCTCAAGGTTGCGAAAGATCATTCTCGTCTTAAGTCTTCTACCAATTGCAGCCACAAACTCTTCACACATCTTCAAATCCTGTTCCGACCAAAATCTTGTTTTGTTCCACGGCTTCAGGTCAATTTTGATTTCCTTCACCCTTGAGTTCAATTCTTGTTCAACCATCCTGAGTGTGCCATCACTGAACTTGTATAGCTCGCACAGCCTCATTAGCATTCTTGACCCGTATCTGTCGGTAAAGAGGACTGCTCTAGGGGTATTAATCACTACATAGTCATGACAAAATTCATGTACAGAGGCTTCCCATTGTGGTCTCGTTAGGTTGACCTAAGTCTGGTAGCTTTCCACGCCTAGTTGAAAATCTCCAACTCTTTGTCGAATGACTAAGCCCCTTATCCAAAGATTGACAGCAGCAGATAGAGCCTTCTTCTCATGAACAGGTATATGGTCAAGGTGTCCTTGAAGGTTCAGAAGATAGATATCTTCAAAGTCATTTGGCAACAGATGTTTGAAGACGTTTTCTTCTATCACGTGATCTTTCAAGCCTGCTCTTCGAAGAACAATCTTCTTCAGATAATCATAGCCATAGATTGGGAAGATCTCTACACTGACAACACTTAGAATCCGCAGCTTGGATCGAACAACTTTTCCTCTCTTTTCAGCTCCATTTCTTTCAATGTAGAATTTCTTCTTCTTGAACCACCATTGAGAAATGTCGTACGAAGCCGCGATGTCATACACTTGTTCTTTGTCTGTCCGGAATTGACCAGGTACCATCTGCTCAAGGCCCTGATCTATGTAGGCAGCAACTTTCATTTTAGAAATCGATAACGCTGGTCTTCTTTCTATAGTTCGAGCACATAGATAATCTAGGTCCTGGTTGAAGAAGAACTCTGATTGAATAGTCACTTGACCAGGTTCACCACCGAGAGGAAGAGGCTTGTTCACATTGAAACGGCTGATCTGCTTACTGACTTGATCACTCAGCATCTTATGACATTCTTCCATCTGGTATTGAAGCTGATTGGCATCTGAGTGGAAGACTTTGACGATTTCGAACGCTGGTCCTTCAAGATCCTTCAGAGTGATGGACGAGATTCCCTTCTTTTCATAGAACCACTTCATAAAGCTGCCCATATCACCAGTGATGTGAAGAAGTGAGTCTTCAGCTGGGGCTTCATAGTTGGTAGTGATGGTTGATGCCCAGTTGTTGTCAGAGATCATCGTGTCAGACTCTGGAATGGACCATGAAGGTTCAGGAGTTTGAGGTCTCTCTTCGGCGAGCCAGCTTTGAGTTATGTCTTTTGAATGTGCAACTCTAGAGGTTTTAGCGCGTTCACCCGAAACGTATGCATCAAACCAATCCTCATCTTCAGACGGCTTAGGGATATGCTTTGTGGATACATCATCGTCATCGGATTCTGACTCTGCCATGACATAAGACTCTTCATGTAGTACCTGGTCTTCCGGGATAGTGGAGAAGGTGGGTGTAAACCTGGAATCAACCGTGGTCCAAGCTGTGGACATTTTCTGAGTCCTTTGATCACCAGATGAACTGGTTTGATTTGAGGGTTTTGGTGGAGGTGATGAAGGTATTGTCTTTTGAGTAGAGGTTGTGCCAGAAGTTCCACCATTTCCCGAAGTTCTAGCTCCACCAGTTGGAGGAGGAGGAGGAGGTGGAGATTTAGGACCTTTACGCAATGTCTCCAACACCAAAGTCCTCCTTTTCTTCTTGGCCTCTCTTTCTCTGATATCTTCCAGAAACTGTAAATGATTGTCGTGTTTTATCGATTCTTCAAGAGCCTCGAATAACTTCTTATGGACCTCATCTTGATGCTCTTTAGCTTCATACATTTTGTCTGAAAGGACAGCTCTCATATCTGAAATGGGTAAGTCTTTAAACCGTTGAAGCAATGGAGCTTGCATTACCCATTCTACAGCATCTTTAACTTCGCCTTCAATAGCGTCTGCTACACCTTCATCAAAATTAAGGTTCTCTAGCTTGTAGACAAGATGCTCGAGGGCGTTTATGGACTTAGGCAGTTGCCTCTCAAGAGCTTCAATTCATTTTACTGCCTTGTCAAGCAATTGATCAGATGTTAAGATTAGAGGTGGTGAGGCTGGTGGAGTGTCCGTGTCATTAATTGTAACAGCTGGTTCAAGTGATAGATCTTTAGCAGGTTCTGGTGGTGGAAGTGCGGTTGTTAGAGCAGGTTTGGGCGGTGGAAGTGCAGTTGTAAGAGCAGGTGCAGACATCGGAGGGATGGTTGATGTGTCTTGCTGGATGCTGACCGTGTACATAGACTCAGCTTCCTCTTTCTCATCATTTTGCTTATGAGTCTCGGTGTCTGAGGGTTTGTCATTCAAAAACTGATCACCAAGTGAGGATAGAGATCCCGTAGACATGTTTGTTTCATTGTGACGCCTGTGCTCTTCAGATCTTGGCTTAAGGACATCATGTGGGTCTTTCAGCAGTTCATTTTCTATTCCCTATTTCAAGCACTGGAACCTCTTCAGAAAAATGTGATGTCTCCTGGCTTTCTGATTGAGTATCACTGGACGCATGGGTTTCAACAAGTGTGTCTGTCACATCTTTTTCCAGTTCAGATTGAATTAGAGCTGAGGATGATTCAACATCTCTATTCTTGAGTATGAATTGAGTAGTCGTTTTTGGAGGTGGAGAAGAGATGGTCAATAGCATTTGAGTGGCTTGTTCGGCATCTGCTCCAGCAATCCCTTTGCCTTTATCTTGTATGGTTGAAGTTGTTTGTTGTGGTGCTGGCTCAAGTTCTCATAACACAACTCCTCCCACTAGTGGTCTCATGTTCAGGCTTTCCAGGCTTTGTTTAATCCCTTGTTGCAAAGCAGCCTCGTCTTCATCAATCAATCGCATGTCACCCTCTGGAACCTTGGTTCCTTCAACATTCCCCTTTCCTGCATCTTTCTTTCTCTTTTTCTGCTTCTGTGATGAAGTGTCAGTAGATTGAGATCTATCACGTCTCTTCTTGGGAAGGGCGGCATAAGAGGTTTTTGAGCTAGAAGTAGACTTTGTTGATTTGGGTTGTGAGGGATCGGGAGCGTCATCAACATTGGATCTGGATGCCCTTTTCTTGTATAATCTGAAGTAGTCAGTCTTCTTAATATCATCTGTGAGAAGTACATCAGGAATTGGCAATCCAAAGATCTCTTTATTGATCCCTCTAGCAACATATTTGAGGTTACCAAGTACAAATTCATCCCTAGCATTATGGAGGACTAACTCACTCCTTGGATTAAAATGATGAGTCTGTTGCAAGAACTGAATGATAAGCTTCGAGAATCTTATGCTAGGAATTACAAGTTTGTGTACTTTCTTCCTTCCTTGGGCTTGATTTTGAACATTTGTTATGTCGGTGATGAAAGTGTGCATAAACAACGAGAATTCTTCCCAAATACGTTCCGTGACATCAATGTTCACCCCTTTGATGAGACCCCATAAGATTTGCAGAATAGGTGTCCTCACTTTATCGAACCCTGAGGTTTTGCCAGATAAACATAAGTTGAGAATGGTGGTAATGGCTCTCCAAGGTTGATACATGTGTCCGGTGATGATATCTGAAGCCCTTGTTAGGTTAACTTGATAACCCAAATCATTTAGAAAGTCTATTAATTCTTCCGCACTAGGTGGAGGGACAGATTGTATGGTAGGGTCACATGGTGTGATTCCTAGGGCCTTACTGAGAATGTCAGATGTGATTTCAACTTCCTTATCATCAAGCTTGCAAGAATAAGTGGCTGTGATCTTGTCCCATGTAATGGTGTTCCCAAATTGTTATAGGTAAATGGAAGGGATCGTGCATTGCTTGGTCAAGGCACTAAAGAAGTTAGTGTTTTTAAGAATATCAATGGCGACTTTGAAGATTGGATTTTGTTGTATTCTTTCCATGTCCAAATAGCAGTTGCTTTTGCCTATCTCTACCCATTTATCTTCTGGAAAAATTTCGTTGTATGTAAGAACTGTGGGTGGAGCAGAAGTAGCAAGGTTCTCGGATGAGGTTGTGTTTGCCATTGAAATTCTGTAGAAACACACATACAACAACAGTGTTCAAGAGCATGTTAGGTTAGACATGGTTAGCTAAACAATTTTAATGCAACCTCATGACATATGCACAACGAGTAGCATACAGGACAGATTAAAAATCAGATTGAAATGCTCAGAAAATAGGTTGAGATGCTTTAGTAATTCTTAGAGTAACAGATCATTTTGACAAGTTTTTCTAGAGACAAGTTGCTTTGAGCAAAATTGTTAAAACAAAATTGCTATAATAGGATTTCATGAGACAAGACGCTATAATGGAAGTGATATAACAAGTCGCTAAGTCAAGTTGTTAAATCAAGTCGCTACAAGAGAAACCAGATACAAGTTGCTTTAAGCAAAAATGTTATAGAAAGTCGCTATGAATAATTTGTCAAGACAAATCGCTACACATAAAACCTGAGACAAGTCGCTATCATGAAATTATTATAGCAAGCCGCTTTAAACAACTTGTCAAAACAAGTCGCTACAAGAAAAACCAGTGAGTCGCCATTGTTAAAAGGTTTTATCAAGTCGCTAACTTGTCAAAACAAGTCGCTATAAGAAAAACCAGTAACAAGTCGCCTTTGTGAAAAAGTATTAGCAAATCGCTAACTTGTCAAGACAAGTCGCTACCAAACAATTACAAGGATAAGTCGCTACTACGAGTATCACCCAATTACATAGCAAGTCGCTAGCAAGAATGTTTAAAGAATTGACAACTCGCCATGAGGAATATATGAGCCAACTCGCTACCAAGAACAACCTGCTATGAGTTAAGTCGCTAACAAGAACATGACTTGACATAAGCATAAAACATCAATCCAATCATCAAATACAACCATGACAACAACACAACCAAATCACTACAATGATCAATTACAATCAAGCCATAAGCACAAACATAATCAGATAATCACAACCCAACAAACTCATACGAATATTACAACAATACGAGCAAGGACAACCATTTAAACATACAAATGCACCATCAAATCTATCCCAGTGAACCCAAACTACAACCAATTTAATATCAAGTATTTCCATTAAACAAAGCTATTAACAAACCTAGACGAGGGATCAATTGTCGAAGGTAAAAAGCTTGGTGGAATCTGTTAAAAGAGTTACGTTAAAGGAGGTATTGGATATAGAGGATTCAAATCAAAAACATTAAAATTAACCTACCACACTTAAATCGCTACACGACCGGTCACGAGAGAGAAAGATAGTATTTGAGATTTTGAAAAAAAAATTTCTTCAAGTGTGACAAGTCGCTAGCGCTATAAGTACTATTTTCAAGTTTCACAAAATGACACCTTCAGTCCTTGTATTTGGTCTAATAGGGACAACTCGCTAGCTAGGGGATATCATATGTGAAACAAGTCGCTATGGCTTAAGTACTTTTCCAAGTTTCATAAATTGACACATTCAGTCCCTGTAATTATGACAAATGGAGACAAGTCGCTACCTATCTTAGTATCACACATAAATTTGTACTATTGACACTTTCAGTCCTTTAACTTAGCAAATTGCATGCATATACGGTGGAGAAGTAACATTCATGTGGAATAATATGACAAGTACCATATATGACATAACATGGATAAGCTATCTAGCACAGTGAATCATCAAGAATCATGACATAAACATGCAGAAGCAAACAAGAGTAAGCACATTACATATATCAAACAATGATGCAGAGATAAATTGAAAGATTCTCCCCCTCAATCAATGTCACCAATTAAGAGTGAACATTGATTGAGTTTCAACCCCCCGTTAAAATTAGAATATATCATTTGTTCGAACTTCATCTATGGACCAGTATCATTATTGAACGACATTTCTAGGACCGTAGATATTATCGATAACAAGAGATACATCTTTTATCAGATTGTAGGAAAAGATTCAGTTAATTAAAAAAAATAAAAAATTGATTTAAATAAAAATTGATTTAATTTTTTTTTAAATTCAAGTGAAAATTAATTTGTACATTGATTCATGAGAACGAGTCCTAATTCAAGTCGAACAGGAGTCAAAGTACGAGGTACATCAATTCTGAAAAGCTACAATTTCTGAGTGAGCAATCTTCATTTCTGATGGAAACCAGGTCATGATGTTCAATTGAGCATTGTACCTGAAAAAGACTGAGAACACTTTGCACTAATAGCACATGTAGTATTGCAAATAGATGAGTTAGTGACATGAGTATCCTCACTATTGGATGTTGCATAGTCTGGTCTAGGAGTATCATTTATAGAAATCCCTTTAGGTTCAATATTCTTGAAGATTTTTCCTGTGGTCATCCACTTAAGGCAAGATCTAGGTGTGTAAGTCCGTTTGGATCCTGCAAACTTAAATAATCTACCAGTAGGAATCCATTTGAAACAACTGCTAGTAGGTTTGGGTGTAGACTCTTCCCTGTTTTGAGCCTTGGTCCTTTTGTAATTGGTTTGTTTCGTAGGGGATTGATCAGCCATTTGATGCTTCTTATATGAACTAGATGATCTCCTAATATTCCTGATCTTAGGACTTCGAATATTAAGCTGGGGATTGTTATTCATCATATCGGAATGAATTAGTGAATTGACATGTTTTGACAAAACTATATTCTCATCAACTTGGGAGGCAAGCTTAGATTTTGATGGTTTAAATCTTTCTGTTTTAAAAGCATTGGGCTGCCTAACTACAGTTCGTTCTGATTTATTCAGTACAATTGGCTTTCCCAAGGTCGATGGTTTTGCAAACTTAGTGTTCTCCCTATTTCCAATAGATTTCCTAAGCTCATTTTTTAAGGCAACAATGGTGAAGCTCTTATCTTGAATTTGGGCTTTGAGGGCATCAATGTATGCCAACAAGGAGTTAGTTTGATTAATCACCTTGGAATTGTTCTCTACTAAGTTCTTTCTCAAGGACTCATGATAACGCTCAGATTGTACATGTTTCTAGTAGCGTTTTGTGTGCTTTTGTATATGTTATTTGGTTATATTTGCGTGATTTCAGTGCTTAATCGCAACAAAAGATTTTTGTCTAGTTTTTATAACCAAGTACAGGGAAACGGAAGGAAAAGTAAGTAATGTTCAACAAATAGAAGATTCCCGTTTCAGTGAAGCATGTCAACACAAATCAGTATCTCTAGTACCTTTGAATACCATAGTGATCGAAGAACCAAGTTCTACAAGATAAAGAGAAGTAAAAATCAAGTTTTTGTAACTCAGGAAATCCAACCGGATCCGTTGGAAAATGACCAAATAGTGCCAAGTTGCCATCACCAACCGTTCGGTCGCCACCCACAACCGGAACGGTTGGCTCATTTGTAGAAGACCAACCGGATCGGTTGGTCATGTAACCGATCCGGTTGGAGGAGCTGTATCTGCCAAATCTTCATCACTAAGTTTTCCCTTTGCATCTAAACTATTCTAGGTCCTTCTCTTGGTGTATTCTAGTCCCTTCCTTACTCATCAAACAAAGCTCTTAAGCTCTTAAATTCGTCCTTAGAAGTGCAGGAAAATTTGGAGTTCCAAAAGTACCACATTTGGAGACCAAATCACCAAGAAGTCTACCCCAATACTTTGGGAATCATTACTTCACCATTTGTAATCTTATTCCAAGCATTGTAAGACTTTTAATCATGTTTTCTAATGTTCAAAGTTCTGAGCTTATGTTCATGTTTGCTATGAGTGGCTAGTTTCTTTATACACTTGCTTAAATGATGTTGATTATCATATGATTAGTTAGTGATTGTGTTAACATGTTTTAATTCAATTTCAAGTTGATTCTAAGATCCAATTGTGCTAAAGTTTCATAGTGACATTTGTTAATCAAGTTTGACTAGTTGATAGTAATCGTAGAGGTCGAAAGAACTTATTATTATTCAACTAGTTATAATCATTTTGTCTATGGATGATTGTTTTTACCCATTATTCTTGATTATACAAAGGAACTAAGGTGTGGTTGTAATAAAAACACTTTTTGATTATCAAATTGGATTGGTTGGAAACATCTAAAAGGTCGTAAGATTAGTTGTTGAGAATCAATTGTAGCCTTTTGTCTATGATCGGTTACCTTTTGTATTGACCATTTCTTAAGCAATTTGATGAAGCAAGTGGATGTTTTTGTGTTTAAGTCTATGCAAGTAAACTTATGAAACTTGAATTGATCTTGAATTGATTAGTTAAACTTAATGCTTGTTTTTATGAACTAAAATCTTGACGAAGGTTTAACTTGTAAGAACAATAGATTAGTACACCAACTAATTATCATAACCAACATGTTAAGAGGTTAACACAATCACATTAATCTAGGATATGAAACTAGTTTAAGCAAGTGTAGTTTTTAATCATCTGAATTTCATTATATCTATTTGCTTGGTTATATGTTTTGGATAGACTCTGTTGATTCGAACTTGTGCTTAGATTCACTCAAATCCCTGCAAACGATCCCGAATTACCTTCATAATCTTGCTATAACGGACGAGTATACTTGCTCGTATGTGTTATTGGTAATATTGGTAATTCACCTTTTATAAATTTAAAACTTGTACACACGTAGCACATCAAGTTTTTGGCGCCGCTGCCGGGGATTTGATTGTGTTTCAACAAGTTTTTGAATCCCCATCAGTCGATTCACTCCAAATTTTTCTCTCGGAAACTTCAACCGGATCCGATTGCCATTTAACCGAACCGGTTACGTTTTCAACTATACCAAACTGATCTAACCGATCTGTCGCAACCCGCAACCGATCCGGTTACCCCATCTGTTTTCATTGTTTGTCCGTGTGTTTAGGAATTGCCTGGATTCTCTAGGACATTGTATGAACACTCGTGCAGCGGGAATAGAACCAATTACACCTCTTACCAACCCCGAACGTTTGATTCGAAGAAGAAGAAGAAGAAGAACACTTTTCATACCATTGGAAAATCGTGTACCAAGAGTACCAAACCCACCATTTGATAACCTCGTAGAAGCCAAAGTTTTTTACAACCCTTTCACCAATTTACCTTTCCCCATGGCGGACGATAAACCCATGGGGGAATCAACCGAGCCGTAGCACCAACCCCCGTAAGTGCTATTGTTGCTATCAACCTTGGTGACAACTTCACCGTAAAGGGTCATCACCTTTCTATGATCAAAGACCGTCAATTCAATGGCCGTGCGCGGGCCGATCCGCATAAGCACATTTCCGAATTCATCGAAATTTGCGGCATGTTCCGTTATGGTGACACCGATGTCAATGCCATCAAACTCAAGCTTTTTCCATCATCACTCGCCGGAGATGCTAAAGTATGGTACAATGAATTAACCCCAGGAATTATCAATACTTGGGAGGAGATGAGGCAAGCTTTTGTAAGCCGATTCTTTCCACCTGCCATGTTTGATCGATTAATGGGAGAAATTCGTGCTTTCACACAAAATCCCAACGAATCACTTGTCGAAGCTTGGCTTCGGATGAAAGATTTGCTTCATAGTTGTCATGGACATGGACTATCCAAAGGAACCATTATCCAAATCTTTTACCATGGACTAGATGAAATCTCTCAAGGCATCCTTGATGCTGGAGGAATTTTTCTTTATAAAACTCCCAACGATGCACACCAATTGCTCGAAGATCGAGTACTTCTCAAACTCGATTGGTCTAAAGATTCCAAAACCAAACCTCTCCGAAAAACCGTTGCTTTTGTCAAAAACACCGATACCTCAAAACTCATGGAGAAAATAGAAGCCTTAACCTCAAAAATCGACTCGCAATACAAAGACATCAATGATGAAATGAAGGAAATGCGAGATGGATGCAGCAATTGTGGAGGAAATCATCCATCGTCCGAGTGCGACGATAAGCCTATGGGTGGACCTAACGAAGGGGAAGCAAGTTACGCCCAAGGAGGATACCGCGGAGGAGGATATTGTAGTAATTATTATGGTTGAAATTCTGGAAATTGGCAAGACCGCCGACCAAGGGATGACAACCGTGATTCTCAACCACGAGATGACAATCCACCACCACCGAATCCCGACAAAAAGATGGAAGAAACCGAATTCGAGAAAACCATGAGAGAATTCGTGGCTGTTCAAAAATCTTCAAATGATTTTATTAAAAATCAGTTTTTCAATCTCAAAGCCAAAGTTGAGCAAGGATAGAAAAATCATCAAGCATCTATCCAAGATCTTGAAAACAAGTTTGGCAGACTTTCTGACCAACATTCCTCTAGACCCTCTGGTTCGTTGCCAAGTAACACCCAATCCAACCCAAAACCATCAAATGATAAGCCGTATCGTCCACCACAAACAAGAAATGAGCATATCAATGTTGTCTTCACAAGAAGTGGTCTCTCATACGATCCACCACCAAATCCTTATGAAAGTACTCCTATCATCGTTGATAGTGAGGATGAAGCCGAGGAACCAAACACAACTCAAACCACCAAAAAGAAAACCACCCCATCTGTCAAGGCGTACACACCAAAGATTCCATACCCTCAACGCCTTAGGAAAGAAAAGATGGAAGAACGTTATAAGAAGTTCATTGAAATAATCAAAGAGGTTAGACTCAGTGTTCCTCTCGTTGATGTCTTAGCCGGAATGCCCAATTATGGGAAATTCTTGAAAGAACTTCTTAATAACAACAGCAAGCTAGAGCAAATATCAGCTACTTTCCTTAACGAAGAATGCTCAGCTATTGTCCAAAACAAGATCCCACCAAAGCTCGGAGATCCTGGGAGCTTTCTTATTCCATGTACTTTCGGGAATAATATTAAATGCGATGCTTTAGCCGATCTTGGCGCAAGTATCAATTTGATGCCTTATTCGATGTATTCTAAGTTATGCAACAACAGCCTAAAACCAACAAAAATAAGCATTCGATTAGCAAATCATTCTTATCAATATCCTGTGGGTATTGTCGATAATATGCTTGTTCAAGTCGGTAAATTCATTTTCCCCGTGGACTTTGTAATCTTAGAAATGGAAGAAGATAGTAATGTCCCACTCATCTTAGGAAGACCTTTCCTAAATACCGCTGATGCAATCATCAAAGTGAAAGGAAAAGAACTCGACCTTGGAGTTGGAGAAGATCGAATCACCTTTCTAATCGATAAAGCAATGCGCTATCCACATTCCAGTGATGACACTTGTTTCAATATCGATGTTATCGATGAAGTCACTGAGGAAGAATTGGATGCATTACTTAACAAATCCGATCCATTCATGACTACTTCTGAAAAATCAATGAAACAGACTTTGACAAAGAGTTTGATGATTTCATGAAAGTAGAGTTCGAAGGAGATAACTCGGAAGAAGAAAAAATGGAAGAAGAGGAAGAAAACTTTGAAGAAATAGCTTTCAATGACTATATGCGAATTAAATCCTCTATCGAAGAACCACCCACTGATCTCGTTCTCAAAGCTCTCCCTGATCATCTTGAATATGCTTACTTGGAGGAAGACTCACTTCTTCCAGTAGTCATATCTTCATTGCTCAAGCACAATGAAAAAGAAAGTTTAGTTTCTGTCCTCAAAAATCACAAACATGCTTTCGCTTGGAAAACATCAATTTCGAAGAAGGACAATGAATCAGTCCCAATTTCTGCAAACACAAAATCAATTTCGAAGAAGGGATTAAACCTGTGGTAGAACGTCAATGTCGACTCAATCCCAACATGAAAGAAGTTGTTAAAAAGGAAATCATAAAACTTCTCGATGCTGGTATCATTTACCCAATTGAGGATAGCCCCTGGATAAGTCCTGTTCACTGTGTTCCCAAGAAAGGAGGAATGACGGTTGTGACTAATGAACGAAATGAACTAGTTCCAACTAGAACTGTCACTGGTTGGTGCGTTTGTATTGACTATCGGAAATCAAACAAAGCCACCAGAAAAGATCACTTTCCACTCCCGTTCATGGATCAAATGCGTGAAAGACTAGCAGGAAATAAATTCTTTTGTTTCCTCGATGGATTTTCAGGATATTTCCAAATTCCAATCGATCCGAATGACCAAGAAAAGACCACTTTTACTTGTCCTTTTGGAACCTACGCATATCGACGTATGCCCTTTGGTCTTTGCAATGCACCTGCGACTTTTCAAAGGTGTATGATCGCCATATTCCAAGACATGCTCGAAACCTCCATGGAAGTTTTCATGGATGACTTTTCAGTCTTCGGAGATTCATTTGAAGCCTGTCTTTCTAATCTTGATAAAATGATCGAAAGATGCGAAGCTGCACATCTTGTCCTTAACTAGGAAAAATGTCACTTCATGGTGACCGAAGGAATTGTGCTTGGCCACAAGATCTCCAGTGCAGGAATGGAAGTAGACAAAGCAAAAATCGACGTTATCTCGAAACTTCCACCACTAACTAACGTCAAAGCCGTTAGAAGTTTTTTAGGACATGCTGGTTTTTACCGCCGATTTATCAAAGATTTTTCAAAAATATCCCGTCCGATGACAAAACTTCTTGAGAAAGAATCTATCTTTGACTTCAATGCTGATTGCATAAAAGCTTTTGAAACATTGAAATCTCAACTGACTAGTGCTCCGATCATGGTTTCACCTAATTGGTCACTACTTCTCTCGAACTTATGTGCGATGCAAGCGATTTTGCTGTTGGAGCTGTCTTAGGACAACGTGAAGGAAAACATTTTTGGCCCATGTATTTTGCCAGCAAGACACTGAATAGTGCTCAGCAAAATTATACCGTCACCGAAAAGGAATTTCTGGCCGTAGTTTTCGCATTCGAGAAATTCCGATCCTACCTTGTGCTCTAAAAAACAATCCTTTTCACCGATCATTTAGCACTCAAATATCTGTTCACCAGGCAACATGCTAAACCTCGTCTTATTCGATGGATTTTGTTACTCCAAGAATTTGACATTGAAATCAAAGATAAGAAAGGAGCAGAAAATCTTGCTGCTGATCACTTATCTCGTCTTGAAAACCCCGATCTTGAGGAGTTAAAGGAAGAAGAAATCGATGATTACTTCCCCGATGAAACTCTCATGACCATCGATGGAACTGACGATCCTTGGTTTGCTGACTTTGCGAACTATCTCGCTGGTGGATTTCTCAGAAAAGGTTTAACTCATGCTCAAAGGAGCAGATTCTTTTCGGAACTGAAATACTATTTTGGGAAGAGCCATATCTTTTCAGAATGTGTCCTGACGGAATGATCCGACGATGTGTTTCTGGTTCCGAAACCCGCAAGATTCTTGACGAATGTCATCATGGCCCAACTGGGGGACATTATGGTCCTTCCACCACAGCTAAAAAAGTTTTTGATGCTGGATTCTATTGGCCAACAATATTCAAGGAAGCACATACACTTGTTCAAAATTGTGACACTTGCCAAAGAACCACCAATATTTCTAGTAGAGATGAAATGCCATTGACAAGCATCCAAGTGTGTGAAATATTCGATATTTTGGGAATTGATTTCATGGGACCTTTTCCTAAATCCCACAAATTCGAATACATTCCCGTTGCTATAGATTATGTGTCCAAATGGGCAGAAGCTGAAGCCTTACCAACGAACGATGCTCGTGTCGTCATTAATTTTCTTAAAAATCTTTTTGCTCATTATGGAATTCCCAAAGCCTTGATAAGCGATCGAGGAACCCATTTCTGTAACCAGCAAATGGATAAAACCATGAAAAGATATGGAGTTCATCATCGATTCGCGACTGCTTATCATCCACAGACCAGTGGGCAAGTTGAAAACACGAACAGAGCTCTCAAAAGAATACTCAAAAAAACAGTGAAGGACAATCCTTCAGTGTGGGCAAAGAAACTTGACGATGCTCTGTGGGTGTTTCATACGGCTTATAAAACTCCAATTAGCACAACCCCGTACAGACTCCTGTATGGAAAGACTTGTCATTTGCCGTTCGAAGTTAAACATCGTGCTTATTGGGCTCTCAGAAACTGTAACACCGATCTCAAAATAGCTGGAGAAAAGAGATTCTTGCAATTACACGAACTCGATGAATTAAGACTCCGAGCTTATGAAAATTCCAAACTGTATAAAGCTAGAACAAAAGCTTATCACGACAAAAAACTGAGAGTTCGAAAAGAATTCAAAGCTGGAGATAAAGTTCTGCTTTTCAGCATGAAGTTCAAATTCGAAGCTCCTAAATTACAACCAAGATGGTTTGGACCATATATCGTTAAACATGGATATCCATCCGGGTATGTCGAACTCTATGACAAACAAGGTGGAAGTTTCATTGTTAATGGGCACCGAATCAAGTTATATTATGACAAGGAGCAAATGAATGAAGTTTCAGTTGCAATAGTTTCCCCTTAAAATGAATTCGAAACAATCACCTTTATAGCACCTTTTCCAGGAAGAATCCCACAAACTGTTCCTTGGAAACCATCTGCTGAGTTCGTCTGGGACGATATTGAAGCTACTGGTGAAGAATTCATGTATATACCCGAACTTTTCAAAATGTTCATGGCTGCTTCTGTGGCCAAGTGAATTCGGGAAGATTCGAGTCAGGCTGATGACTCGGTAATAAAACAAGCGCTTCTTGGGAGGCAACCCGTGTGTTTCAGATTTTATTTTTTGTGGTCACGCCCCAAAGTTTAAACCCTTGGTTGAACTTAAGTGTGGGGGGTGCCACCTTCTAATAAAAATTTTGTGCAGGTAATGATTTCTCCAATGGACGCTAGGAATGAAGAAGAAAAAAATTAAGCTGACAAACTCATTGGAATATCTGGTTTCGTCTCTATTTTCCCTATTTCTATACTTTGAAGTTCGTTTTTCGCATTGAGGACAATGTCTAACTTAAGTGTGGGGGGGGTGAATAGGAAAAATTAGAGTTTTCATGCTTAAATTTAAATTTTTGTTTGCCCTTGTGATCTAGTTATTTTTCATGCTTTTAGGATAATATATTAGAATAATTGGATCAAACCACTGGTAAAACTGGTAATATTTGAAACTCCGAGATGTGTTCCGATTACTATTGCAATCCATTCTGGGATCGATGACATTTGCTAGCACAAATTATAGCCCTTTCCACTAAATTGTGAGGATTTGAGCCTGTTCTATAAGAAGCATACATCTTTTATGCTTGGATCTTTTGCTATGAGTGTGCCGGTGATTTTATTTATTCTAGAACTTGTACTTGTAAATCATTACCAGACCGCAGTGATATCACATTCATGTGATATAAGTGAATTCGTGTGATAAAGAGGTACCTTAGGATTTAACTCAAATGGCCTTCCATTTTTCATATCATGTTATATTAGCTAGCCACATCGGTTAGTTAACCACCTACATGGACCCATTTGTAGTGCTCATTTTTAGCACTAGATACCCTTAGTTACACCCTCTAAGCCATCCTTTTCATTTTTGCTTCACCTAGAAAATACAAAAAGATTTTACACTTTAAACCTTAGCCTACCCTTATCAATGTCTAAACGGTTGGTTGCTAGTCACTCGGAAAGTGAAGATTGTTCAAATGATTATGAGTACCACATATTGTGAGATTGATTGAGCCGTGTCATGAGCTTATGTTAAAAAAATGGATATAATAGCCAATGTGCTATGTTCGAAGAAAAATTGTCATAGCAAAGCAAAGCAAAAAGCTGTGGAAAGCCGAAAAGAAGAAAATGAAGCTATAATCATTTATTGGTTCGTGGATTGTTTGGTAGCTAGCAACATGGGTATTAGACTTGATTTTATTTTTATTTTTACACCAATTTCATGAATGCTCCCATGCCTTATCCATACCCTTAACCCGAAGCCATATCATTATAACCCGAATAAAAGCCCTCTTTAGATGTTTTTGCTTGGTGCTCACGCCACGTCGGTGGAGTTTTGTTTCATGTACAAGCTTATGGTAATAATCTAATCATGACTGAGCTATGAGTGTGATTTATCTTGTTGCTCCACTAAAATGAGAGATTGAGTGAATTATATTTCATTTCTTTTTCGTGAGGTGGTTTGAAATGTTAATCATGCAAGAAAATCATTGGATATTGTCAAACATCTTGATTGTTTCACCTTTATAAAGCATAATTGATGAATCTTCTCTCGTATTAGTACTTGGATGATTTGCATCACATTTTTCATAATCAGGATCTTGTACCAGTGGATGTTTTTCCTAGATTTGCTTGAGGGCAAGCAAAGTTTAAGTGTGGGGGAATTTGATAACGCTCGGATTGTACATGTTTCTAGTAGCGTTTTGTGTGCTTTTGTATATGTTATTTGGTTATATTTGTGTGATTTCAGTTCTTAATCGCATCAAAAGATGTTTGTCTAGTTTTTATAACCAAGTACAAGGAAACGGAAGGAAAAGTAAGTAATGTTCAACAAATAGAAGATTTCCGTTTCAGTGAAGCATGTCAAGCACAAATAAGTATCTCTAGTACCTTTGAAGACCATAGTGATCGAAGAACCAAGTTCTACAAGATAAAGAGAAGTAAAAATCAATTTTCCGTAACTCAGGAAATCCAACCGGATCGGTTGGAAAATGACCAAATAGTGCCAAGTTGCCATCACCAACCGTTCGGTCGCCACCCGCAACCGGAACGGTTGGCCCATTTGTAGAAGACCAACCGGATCGGTTGGTCATGTAACTGATCCGGTTGGAGGAGCTGTATCTGCCAAATCTTCATCACTAAGTTTTCCCTTTGCATCCAAACGATTCTAGGTCCTTCTCTTGGTGTATTCTAGTCCCTTCCTTACTCCTTGGAGGCCAAGTTCAGCAATTAATACCCTAGGATTTGGAACTAGTATAAATAGAGGCCATTTGTGAGCATATGAGATACACACTTCAATACTACTCTCTCTACGCATCAAACAAAGCTCTTAAGCTCTTAAATTTGTCCTTAAAAGTCTAGGAAAGTTTGGAGTTCCAGAAGTTTCACATTTTGAAACCAAATCACCAAGAAGTCTACCCCAATACATTGGGAATCATTACTTCACCATTTGTAATCTTATTCCAAGCCTTGTAAGACTTTTAATCATGTTTTCTAATGTTCAAAGTTCTGAGTTTATGTTCATGTTTGCTATGAGTGGCTAGTTTCTTTATACACTTTCTTAAATGATGTTGATTATCATATGATTATTTAGTGATTGTGTTAACATGTTTTAATTCAATTTCAAGTTTATTCTAAGATCCAATTGTGCTAAAGTTTCATAGTGACATTTGTTAATCAAGTTTGACTAGTTGATAGTAATCGTAGAGGTCGAAAGAACTTATTGTTATTCAACTAGTTATAATCATTTTGTCTATGGATGATTGTTTTTACCCATTATTCTTGATTATACAAAGGAACTAAGGTGTGGTTGTAATAAAAACACTTTTTGATTATCAAATTGGATTGGTTGGAAACATCTAAAAGGTCGTAAGATTAGTTGTTGAGAATCAATTGTAGCCTTTTGTCTATGATCGGTTACCTTTTGTATTGACAATTTCTTAAGCAATTTGATGAAGCAAGTGGATGTTTTTGTGTTTAAGTCTATGCAAGTAAACTTATGAAACATGAATTGATCTTGAATCGATTGGTTAAACTTAATGCTTGTTTTTATGAACTAAAATCTTGACGAAGGTTTAACTTGTAAGGACAATAGATTAGTACACCAACTAATTATCATAACCAACATGTTAAGAGGTTAACACAATCACATTAGTCTAGGATATGAAACTATTTTAAGCAAGTGTAGTTTTTAATCATCTGAATTTCATTATATCTATTTGCTTTGTTATATGTTTTGGATAGACTCTGTTGATTCGAACTTGTTCTTAGATTCACTCAAATCCCTGCGAACGATCCCGACTTACCTTCATAATCTTGCTATAACGGATGAGTATACTTGCTCGTATGTGTTATTGGTAATATTGGTAATTCACCTTTTATAAATTTAAAACTTGTACACACTTAGCACATCAACTCATTTTCCCTTAGAAGGTTGGTCACACGTAGAGCCAATTGATCATTCCTAGATTTAAGCGGACCATTCACCTCATAGTTAGGATTGTTCATCCCTATACTACATTTCTTATGCAGATATGAGAGTTGCAATTTCAGATTACGTATGGTTGAATCTTTGTCCAGAATCTGGGTTTTTAACTGGTTAATTTCAAAAAATTCTCGAAATTCTGGGAATTCCGGATTTATGCAAGGTTTTGTAGCAAGAAAACTTTCTTCTCTTTGTTGTATTGCAATTTCTAAGGAAATACAATGTTTTTCAAGATTTGAGCATTTGTTTGAAAGTTCATCAAAAACCCTTTTTTCAACCATTTCATTTGTTTTAAAGATTCTAGACTCAGACTCACCCAAGAAACATTTCTCAATATCATGCTCATAAATAGGATCATTTTGTTTAGGTACATTATCAGATGCATTATGTTGATTAGTTAAGGGTACCTCATCACATGATATATGTTCATTTGTCGGTATGATATATGCATTCACATCGTGCCTAACAAGAGTCACTGAACTACAGGCTGATTCAAGCTTATCTGACTCTGAGCCTCTGTATTCAGTACAGCAGGTTTCATTCTCCTTTGTTGTATCTGATATTCTACATTCAGCATCACCCGACCTTTCAAATGAATCAATAACCGACTTATCACAACATTCACTTAATTTCACATGACACTCATTCAAATTATCATCCTCTTGAGCAGCTTCCTTAATGTAATTTTCCACATTATCCATAAGTTGGATAAATGTATTGATGAACTCAAGAATTTCCATTCCAGTATGTTTCTTGAAGGAAATTCCAGTCACGTGTTGATCGAAGTCTGCGGAATATTCCCCATTGATAAATGGCTGAAATTGGTTGTGGATTATCTGAAGTGCAGCATTGGAATCATCCTTTAATACCTTCTTTTTGGTAATTTGAAGCTTCAGTTGTTCTAAGTTCAGTAATAAGGTTCTTGTCAATGTAGGTAAGTCCTGGCGGAATAGAGCACTGGATGTTCGATCCCCAGTTGTGGATAACAGTTGTATGAGGTGCAGATGAAGTAGTTGATAAGGCTCAATGTTTCATTCCATTTGCTATGCATCATGTATCATTAACAGGTGTGATTCTTTGAAATTTGACTCAGAATGTGAAGTGTTTTGATCATAATTTGCTGAATCAATCATGGTTAAGCAATCTGAGTAGCAAACAGTTTCTTTGTTCTGTGAGGTATCATAGAGTTCGAGCACTTTGGAGATTACAAGGTCAGTGGTGTAAGACATTGTGTTGATGGATGTTAGGCACAAGTCGCTTGCATTAATTCACCAAGTCGCTAAATACCTTGAAGACAAGTCGCTACTCTCACAAGTCGCTAGGTGTAAACTTTGAGAAAAAGTCGCTAAGTCACCAAGTCGCAAAGTAACAACTTGCTAAAAGCTCAAGTCGCTGTGAACCAAGTCGCTAGAGCAACAACTCGCTAAGCTGACAAGTCGCTAAAGAACAACTCGCTAAGAGGCCAAGTCGCTAAAGAGCAACTCGCTAGCCGAAGTGGTACCTCCACTACTTTGTACTATTTGTCGCCTTGTCTCAATAGACAAGTCGCTAGTGCTCAAGTCGCTACCATTTCAACAACAAGTCGCTGAAAACTAAAGAAGCAAGTCGCTACCAAGAATAATTATCCGAGAGTCAAGTCGCTAGCTAGAACAACTTAAACAAAACCCTTTTCAATCCAAAACAAGCCCAACCACAGTGATTCAAGCTTTCCAAATCGAAACCCAAGCACATACAATGATTCTAAACACAAAAGTACAATCAAAATTCAAACTTTAATACAAGAAATGATCCAAATGATGCAACAACCACTAAACGTTTTCAAACCCAAAAACCATATAAAACCACTAGAAATCCAAGAACATGTAAGAGAGATGATCAAACCATGGCTCTGATACCATTTGTAACATATTTGATTTCACAAGCACACAAACACTCACAAATATGGGCATATGAATATATGGTTTTAGAGAGAGAAAGTGGAATATTCTAGTAAGAGAAACTCATGAAAGGTTAGATTCCAAATGAACATCTAACCCTCTCCCTTGTGGGGAGAGGGCTATTTATACAAAGAAGCACGTCCTCCTTCGGGCTGTGGATCAGGCATACAATGGGTAAAGACCCGTCCTTCCTCCACGGTGTTGCACTAGACTAAACTATGCTAATAACTAACTAACAAATAACGTAATAAACGATATGTATACGAGCTAACTTAAACTAGATTATATTTGGGGTGACTGATGCTTTACAATAGAATTTCCAATTCCTAACAGACATGATGAGGTATTTTGCTAAGTTGCCATAAGTTTGTTAGTTAGTTTTAATGGATTATAAGAAATCACATAGTGTATTACTTGTTCTAATTGTAGCCTTAAAGTTCGAATGGTTTGGAGACAAATCGTGTGTCGCCCTTATTGACCAAGGATAGAAGAAGAGGTGTGATGTGGTGATGGTGGCTTATGGTGGCTAAAATTTAGCCATGGAATTTTCTCATAATTTTTTACCATGGTAGATTTTCAAGGGACAAGGTGATGTGTAAGTAAAATGTAACTAGTTTGGAGTTTTTGGCTTTGGATTTAGTTAAAAATCTAGTTGGATTTGTTTAGTTTAGGTTAGTCTAATCTAAGTAAATGTCATGTTTAACATATATGCATAAAATGCTTGTACCACAAGCATTGGAGAGTTGTACCTTAGACTTGTAAATTATAGGAAAATCAAATTTAAAGGCTTGTGCATTATAGGGTTGTACATTGTGCTTAAAAATAGGTACATTGAGGTTATAATCTAATTGATATAAGTATAAAATTTTTATTCATTAAAGACTTGTACATAAGCTTGAAAGACTTGTACTCTAGGTATAAAATGTTGTACTTTAGTATTTATGATTTAGTTTCGTAAAATCTTAGTTATAATAAATTACGTTTTCACGAAATCTCCAATAAATGGCTAACGTTTAGTTTAAACGTTTATAAAACATTCATTAAGGAAATAACGTAAAGTGGAAAATAAAAAGTGAAAACTTTTATACTTGATATATAAGAATGTTTATTTAAAATGAACTTAAGACATTCTGGTGAGCATTTTTATTAAGAATATAAGTCACATTAGTTGGTTGATGTGATTAGTTAAACTGATTACGTTTAAAAAAATTGACGTGAAAAATGGATAAGTATTCTTTAGTTAGAATATCATATAAGTAAAAATTTACCGGTGGTTACAGTAGGGCAATTTTGAGGACCAAATTTAAATTTTTTTATGACATTTACGAGCTAAACTTTATTCTTAATAAAGCTTCTCATGGATAGGAATTATATGACCAGCACAAATGGGAGATGAAGCGATTTTGTAGAGGTTGCTTTAGAAAGTAGAAAATGGGAGATGAAGTGATGCAGGTTTTATTGACCAGGTTTTAATATTTATAATGTCTCGTTATACCTATGGTCTACTGATAAGTGTCTAAATACTCATTATTTTTGTACTGTTTAGAATGCCAAAAACATCTGAAAACACTCAGAAATGCATCAAAATGATGAAAATATCACAAATAAGTGTTTTTTGTGTTTTAAATGCAAAAATACCAAAATCAGATGAAAAACGTATTAAGTTTGCATATTTGGCAGTTTTAGTCCCCCAAGTTTCAAAAGTTGTCAAAAATAGTCCCTGGTAAATCAAAATAAAGTAAAAAATCATTTAAGGTCCAATGGATTCAAAAGTTGTCAAAACAAACCCTTCAAAGTTTAAAAATTACAAAATGACAACTTTAGTCCCTAAAGTTTGAAAAATGTCAAAAAAATAGTCCTCGGATATTTAAAAATGGAAAATTATCAAATATTATCCTTGTACTATTCAAATGTGGCATAATTGGTCCTTATGATGAACTTTGGAGAAATTACATGTTTGGTCCCTGAAGTTTCAAAAATGACATAAATTACCCTTGGGCGTATAAAAATTGGAAACTAGCATTTATGGTCCTTTGGTAAATGAAACTTGGCAAGTTTAACCCTTGTATGAGCTTTGGAAATGTTACAAGTTCAGTCCTTTAAGTTTGCAAAAATTACATGAAAGGTCCTTGTGTTATTAAAGCTACAAAACCAAACGGACTCATTCTATTAACCCAAATAAAAAACACAAACCCAGCAAGCCCAAAGCCTAAAGCCCAAACCCGGTTTAAATAAAAAACCGCCCTCACTGTTCACTCCTCTCTCCCACTTCTGCAACCACGAAACCAGGTGGTTTCACCACCTGTTTTCCCCACCTCTCCACCTCACCACTGCCTCTACACCTGTCTAACCACCCCCCTCCACCTCTACATACACCCAAAATCCATTTAATGCAATAACCTGCTCGAAATACTTTTGGCGCCAATTTTCCAAATGGACGAATATGATGTATTAGAAAGATCCAATGGCTGAGAATAGGTGGGAAATGTTCAGATGTCGACAAGGAGTCAAATGAATCATTATAAAGAAAGCTAGAAGCAATGTAAAGAACAAGTAGTGTAATTTAGATTAGGTAATGTCGTTTTTAGTTAAATTTCAATTTCCAGTGTTTATTTAAGCTTCCAAGTACTTTTTTATGTAATAACAGTGTATTGTAAACCTTTCTCAGTTATTAATTTCAAATTTGAAATACGAATTCAGTGTATGCCATTTTCAAGCTTAAAATTCTCAAAATATTCAAAAGTTGTTTGTAGTTGATAATATGAACTCAGTAAGCTCATATAAGCTCTTAGTAGTTTGTTTAAGCTGTTAGAAACATTCAAAACTCAGTTTAAGTTTCAAAAAGAAAAATTCCCAAAAATACTAAAAAAATAGTTGTAAAATCAAAAATCATTGACTATGGTGAATGAAGCTGAAGCAGGGTAATCTATGGATTGTTTTTGGGTTAGAAGCTTTATGGTAAGCTGTTAGGAGTGGTATTAATCACTGGTTCATGGTCTTTGGCTGGAAAACAGTTGTAAGCTATTTCTAAGAATTTTTGCATTTCACTATATAAGTAGTTTAAAGCTTTATTCTTGGTAAATTTATGTTTCTTAGCTATAGTTAAGTAAAAATAAACATTAAAGCAGGTTGCTTGTTATTTAGAATTAGTAGTTGCTTTAAAATCTCATTTTTACAATTTTTATAGCATATTATTGAATCTTAAGATTTAAGCTTGTATTAATATTGTTTAATGCTTATTTAGTCTTATTATTTGATAATATAAATCCTTTAATCAAGTACATGATCATAATCTGTGAAATCCTTTAAAAACTTCAAAACAGTTTATTTGAAGGGTTGTTTGGTTTACTGTGTAAACTGTATTAGAAGGTTGTTCATTTTATTGCTCTTGGTTGTTTCATGTAATATTAGTCCAATATTACTTAGTGCAACAAAGAAAACTAGTGCTCGTTTTGTAAAAAGTCAAAATTAGTTTTAATCTCAACTTAATTGATAACTGTTAAGATTTTAGAGTACAAATCTCATCAAAGTTGCTTGTAACTTGATACTTTAGCTTAAATTCATCTTATTATAGCTTCTTATAACTTACTCAGTCCATAAAATCAAATCAAAGTTCATAAAAGTCAAAGTCTTAGTGTAATTTAGAAAGTCAAAAGTTGAAAAACCAGTTGGGGAAACTTTGTTGAATTTTCATTGCTTCATTTTTAAACCAAAATCACTGAAATTGTGATATGTTTGAGATTGGTTGGTCAAGTATTGAAAACTGAATTTTTCCAAATTTTTGCAAACTGTTTCAAGTGTCAAATAAGCTGTGGAATAAGCTGTCTCATGCCCTGTGTCAGCAACTGTTGATTTTCATCAAACTTGTAGATAAGCTAGCTTGTTCACCGTAGCTTGTTAGAGGCTGGTTTTTGGTCAAAATGAATTTTGCTAGGTGATCTTGAAAACTCATTATCTGTTTTTCCCCTTAGCTTATTAGGATTGCTTATGCGTGTGCTTAAAGGTGCCCCCATAATTGCTGTTTGCTAGTATTAATCTCATAGGCTCTAATCTTATTAAGGCATCATTAGTGGTCTAGAGTAGTATTAATTAGTTACATTAGGCTTATTATAGTGTACTTTAGCTCTGCTAATCATTTAGCTAAATTTGGTAGCTTATAGCTTATTCTAGTAGCGTATTTAGAACTGCTTATCACTACAGCTTTTAAATCCTTCACATAAGCCCTAGCTTTTATATTTTTCATAGACTTAGAATATAATTTTAGAATTTACTTGAAATTTTCATAATTTTCTGCCACTGTTTGCTATTTTTCTCTATTTAAATCTAGTTTTTAATTCTTTTTAATTAGCTTTTATTACAAATAAATCAGAAAAAGTTTAAAAAAATATGTTTTCAATTTTCCTAGATTAAGATAAATATAAAAAGCCAAAAAAAAATATTTTCCCATAATTTTCTTAGTTTAAATAGTATTTTCTAGCATTTTAATTAGTTTTAAATAGTTTTTAATTAATAATAAATATATAAAAGTCTAAAAAATATATTTTCAGTTTTAAAATAAGTTTTATCATATTTTAGATTTTTATAAGTTATAATTTCATTTTTCTAGGTTAATTTTATATTTTCTTGTATTTTAGTGCATTTTAAATAATTAACAAATAGTTTTTAATTAATAATAATTAGATAAATAGTTTTAAAAATAATTTTCTTTTTCCAATAATTTTCTAGTATAATTAGGATTGTAAAAATGTATTTTTCATATCCGTAGGTATTTTCCTTCTTTATTTTCACGTTTTATTTCGCACGTTACGTAGTTTTTAATTTAAACGTTTATTTTAGGTTTTAAACGTTCATCATTTTAAATATAGTGATAGCGTTTATTTAATATAATTTATCTTTTTAATTTTCTTTAATTTGCATTTAAGCCCCTGTAATTTATAAACTTTCTCTTTAGGTATAATTATTCCAATTCTCAAATCTTTTCCCATTCAATATCACCCGATCACAGATTCGTTGTACTACAGTGTTCACACCTCGTTGGGACTTAACGACCCGGGGAAACACTAAACTCCTCTTTTAAGTTTATTACGGTTGACCATTCACAAGTGGTCAGCTTGTGTGATTAAACTTGACTGTTCAGGAGCGAATCAAATTTTGGCGCCGCTGCCGGGGAGGTGTGCTGCGTTCTACGAATTTGAAGTATCAGTGATTCTTGAATATACACCCATTGTATATTTACCATCTTTGTCCACATTTACTTGTTTTCATATAAAACCAAAATTATCGTGAAGTTAATTCGTTTGACGGATCGATTTCCAAAAACATTTTTTTTCAAGTTTTCAACAAACACAAAAACCCAAAAAGATTTTCTTTCTTATGTTTACAAAATGTTTTTCAAAAATACCAAAAATATTCCTCTTTACCCTCTTACCCTTTTTGATTCTGTATCCCTTTACCCTCTATCCATTTGATTCTAACTTCTTCTATTCTCATGGAATCTCTCAACTACGACGAATTCTGGAACGAATTTGAAAAACTTCATACTTTATCACAAATGTCAAGAATTCGTGTTGTTCGTGATGATCCATTAATTCTGCGTAGGGAAATGGAACGAGAAACCGCGGTGACAAAATACCAGGTACTTCCCTCTGATAATGGAGGTGCTAAATACGTCCAACCTACGGTTATCCAAAGATCTAACCCCTCAATTGCTCCTAAGCCGTCTAAAATTGATCCTAAACTTTCACAATTTACGGTTAAAAGCAAGCATGCAGAATTTAGACCGGTGACTAGCAAGAATGACTTGCCTAATCTTCACGTTTCTCAAGAACCTGAACCAGACCATAACGAAGTGGTGGAAATTGCTAGCTCTCAGAGCACACCACTTGTCCTACCTCCGGATTTTTCAAAATGTTCTTCGAGGATTAATAGTCATTCAGATCACCATGTTGGTTTTGTTGATTCTTTGAATGAACCAATTCCTTCTCATAACTCTCAAATGGAATCGTTTATTCCTTGTGTCGGTTGTGGTGAGCCTCTTTTGGTTCACCCTGTCGCTGGTGTACGTGTGTACAGTGTGGTAATGATATTCATAACAGGAGTTGTTTGTTTTGTGGTTCGAGGAATTCATTTGATTATGATCCTAATCTGAACTCATTTAACGACCCCTCAAACTTTTCCAATTACCCACCACAGCCCGACTTATCTTCATATAATCAACATAACTGCTATGAATTTTGTGGAGGTCCTCACCAAGGATTTGAGTGTCAATTCGGAAACACGTTTGTCTATGAACAGTTTTCCGGTGATGCTCAGAACTTTGGTTATGACCAATATCCATATAATTCACCAGTCCAGACTCAACAGTTTTACTGTTGTGAATATTGTGGAGGTCCCCATTTCAGCTCTGATTGTCAAACAGGGAATCCATTTCCTTGTAACAATTATGACTATCCATATCACGACCAACCTCCACAGTGCCAAATGACTCAAACTCCTCAGCAAACCCAACAAGACACTTATCTAGAGCTTCTAGAGTCAGTGAAAAGAACTGAGGAGTTGAGTAAAACAGCATTTCAAAATGCTCCCAGTTTTTCTTGTGAATATTGTGGGGGTCCTCATGATGATTATCAATGTCAACCTTCCGGTTTTGACAAATCTCCACTCCCACAATGTCCCGTCATTCAAAATTCACATGAGAAATCCATGGAAGAATTGCTAGCTGAAGAGCAGGCTGCTAAAATAAATTCCCAAATTGCCTTTGAAAAATCTATTAGGGAATCAATTGCAAAAGAAAAAGCAGCCAGATCTAGCTCTCAATTTCGTTTTATTCCTGATGACAGTGATGATGAGGATGCACTTGGTATCCTACAATTTTATAAAGATTCATCAAGTTCATCAGTTGATATCCCAGCAGTTGAGGTTCATTCTCAAACAACTGCTATCACACCCGAAGCTCCCACTCACTCTCTGAACATGGGGACGAGCATCTTGACACTGTTCCTGAAAAGGAATCGGACGAATTCATAAAGTCTAGTGTTGAGAACCTTGTCCCAATCCCGAGAGAGTCACAGGAACTTCTGAGCATATATGTGATTCTTTCCCCTCGAGTGTTCAAAAGATCATTTTGAGACTTTCTTCGATTTTAGCGATAATTGTAAATCTTATGGGGACATTGAGAATATTGAGGCATCACTTTCACATTTTGATGTTGATCCTCTTCTTGAGGAGTTCACCGATGAACTCACTCACATCATTCCACTTTCATCGGAAAGTGATGATGATCTCTTTGATTTCAAAGCCAACCTAGGAGAAATTGAAAGTCTCCTTTGTAATGATCGTTCACTCACTTCTCACCCTAACAGTCCAATAGAGAATGTTAATCACCTTGTTCCCGAAGCATTCAAAGCTACTTTTACTAATCCTCTACTTGAATTCGACTCTGAATTCACTTTAATTTCTGAGAATCCACTCTTTGATACTCAGATTGAGGATAGTGATGAGTCTACAGTGGAACTAGGGTTCACAGACTTACATCACGTGAATGATTCTCTTTACGAGGAGTTCTCATTTGAACTCACTCATATCATATCTCCACCTGAGTATGATAACTTCCACTTTGATCTAGACAAAAATGATTTTTGTGTTCTGGAGGGAAATGTTCTCAACCATGAGAACTTGCTTGATATCAAAATCCCATCCCTCCCGCCCAGAATATGTCTTGATCAAATGAGTTTAATGATGAGATTCATGATCCAGAAATCATGAATTCTCCTTCTGATGATGATGAGTTAGTCATGATGTTTATCATGACTTTCTTTCTCTTCTTCACCTATCATGTGGCTTCTCCTGTTCTTCACTCCTTCGGAATGAAGACATTATTTTGACCCCGCATTTTCATTTATCATTTTTGAGCCGGTTCTATGTATATCTCATCAGTGTGGAACTTTCACGTACTTCAATGTTTATACAAACATCTTGAATGAAAGTCCAATGGAGATTGTCTCTTCCACTCACTTCCCCATGAACAAATTAATTCGGGGTCGAGTCAAGCTAGCGACTCGGTAATCAAAAACAATAGTTAAACATGGGTTTTCACCCGTGTGTAACACCCTAGTGTGGGGGAGATGCCCCACATGTTGTATATAGATCTAAAAAAAATGAATGAAAATTGTAAATATTAAAAAAAAGAGAATAATTGTTGTGTTTCTACACTTAGCTAGTAATGTTATCTTTTTACGTTCAAGGATTCGGCATAACAGCCGGGACTTTGAATATTGAGGACAATATTCATTTCTAAGTGTGGGGGGAAATTCTGGCGAATTTGATCATAAATGTACCCTTTTAGTCCCTTTTTCCCCCAAAATGGCCAAATTTAAAAAAAAAATAGTGGAAGTACTATGTACTAAACACAACAAATGGTAATCAGTCCACCATGTCTAACCCACATAAGGATTGGCTAATCCAGGAGCAAACGTCTCTTGGTAAAGATATCTCAAATCCGTTGACGGCTTGCAATTTGCCCAAAATTGTATGGTGTTCAACTCACCATATCTTTAATTAGTGAAGAGTTGGCTAGCCCGCAAGTTTATGGCTTGTGGTAAAGGCAGTGGAAAAACCATAATTGGTAAATCGACTCACCAAAGATAATTTATCTAAGAGTTGGCTAGTCCAGAAGCAAACGGCTTCTGGTAAAGACAAATCAAAACCGTTGAAAGCTGGTGATTTGCTCAAAATCATTTGGTTATCATTGTACCAAGGTTCTTACTTGAACTGAAACAATTGGCTACTCCAGAAGTAATGGCTTTTGGTAAAGAGATGAAATCCATTAATTTTTCATAAAAGATTGCTAGGGACTAGCAATATCTTAGTGTGGGGGATTGATAAGTGTCTAAATACTCATCATTTTTGTACTGTTTAGAATGCCAAAAACATCTGAAAACACTCAGAAATGCATCAAAATGATGAAAATATCACAAATAAGTGTTTTATGTGTTTTAAATGCAAAAATACCAAAATCAGATGAAAAACGTATTAAGTTTGCATATTTGGCAGTTTTAGTCCCCTAAGTTTCAAAAGTTGTCAAAAATAGTCCCTGGTAAATCAAAATAAAGTAAAAAATCATTTAAGATCCAATGGATTCAAAAGTTGTCAAAACAAACCCTTCAAAGTTTAAAAATTACAAAATGACAACTTTAGTCCCTAAAGTTTGAAAAATGTCAAAAAAATAGTCCTCGGATATTTAAAAATGGAAAATTATCAAATATTATCCTTGTACTATTCAAATGTGGCATAATTGGTCCTTATGGTGAACTTTGGAGAAATTACATTTTTGGTCCCTCAAGTTTCAAAAATGACATAAATTACCCTTGGGCGTATAAAAATTAGAAATTAGCATTTATGGTCCTTTGGTAAATGAAACTTGGCAAGTTTAACCCTTGTATGAGCTTTGGAAATGTTACAAGTTCAGTCCTTTAAGTTTGCAAAAATTACATGAAAGGTCCTTGTGTTATTAAAGCTACAAAACCAAACGGACTCATTCTATTAACCCAAAATAAAAACACAAACCCAAACAAGCCCAAAGCCCAAACCCGGTTTAAATAAAAACCGCCCTCACCACTGTTCACTCCTCTCTCCCACTTCTGCAACCACGAAACCAGGTGGTTTCACCACCTGTTTTCCCCACCTCACCACTGCCTCTACACCTGTCTAACCACCCCCTCCACCTCTACATACACCCAAAATCCATTTAATGCAATAACCTGCTCGAAAGACTTTGGCCCAATTTTCCAAATGGACGAATATGATGTATTAGAAAGATCCAATGGCTGAGAATAGGTGGGAAATGTTCAGATGTCGACAAGGAGTCAAATGAATCATTATAAAGAAAGCTAGAAGCAATGTAAAGAACAAGTAGTGTAATTTAGATTAGGTAATGTCGTTTTTAGTTAAATTTCAATTTCCAGTGTTTATTTAAGCTTCCAAGTACTTTTTTATGTAATAACAGTGTATTGTAAACCTTTCTCAGTTATTAATTTCAAATTTGAAATACGAATTCAGTGTATGCCATTTTCAAGCTTAAAATTCTCAAAATATTCAAAAGTTGTTTGTAGTTGATAATATGAACTCAGTAAGCTCATATAAGCTCTTAGTAGTTTGTTTAAGCTGTTAGAAACATTCAAAACTCAGTTTAAGTTTCAAAAAGAAAAATTCCCAAAAATACTAAAAAAATAGTTGTAAAATCAAAAATCATTGACTATGGTGAATGAAGCTGAAGCAGGGTAATCTATGGATTGTTTTTGGGTTAGAAGCTTTATGGTAAGCTGTTAGGAGTGGTATTAATCACTGGTTCATGGTCTTTGGCTGGAAAACAGTTGTAAGCTATTTCTAAGAATTTTTGCATTTCACTATATAAGTAGTTTAAAGCTTTATTCTTGGTAAATTTATGTTTCTTAGCTATAGTTAAGTAAAAATAAACATTAAAGCAGGTTGCTTGTTATTTAGAATTAGTAGTTGCTTTAAAATCTCATTTTTACAATTTTTATAGCATATTATTGAATCTTAAGATTTAAGCTTGTATTAATATTGTTTAATGCTTATTTAGTCTTATTATTTGATAATATAAATCCTTTAATCAAGTACATGATCATAATCTGTGAAATCCTTTAAAAACTTCAAAACAGTTTATTTGAAGGGTTGTTTGGTTTACTGTGTAAACTGTATTAGAAGGTTGTTCATTTTATTGCTCTTGGTTGTTTCATGTAATATTAGTCCAATATCACTTAGTGCAACAAAGAAAACTAGTGCTTGTTTTGTAAAAAGTCAAAATTAGTTTTAATCTCAACTTAATTAATAACTGTTAAGATTTTAGAGTACAAATCTCATCAAAGTTGCTTGTAACTTGATACTTTAGCTTAAATTCATCTTATTATAGCTTCTTATAACTTACTCAGTCCATAAAATCAAATCAAAGTTCATAAAAGTCAAAGTCTTAGTGTAATTTAGAAAGTCAAAAGTTGAAAAAACCAGTTTTGAGGAAACTTTGTTGAATTTTCATTTCTTCATTTTTAAACCAAAATCATTGAAATTGTGATATGTTTGAGATTGGTTGGTCAAGTATTGAAAACTGAATTTTTCAAAATTTTTGCAAACTGTTTCAAGTGTCAAATAAGCTGTGGAATAAGCTGTCTCATGTCCTGTGTCAGCAACTGTTGATTTTCATCAAACTTGTAGATAAGCTAGCTTGTTCACCGTAGCTTGTTAGAGGCTGGTTTTTGGTCAAAATGGATTTTGCTAGGTGATCTTGAAAACTCATTATCTGTTTTTCCCCTTAGCTTATTAGGATTGCTTATGCGTGTGCTTAAAGGTGCCCCCATAATTGCTGTTTGCTAGTATTAATCTCATAGGCTCTAATCTTATTAAGGCATCATTAGTGGTCTAGAGTAGTATTAATTAGTTACATTAGGCTTATTATAGTGTACTTTAGCTCTGCTAATCATTTAGCTAAATTTGGTAGCTTATAGCTTATTCTAGTAGCTTATTTAGAACTGCTTATCACTACAGCTTTTAAATCCTTCACATAAGCCCTAGATTTTATATTTTTCATAGACTTAGAATATAATTTTAGAATTTCCTTGAATTTTTCATAATTTTCTGCCACTGTTTGCTATTTTTCTCTATTTAAATCTAGTTTTTAATCCTTTTTAATTAGCTTTTATTAAAAATAAATCAGAAAAAGTTTAAAAAAATATGTTTTCAATTTTCCTAGATTAAGATAAATATAAAAAGCCAAAAAAAATATTTTTCCATAATTTTCTTAGTTTAAATAGTATTTTCTAGCATTTTAATTAGTTTTAAATAGTTTTTAATTAATAATAAATATATAAAAAGTCTAAAAAATATATTTTCAGTTTTAAAATAAGTTTTATCATATTTTAGATTTTTATAAGTTATAATTTCATTTTTCTAGGTTAATTTTATATTTTCTTGTATTTTAGTGCATTTTAAATAATTAACAAATAGTTTTTAATTAATAATAATTAGATAAATAGTTTTAAAAATAATTTTCTTTTTCCAATAATTTTCTAGTATAATTAGGATTGTAAAAATGTATTTTTCATATCCGTAGGTACTTTCCTTCTTTATTTTCACGTTTTATTTCGCACATTACGTAGTTTTTAATTTAAACGTTCATTTTAGGTTTTAAACGTTCATCATTTTAAATATAGTGATAGCGTTTATTTAATATAATTTATCTTTTTAATTTTCTTTAATTTGCATTTAAGCCCCTGTAATTTATAAACTTTCTCTTTAGGTATAATTATTCCAATTCTCAAATCTTTTCCCATTCAATATCACCCGATCACAGATTCGTTGTACTACAGTGTTCACACCTCGTTGGGACTTAACGACCCGGGGAAACACTAAACTCCTCTTTTAAGTTTATTACGGTTGACCATTCACAAGTGGTCAGCTTGTGTGATTAAACTTGATTGTTCAGGAGCTAATCAAATTTTGGCGCCGCTGCCGGGAGGTGCGCTGCTTCTACGATTTGAAGTATCAGTGATTCTTGAATATACACCCATTGTATATTTACCATCTTTGTCCACATTTACTTGTTTTCATATAAAACCAAAATTATCGTGAAGTTAATTCGTTTGACGGATCGATTTCCAAAAACATTTTTTTTCAAGTTTTCAACAAACACAAAAACCCAAAAAGATTTTCTTTCTTATGTTTACAAAATGTTTTTCAAAAATACCAAAAATATTCCTCTTTACCCTCTTACCCTTTTTGATTCTGTATCCCTTTACCCTCTATCCATTTGATTCTAACTTCTTCTATTCTCATGGAATCTCTCAACTACTTAACGATTCTGGAACGAATTTAAAAAACTTCATACTTTATCACAAATGTCAAGAATTCGTGTTGTTCGTGATGATCCATTAATTCTGCGTAGGGAAATGGAACGAGAAACCGCGGTGACAAAATACCAGGTACTTCCCTCTGATAATGGAGGTGCTAAATACGTCCAACCTACGGTTATCCAAAGATCTAACCCCTCAATTGCTCCTAAGCCGTCTAAAATTGATCCTAAACTTTCACAATTTACGGTTAAAAGCAAGCATGCAGAATTTAGACCGGTGACTAGCAAGAATGACTTGCCTAATCTTCACGTTTCTCAAGAACCTGAACCAGAGACCATAACGGAAGTGGTGGAAATTGCTAGCTCTCTGAGCACACCACTTGTCCTACCTCCGGATTTTTCAAAATGTTCTTCGAGGATTAATAGTCATTCAGATCACCATGTTGGTTTTGTTGATTCTTTGAATGAACCAATTCCTTCTCATAACTCTCAAATGGAATCGTTTATTCCTTGTGTCGGTTGTGGTGAGCCTCTTTTTGGTTCACCCTGTCGCTGGTGTACGTGTGTACAGTGTGGTAATGATATTCATAACGGGAGTTGTTTGTTTTGTGGTTCGAGGAATTCATTTGATTATGATCCTAATCCGAACTCATTTAACGACCCCTCAAACTTTTCCAATTACCCACCACAGCCCGACTTATCTTCATATAATCAACATAACTGCTGTGAATTTTGTGGAGGTCCTCACCAAGGATTTGAGTGTCAATTCGGAAACACGTTTGTCTATGAACAGTTTTCCGGTGATGCTCAGAACTTTGGTTATGACCAATATCCATATAATTCACCAGCCGACTCAACAGTTTTACTTTGTGAATATTGTGGAGGTCCCCATTTCAGCTCTGATTGTCAAACAGGGAATCCATTTCCTTGTAACAATTACGACTATCCATATCACGACCAACCTCCACAGCGCCAAATGACTCAAACTCCTCAGCAAACCCAACAAGACACTTATCTAGAGCTTCTGGAGTCAGGGAAAAGAACTGAGGAGTTGAGTAAAACAGCATTTCAAAATGCTCCCAGTTTTTCTTGTGAATATTGTGGGGGTCCTCATGATGATTATCAATGTCAACCTTCCGGTTTTGACAAATCTCCACTCCCACAATGTCCCGTCATTCAAAATTCACATGAGAAATCCATGGAAGAATTGCTAGTCAAGAGCAGCTGTCGCTAAAATAAATTCCCAAATTACCTTTGAAAAATCTGTTAGGGAATCAATTGCAAAAGAAAAAGCACCATCTAGCTCTCAATTTAGTTTTATTCCTGATGACAGTGATGATGAGGATGCACTTGGTATCCTACAATTTTATAAAGATTCATCAAGTTCATCAGTTGATATCCCAGCAGTTGAGGTTCATTCTCAAACAACTGCTATCACACCCGAAGCTCCCACTCACTCTCTGAACATGGGGGACGAGCATCTTGACACTGTTCCTGAAAAGGAATCGGACGAATTCATAAAGTCTAGTGTTGAGAACCTTGTCCCAATCCCGAGAGAGTCACAGGGAACTTCTGAGCATATATGTGATTCTCTTTCCCCTCTTGAGTGTTCAAAAGATCATTTTGAGACTTTCTTCGATTTTAGCGATAATTGTAAATCTTATGGGGACATTGAGAATATTGAGGCATCACTTTCACATTTTGATGTTGATCCTCTTCTTGAGGAGTTCACCGATGAACTCACTCACATCATTCCACTTTCATCGGAAAGTGATGATGATCTCTTTGATTTCAAAGCCAACCTAGGAGAAATTGAAAGTCTCCTTTGTAATGATCGTTCACTCACTTCTCACCCTAACAGTCCAATAGAGAATGTTAATCACCTTGTTCCCGAAGCATTCAAAGCTACTTTCACTAATCCTCTACTTGAATTCGACTCTGAATTCACTTTAATTTCTGAGAATCCACTCTTTGATACTCAGATTGAGGATAGTGATGAGTCTACAGTGGAACTAGGGTTCACAGACTTACATCACGTGAATGATTCTCTTTACGAGGAGTTCTCCTTTGAACTCACTCATATCATATCTCCACCTGAGTATGATAACTTCCACTTTGATCTAGACAAAAATGATTTTTGTGTTCCGAAGGGAAATGTTCTCAACCATGAGAACTTGCTTGATATCAAAATCCCATCCCTCCCGCCGCAATATGTCTTGATCAAATGAGCTTAATGATGAGATTCATGATCCGTAAATCATGAATTCTCCTTCTAATGATGATGAGTTAGTCATGATGTTTATCATGACTTTCTTTCTCTTCTTCACCTATCATGTGGCTTCTCCTGTTCTTCACTCCTTCGGGAATGAAGACATTATCTTTGATCCCGGCATTTTCATTTATCATTTGTGAGCCGGTTCTATGTATATCTCATCGGTGTGGAACTTTCACGTACTTCAATGTTTATACAAACATCTTGAATGAAAGTTCGATGGAGATTGTCTCTTCCACTTACTTCCCCATGAACAAATTAATCCGGGGTCGAGTCAAGCTAGCGACTCGGTAATCAAAAACAGTAGTTAAACATGGGTTTTCACCCGTGTGTACCACCCTAGTGTGGGGGAGATGCCCCACATGTTGTATATAGATCTAAAAAATGAATGAAAATTGTAAATATTAAAAAAGAGAATAATTGTTGTGTTTCTACACTTGGCTAGTAATGTTATCTTTTTACGTTCAAGGATTCGGCATAATAGCCGGGACTTTGAATATTGAGGACAATATTCATTTCTAAGTGTGGGGGGAAATTCTGGCGAATTTGATCATAAATGTACCCTTTTAGTCCCTTTTTCCCCCAAAATGGCCAAATTTTAAAATTTTTTAGTGGAAGTACTATGTACTAAACACAACAAATGGTAATCAGTCCACCATGTCTAACCCACATAAGGATTGGCTAATCCAGGAGCAAACGGCTCTTGGTAAAGATATCTCAAACCCGTTGACGGCTTGCAATTTGCCCAAAATTGTATGGTGTTCAACTCACCATATCTTTAATTAGTGAAGAGTTGGCTAGCCCGCAAGTTTATGGCTTGTGGTAAAGGCAGTGGAAAACCATAATTGGTAATCGACTCACCAAAGATAATTTATCTAAGAGTTGGCTAGTCCAGAAGCAAACGGCTTCTGGTAAAGACAAATCAAAACCGTTGAAAGCTGGTGATTTGCTCAAAATCATTTGGTTATCATTGTACCAAGGTTCTTACTTGAACTGAAACAATTGGCTACTCCAGAAGTAATGGCTTTTGGTAAAGAGATGAAATCCATTAATTTTTCATAAAAGATTGCTAGGGACTAGCAATATCTTAGTGTGGGGGATTGATAAGTGTCTAAATACTCATCATTTTTGTACTGTTTAGAATGCCAAAGGTTCTTACTTGAATGCCAAAGGTTATCATTGTACCAAGGTTCTTACTTGAACTGTTTAGAATGCCAAAAACATCTGAAAACACTCAGAAATGCATCAAAATAATGAAAATATCACAAATAAGTGTTTTATGTGTTTTAAATGCAAAAATACCAAAATCAGATGAAAAACGTATTAAGTTTGCATATTTGGCAGTTTTAGTCCCCCAAGTTTCAAAAGTTGTCAAAAATAGTCCCTGGTAAATCAAAATAAAGTAAAAAATCATTTAAGATCCAATGGATTCAAAAGTTGTCAAAACAAACCCTTCAAAGTTTAAAAATTACAAAATGACAACTTTAGTCCCTAAAGTTTGAAAAATGTCAAAAAAATAGTCCTCGGATATTTAAAAATAGAAAATTATCAAATATTATCCTTGTACTATTCAAATGTGGCATAATTGGTCCTTATGGTGAAATTTGGAGAAATTACATTTTTGGTCCCTCAAGTTTCAAAAATGACATAAATTACCCTTGGGCGTATAAAAATTGGAAATTAGCATTTATGGTCCTTTGGTAAATGAAACTTGGCAAGTTTAACCCTTGTATGAGCTTTGGAAATGTTACAAGTTCAGTCCTTTAAGTTTGCAAAAATTACATGAAAGGTCCTTGTGTTATTAAAGCTACAAAACCAAACGGACTCATTCTATTAACCCAAAATAAAAACACAAACCCAAAGAAGCCCAAAGCCCAAACCCGGTTTAAATAAAAAACCGCCCACTGTTCACTCCTCTCCCACTTCTGCAATCCACGAAAACCGTGTGGTTTCACCACCGCTTTTCCCCACCTCTCCACCTCACCACCCTCTACACTGTCTAACCACCCCTCCACCTCTACATACACCCAAAATCCATTTAATGCAATAACCGCCGAAGACTTTGGCGCCAATTTTCCAAATGGACGAATATGATGTATTAGAAAGATCCAATGGCTGAGAATAGGTGGGAAATGTTCAGATGTCGACAAGGAGTCAAATGAATCATTATAAAGAAAGCTAGAAGCAATGTAAAGAACAAGTAGTGTAAATTAGATTAGGTAATATTGTTTTAGTTAAATTTCAATTTCCAGTGTTTATTTAAGCTTCCAAGTACTTTTTTGTAATAACAAGTGTATTGTAAACCTTTCTCGCTTATTAATTTCAAATTTGAAATACGAATTCAGTGTATGCCATTTTCAAGCTTAAAATTCTCAAAATATTCAAAAGTTGTTTGTAGTTGATAATATGAACTCAGTAAGCTCATATAAGCTCTTAGTAGTTTGTTTAAGCTGTTAGAAACATTCAAAACTCAGTTTAAGTTTCAAAAAGAAAAATTCCCAAAAATACTAAAAAAATAGTTGTAAAATCAAAAATCATTGACTATGGTGAATGAAGCTGAAGCAGGGTAATCTATGGATTGTTTTTAGGTTAGAAGCTTTATGGTAAGCTGTTAGGAGTGGTATTAATCACTGGTTCATGGTCTTTGGCTGGAAAACAGTTGTAAGCTATTTCTAAGAATTTTTGCATTTCACTATATAAGTAGTTTAAAGCTTTATTCTTGGTAAATTTATGTTTCTTAGCTATAGTTAAGTAAAAATAAACATTAAAGCAGGTTGCTTGTTATTTAGAATTAGTAGTTGCTTTAAAATCTCATTTTTACAATTTTTATAGCATATTATTGAATCTTAAAATTTAAGCTTGTATTAATATTGTTTAATGCTTATTTAGTCTTATTATTTGATAATATAAATCATTTAATCAAGTACATGATCATAATCTGTGAAATCCTTTAAAAACTTCAAAACAGTTTATTTGAAGGGTTGTTTGGTTTACTGTGTAAACTGTATTAGAAGGTTGTTCATTTTATTGCTCTTGGTTGTTTCATGTAATATTAGTCCAATATCACTTAGTGCAACAAAAAAAACTAGTGCTTGTTTTGTAAAAAGTCAAAATTAGTTTTAATCTCAACTTAATTGATAACTGTTAAGATTTTAGAGTACAAATCTCATCAAAGTTGCTTGTAACTTGATACTTTAGCTTAAATTCATCTTATTATAGCTTCTTATAACTTACTCAGTCCATAAAATCAAATCAAAGTTCATAAAATTCAAAGTCTTAGTGTAATTTAGAAAGTCAAAAGTTGAAAAAACCAGTTTTGAGGAAACTTTGTTGAATTTTCATTTCTTCAGTTTTAAACCAAAATCATTGAAATTGTGATATGTTTGAGATTGGTTGGTCAAGTATTGAAAACTGAATTTTTCAAAATTTTTGCAAACTGTTTCAAGTGTCAAATAAGCTGTGGAATAAGCTTCTCATGCCCTGTGGTCAGAATCGCTTGATTTTCATCAAACTTGTAGATAAGCTAGCTTGTTCACCGTAGCTTGTTAGAGGCTGGTTTTTGGTCAAAATGAATTTTGCTAGGTGATCTTGAAAACTCATTATCTGTTTTTCCCCTTAGCTTATTAGGATTGCTTATGCGCTGCTTAAAGGTGCCCCCATAATTGCTGTTTGCTAGTATTAATCTCATAGGCTCTAATATTATTAAGGCATCATTAGTGGTCTAGAGTAGTATTAATTAGTTACATTAGGCTTATTATAGTGTACTTTAGCTCTGCTAATCATTTAGCTAAATTTGGTAGCTTATAGCTTATTCTAGTAGCTTATTTAGAACTGCTTATCACTACAGCTTTTAAATCCTTCACATAAGCCCTAGCTTTTATATTTTTCATAGACTTAGAATATAATTTTAGAATTTCCTTGAATTTTCATAATTTTCTGCCAATGCTTTGCTATTTTTCTCTATTTAAATCTAGTTTTTAATCCTTTTTAATTAGCTTTTATTAAAAATAAATCAGAAAAAGTTTAAAAAAATATGTTTTCAATTTTCCTAGATTAAGATAAATATAAAAAGCCAAAAAAAATATTTTTCCATAATTTTCTTAGTTTAAATAGTATTTTCTAGCATTTTAATTAGTTTTAAATAGTTTTTAATTAATAATAAATATATAAAAAGTCTAAAAAATATATTTTCAGTTTTAAAATAAGTTTTATCATATTTTAGATTTTTATAAGTTATAATTTCATTTTTCTAGGTTAATTTTATATTTTCTTGTATTTTAGTGCATTTTAAATAATTAACAAATAGTTTTTAATTAATAATAATTAGATAAATAGTTTTAAAAATAATTTTCTTTTTCCAATAATTTTCTAGTATAATTAGGATTGTAAAAATGTATTTTTCATATCCGTAGGTATTTTCCTTCTTTATTTTCACGTTTTATTTCGCACGTTACGTAGTTTTTAATTTAAACGTTCATTTTAGGTTTTAAACGTTCATCATTTTAAATATAGTGATAGCGTTTATTTAATATAATTTATCTTTTTAATTTTCTTTAATTTGCATTTAAGCCCCTCTAATTTATAAACTTTCTCTTTAGGTATAATTATTCCAATTCTCAAATCTTTTCCCATTCAATATCACCCGATCACAGATTCGTTGTACTACATGTTCACACCTCGCTGGGACTTAACGACCCGGGGAAACACTAAACTCCTCTGGATTTAATTGCTTTGGTTTAAGGCTGTCTGGCTTTTATTACGGTTGACCATTCACAAGTGGTTAGCTTGGGTGATAAAACCTGACGGTTTGCCATCAATCAAATCTAATGCACTAACGGGCAGTGTACCCGGTCGTGTGTAGTGTAGTATTCGGTAAAACCGAGGTCGTCCCAAGAGCTATGTGTATGGATTAATACTAAGTCTAGGTGTCACAGATTTTAATATTTTGATAAGAATTAACTAATTAATTACTAAAACAAATAAAGGAAAAGATGTGATCAATAGAGGAGAGTGGTGCTAACCTAGTTACTCATCCTAACTAGTAATGTTTACGTCTATTTACTTCCAATTACTTTAGGTGGGGTCAAAGTCGAGAGGACAACATTTGGTCAGTTCGCCCTAACCTATCAGCAAATAGCCACCACTGGAGAAGTCAGGTGTCCCCTCATAAATCCAGTTATTCCTGGTCCCCTAAGCCAAGTCATTAAGTTCCGCTACATGCTAGACTTATAATAGTGAGTGCCCGGGCGCTAGTATCTTAGACACTCACCCCCTAATTCTTAAGTTCATCCAAACGGTAGGTGATCAGTTAGTCAAATCGCACAAGTAGAAAGGGTCGTCAGTTGGTCATATCTTACCCTTCCCGTCTCAGTCTACTCACTTAGGGTCAGTTGGTCATATATCATAAACAACTAGCCTCTACCGCCATTCAAAACTACCGAAACAAGGGAAGCTACCAATAAACTATGCATGCATACACTTAGAAATAGTTATACGGAAGCAATGTAAAAGCAAACAAAACAATTAAGGAATCATAAGTAGGCCAGTACCAAGAGGTTCTTAGCCGCTCATATTAACTATACAAATCAATTCAAGGTTTAATGTTACAAAATACATGAATCGAAAGTAAAGAAAAGATAAAAAGCTAATGCTTATCGTAGGAGAGTGATTTATCCCTTGGAGATAGCTCCGTATGCTCCTCTAGATCTGCCTTTGGCTTCTTCTCACGTTCTCTGATTGTTGTGTGTGAAATGGGATGCTTTGAAATGCTGGAAATCGTGGGGTATTTATAGGCCAGATCTTGGTTACGGCGTAACTATTAAAAGAGTTACGCCATAATCATCTAATTCTTCGTAAATTGCACTAGAAATGCTGGTTACGGCGTAACCTCAGAAAGGGGTTATGTCGTATCTTCAATAAATATTGGTTACGTCGTAGTTTATGCATGAGTTATGGTGTAATTATCAGCGGCGCGGAACCTCATTTGACCTAATATGGTTACGACGTAATCTTTGGGAGAGTTACGCCGTAATCTTCTGATATGTTGGTTTTCTGAGTCACGCTTTAGTTACGGCGTAATGTGAGAGAGGATTTACGCCGTAACTTCTTCAAAGTGAGCATACTATGATAAATCTTCAATAAACTCTCCAATTCCGCGTCTCTTTAGCTCCAATGCCCGTAATTTTCCTGAAAGTGGAATATAATGAAAAACAAGCGTAAATCCATATAAATGATATAAATTACAAGCATTATCGGGGGAAATTGACACTTAATATTCAGGATAATTTGATGTTATCAAATATCCCCCCACTTGAACTCTATTTGCCCTCAAGTAGACCTTATTCGATAGATTCCTAAAAAGATATCTCCCATTACCTGGAAAATATTAGTTTACAAATCCCTTATGCTAGAATAAAACAAAGCCGAACACCTCACGAAATGGGAGCAAAACAATCAAATCTCTCAACTATTCTAAGTGTCAATTTCGGGGTGATCACTCAATCGCACAGTCATAGAATGTATTCTATCATAAGCTTGGCGGTTACACAAATCTCCACCACTAGAGTTAAGGGCTAAACAATTTTCGAAGGCAATATGGGTAGACACGACAAAGGTTAAGGGTGACTCGTCATTACTAAGATTCAATGCTCGGCCAAGATACCAAAGATTGAGACACGCCATGACTAAAGAGTAGGATAAGACATGTGATATATAAATGGTGTAAAATAAAAATCAAGCAGATAGTCTAAATCTATAACCAAGTCATCACCCTTACCGTCCACCCAAAGTTCAAGTTTTGAAGTTAAGAAACCGGATCATGAAATACTAGGGAGATGTGTCATTAGAGGACGTCATGATGGGCACACCACCTTTTCTTCAACTGTTGGCGCAATTACCAATTCAAATCTTCAAATTTGACCGAGGTGGCCTCCTCGACACTAAATCTATATAAAGCTCATAACATAGTGCTTATAACATCGCACTTTACAATAAACTGAATAACAGAACTATTTTTTTTTCTTTTTCGAATCACATTTATTTATTTATTTTCAACATAAACATAATAACTAAACATAATATCCCCCCACTTGAGATGAACAATAGGAATTCGGGGGATCTTCAATGATCTTTAAGAATATGTCGTCGACGAAAGCGCGATTCCCAAACCTTTCCACTTGAACCTTGAACTTAGGCAAATGATGACTTCCCAATCACAAATAAACACTACAAGGTAGGCTAAGGTGTAGAGGTGTATTGAAACAATATATTGGGTTAACAAAATGAAACGAATGGCTCAGATTTGTGTATCTAGGGGTATCTTGCACTAAAGATGAGTGCAACAAAAGGGTTTCACATGGGGGTCGAGAAGTCAAGGTGACTAATCAATAGACACACAATGGTAGGCTATTTGGGTGATAATCCTATAATACTGCCTTTTTAAACTGAAAAGTCCAAATACATCGAGCTAACTCAACATACCTCGTCTATGGTCTCGAAATGATGCAAAGGCCAAGTTCTAAAGTTTACAAGCTACCGGCACACTCATAATTTTGTGGATTTGTGGTAAAGTTTTGGAAACGGATAAGGCTAATCTCACCATATAATATCAAGGGTTATAAGTGCTCGGCTAAGGTCTAATCTAGTTAGGTTAAGAAAAACATGTCAAAATTTTAAAAATGGCAAAATTTTCTAAATAAACTAGAAAAACGATGGCAAAATAAAGTTCAAGAGACAATTCTACCCCCGTCCCCCCACTTGAATTGTACAAAGTCCCTTTTTTACTAAGCTTTAAATAAAGGTGGAGAGAAAAGTAGAATTAGAGCGAGAACTTCACTAAAATTTGCTCCAAAAAGAAAGAAGGCCTATAAAAAGAGGTTGCCTTCGCATAAGCATCTACGAGCAAACTTCAATACCTGAAATCACACTAACGATAAGCATTATTCTAAAAAATAAAAATGAAAAATGAAAAATAAACCTAACTCACTTTCGTAGGAATCACGGTTGCATTTAACATATGCAACAAGCCTTTTAAACCACTTGGTATCCCAAGTGGATGAGTGAAGTCTCGTGAAGGTTTACAGGGAACACACCCACAAAGTTCATTTAAGATACTAATACAAGGTTATTGTGTTTAAAATGAAAGAAGTAGTGTGGAGATAGTTACGTCGTAACTTTAGAAGGAGTTACGCCGTAACTAGGCAAAACCTGGCATACGCTGCAAAAGTGTAGCTACGGCGTAACCACTGAGATGGGATTACGCCGTAATTAGTAGTGCATATGAAGTTCTGCTGCAATGGGCCTATTACGGCGTAACCATGAGAATGAGTTATGCCGTAGCTCTAGTCAGATCAGCATGCTTCAACAGCAACTTTTCTTCGTTTCCTGCAAAAATGGCTAAAAACACAAAACCCAAAAGAAATAGAAATAAAACAAAAGAAAGGGATAATTCAGGTTGTCTCCCAAAAGAGCAATTTTCTTTATTTACGAGTCTTTAAGTTACACTCCTCGGGGCTTTATGGCGGCCTTTGGACTTGGCCAACTTCCTCCACGTCCTTCATCAAGTTATGTCTGACCCAAGCGACATTGATAGCAGTGCAGGGGTATTCTTTGGTCCCCATCTTCCGAACTTTGCAAAATTTTTCGTCCGGCCCCAAATGATACCTAGTGAATTCATATCTTTCGGCAACAATCAGTGGTGGTTTTTTATATTGAATCCCAAGAAGTTTGCATCTCCTTTGCTCATACTCCTCATCTTCTAGGTCAATCATCTTTGCTTTACATCGTGGCTCCTGGTGATCTATGATTCCATTTATGTCATAATCATTGGAATTGGTCCCGACAGAATTATCCAAATGCCTATACTTGCAATCTTCTCTTGTGTCCACTTTGTCATCATTTGTTGAGTTCCCGTATCTTGAGGAGTCTCTTCATCCGGATTATCTTCGTTCATGCAGTCCTTCCAAATTTTATTTTTAGTGGACGTATCCACTTTTCCATATTTAATTTTGATCCAATCGTTAAATCTTAATCTACCTGACCATTGTACCTCGGTTCTCCTATTGTCAGTTGTTGAATTCCATAGAAATTCGTCAACTCCTATTCTATCGGCACTACTTCCTCCATTACAGTTGTCATCATAAGGATCACAGAAGGCCTAAGAATCCCCATCAATGGTTCTTATTATTTCACACCAATGCTTTCGATCAATGAGCCCCTGATCCGTGGTTGAATTTTTTGTTGCTTCATGATTATTTGCAGAGGGTTCACCGAGGCAAAGATCAGTCCACATTTTTATTTTATCATCCTTGCCAACTTCCCCATACCTGATTCGTACCTAAGCTTCGAATGTCATTTCTTTGTCATTGGTTGAGGACCATAAGTACTTGTTGTTTTTTTACTCTTTCTTTGTCATGTCCACCGTCACAGACGTCCACATAAGGGTTGTATGAAGCCCATATATCATATCCTTTATCGTTGTCAATAGGGATAGTCGTACACCAATGGTATTTTAATTTGGAAAAGTACTTGTAATCCACTTTCTGAACTTCGTGCCATATGTCTTCAGACTCGTCTTGCTTTGTTTTTGAGGCGTTGTCGCATTGCGTTATTCCCTTGTTGTGTTCTTTGACTTTCCTTCCCTGCATATTACGATCATTAGTCGCACAGTGCTTGTGTGTGATGGTGGAAGGAATAATTTTGTTTTTTCCTTTCTTGATAACACAAACAGTTTTGACAGGGTGACATTTTACAACGTCATCCATATTCAGGGTAAGCTTCCTGTCGTTGATTTTTAATGTAATGATTTTTTTGAAAACATTAATCTTTGCACGTGCAGTAGCCAGAAGGGGTCTGCCCAAAATTAATGGGATGTCGAGATCTTCTTCCATGTCTAAAATATCAAAGTCGACAGGGAGAGTAAAATTATTGATTTTGATGAGCACATTCTCAACTATTCCTCTGGGTATGCTAACTGTTCTATCAGCCATTTCAATAGTCATGCAAAGGGGTTTGATATGACCAAGGTTTAATCTTTTACACATGGAGAATGGCATGATACTAATACTAGCCCCTAGGTCAGCTAAGGCATTGCTATTATGTAAATTATTAATAGAGCAAGGGAGAATGAAACTTCAGGCCTTTTTCCTAAGAGGATCTGATTCGTAATGATGCAGAGGCATCCGTTTAACTTTACTTCATTTTCCGTAACAGCTTCTATTTCCGTATGTTGATCGTCCTTCAGAAAGCTCGTGTTGTCACATTTTATTATAACTTGTTTTTGAAATCCGGAGAGCTCCTCTTTATCGTACCTAAAAGGGGTGTAGAGAGGTTTTCCGGAGGGAAAATATGGCTTTACAGAAACTATCATCACACGAATTTTCATGATTAGTTTCATTTTCCTTTATTCTGGGTTCCTTTTCGTTTTCTTCCAGATCCTCATGCCGAGCAAGGAGAGTGGTTCTAGTTTCATGAAATTTTTTGAACAATACGTTCTTGTTGGCCTGTCGCTTATTATCTTCTTCCAGATACTTATTTATTGATTCCTCGAGTGAAGAACTTCTTGTTTTGAAAGAATCCTGATCATAACCTTGATGGAATGGTTTTCCTTCTCAATACATAACCTTTTCGATTCGAGGGCTTATATTTTTCGTAGGCCAATCTCTGGTTAAGTTCCCTCCTTCAATTTTATCGCATTCCATTCGAATAGCATGCACATTTTCCTGCAGCTTCTTCATATCTCTTCCAAGGTTTTCCAATTTGCTTGTGATGGCGGCAATGCTTATGGGACCTCTGTCCAGGCTTCTGTTGCTTCCTCCATCGTGCTATTTTTGAGAGTGATCGGCAAGTTTTTGAATGGTTTCAATGGCGAGAGCAGGAGTCATACCCGGAATTGGTCCTTGGTAGTCCAACATTTGTCTTGTAGTCACATTGATTCCTTTGTAAAATATGTTGACTTTTTACTGGTTGTTTAGATCATGCGTGGGACATTTGTAGAGGAGATCATTGTATCTTTCCCAGGCTTGATACAATGTCTCACCATCATCTTGTTTAAAATTGTGTATGTTTGCGAGTTGTCTTGATACTTTAGATGGTGGACAGTATCGTTGAATGAAGTGTCTTTTAAGGAGAGCCCATGTATCAATTGTTCCAGCTGGTAATCTATTAACCCATCTTTTAGCGGCTCCTGTAAGAGTGATAGGAAAATTCTGAGCATAACGCATCTTTTGAAACTCAATGGTGTATTGAACAGTCCTGGTGATATATTCAATATTTTTCAAGACGTGTTCGTAAGCATCTTCCGAGGGTATTTCCCACGAAGCTAAAAGGACTTGCTCTCAATTCCTTCATAAATTGAGGTTTTATCTCGAAATCAATATTAGCTCCAATTGTCGGTTTTACGAGCCCCGACCCTTGTTCTTCTCTTGTCAACGCCAAATATTCCTCGAGACTTAGCTCATCAATGTTAACAACTTCCATGGTACCTGAAACTTTAAAAGAGATCGTGAGAATTTGAAAATATTATAAAATAGAAATGAAAGACTTAATAGCAATCCTCATATAACTCCTCGGCAGCGGCGCCAAAAACTTATGCAGGTTTTACTGACCAGGTATTAATATTTATAATGTCTCGTTATACCTATGGTCTACCCTAATGCACTAACAGTGTACCCGTGTAGTGTAGTATTCGGTAAATCGAGGTCGCCAAGAGCTATGTGTATGGATTAATACTAAGTCTAGGTGTCACATATTTTAATATTTTGATAAGAATTAACTAATTAATTACAAAAACAAATAAAGGCAAAGATGTGATCAATAGAGGAGAGTGGTGCTAACATAGTTACTCATCCTAACTAGTAATGTTTACGTCTAATTACTTCCAATTACTTTAGGTGGGGTCAAAGTCGAGAGGACATCATTTGGTCAGTTCGCCCTAACCTATCAGCAAAGAGCCACCACTGGAGAAGTCAAGTGTCTCCTCATAAGTCCAGTTGTTCCTGGTCCCCTAAGCCAAGTCATTAAGTTTCGCTACATGCTAGACTTATAATAGTGAGTGCTCGGGCGCTAACATCTTAGACACTCACCTCCTAATTCTTAAGTTCATCCAAACGGTAGGTGATCAGTTGGTAAAACAATAATCATGCACCCCCAATTTACTGTTTTGCAAATGAATGGAATTCTCGGGATTGACATAGCATCACAATCGCAGTTATATTGAACGACCTAAAGTGTCCTTTGGAAAATACATCGTTTGATTTAATAAAATAATCAGAGTTTACAAAGTAGGTCCCAAATGAAAATCAACTCCCATGCGAAATAAGTTTGTTACAATTCAAACGATGTTTTAAAAGTAACGAAAAACCCAAGTGAGACGCGTCACCTGCGACTCCATGATGTTTCCAAATGCATGCCATGAAGTGAATGCCTTAGATACCTGAGATAAAACATGCTAAAAGTGTCAACACAAAGGTTGAGTGAGTTCATAGAGTTTGAGTTGAAATGTAAAGCCGTTCGAAATCGTTTATGCAAAGAAAGGCATTGTAAATTGTTGAAATGTAAAGACTTTCAAAATCGTTTATGTAGCAAAGGCATTGTAAATCCACTCAGTTCCAAGTCCCGCCCATACAAAACTTGCAACCTGTGTGTCACAACCCACTGCCAGTATATGTAGAGTTAATGTTCAAGTGCATGATGTCAAATGAATTCACATAATAGTGCATGGCTCAATGTATCGAAATCGTTTATGCAGAAAAGGCATTGTGAATCCACTCAGTGTCCCAAGTCCATGCCCATACAAAACTTGTAACCTGTGTGTTCACAACCCATTGCCAAAATGTATATAGTGTATGTTCAAATCGTTCCAAGACCGTTAGTCCATAAATATACCAAGACCGTTAGCTCAATGAATATACCAAGACCGTTAGACCAATGATTATACCAAGACCGTTAGACCAATGAATATACCAAGACCGTTAGACCAATGAATACACCAAGACCGTTAGACCAATGAATATACCAAGACCGTTAGACCAATGAATATACAAGACCGTTAGGACCAATGAATATACCAAGACCGTTAGTTCAATGAATATACCAAGACCGTTAGACCAATGAATATACCAAGTCCGTTAGACCATTGAATATATGATATAGAAATTTTAAGTATGGCAATAATGTTACCATGACTAAGCATTCATTCGATACAACATATGATTTGCAAAGAGTCATGAATGTAATAAAAATAGTCGAGCATGTATCTCCCCCAAAACAGTTATGAAAGCATTAAAACAAGAAAAGTGGGGCTATGGAACTCACGGTAATCCTTAAAAGTTTAGAGTAACTATGAAAGTAAATGAAATTAATTGAGCATGTATCTCCCCCAAAACGGTTATGAAAACAAGTAAAAGTAGGGGCCATGAAACTCACTTGGATAAACTGGAATAACGGCAAAGTGAGTACACTGAGGTTTAATGTGATGCGTTAACTTGACCTATTATCAATGTTATGATATGTCATGAGTTGCAATGTAATGTTATGCATGCACTTGATATGTTATTTATACCATTTACGAGTTTTGAAAATATTACTCGACGTCGAAAAAATACTCTTTTGACTTTCTTTGACCAATCAAAAATCACTTTACATGATTTTACGTCAAAATGTCATCCTACAATGGTTTTATAATGATTTTAGAGAAATTACCATTTTTCGTCGCAAAACAATGTCGTCGGAAAAATCATGAAATTACCAAAAATGGCTTTGAAAAACTAGTCGTAAAATGGTGTAATAAATTCGCGATCGTTAGAGAACTAACTCGACTGTTTTGGAAAGTTTGTATCGATATCTAAAAGTTTCAGTTCAGGAGTTTCGTCCAAAAGGTCTCGGACATAAAGATAATAAGGGTTAAAGATGGTGGTTTTGGCTAATAGTGTGCAGAAAATTAGTTACGGCAAGTTTATGAAAAAGTGCATATCTTTGTCGCTTTCAAATCCGTTTTCTCTCTTTATATATGTCCTTAGCTTCGGATCGAAGTAAACTAATATATTTTTGACAAGTCGAAATAATTTGTGAAGCTTAAGGCTCGTTTTTGACCAGCACAAGCTAAAAACAGTTTGCTGAAAATCCGAGAAATAATATATTTAAATTAAATCGGCAAACTTGTAAAATATTTATTTAGTCCATAACTTTCAAGTTATAAGTCCGTTTTAATCCGTTCAAGCGGCCACGGATTCGTTTTAAAGTATATTTTCTAAAAATCAAGGCCAAAGTTTCGTGCCTACTGTCGGATTTTCCAGAAAAGCAAAACAAGGACAGAACACAAAATATACTTATCGAAAATAGTTTTTCTCGGACAAAACCTATTCTAATCCCTTCAAATCAACTCCAAAACTAATCTAATCCTACCATACACCTTCTTAGGTTGTCATGGGTTCCTAATCACCATCAAGACCAACCAATACCATGGGAATATTTATAGGATGACCAAATATATATATATACTCTAAAATCATGAAATAAATGGTATAAATCACATATCATGCATATAAGCTCCAAAATGAAAAGAAACATATGAAAATGAAAAGGAAACTTGAAAATGATAAAAATATGCTTACTAGTGAAGATGATGAGGTGTAGGTAACAAGGATTAGCCTAAATATCCTTGGTTTTTATTTCAAAACCATATAAAGGATATAAACTAGTATGAAATAACACTTGATTTAGCAAAAATCTTGATCCCTTGTGAACTTGATGCTTGGCCGGTTTTTGAGAGCCAAAAGGAAGAGAGAAATAATTTTACTAACACTTGTAGAATGTGAAATGAGATGTGAGAATAATTGAAGTAGACTTTATGTTGAGTAGAAACATTATCAATCAAGAACCATGCATCATTTAATTAACACCCTCCCCCCCCCAACCGGTTTTTGGGGGATGTGTTTTCTAAATTTTCATTTTTTTTTTTTTTTTTAAACATTTACTTGTATATATTTTTTTATAACTTGTATAAGTTGTAAAGAAAATGTAAGTTAAATAAATCTTGTAGGGTAAATGGAAATTTTTTGGTGCAAGTAAGTTTTTAATAAGTCAAAATAGATTGTATTGAGATGATAAAAATTGTAAAAATACTTTCCTTGTGAAAATTTGAGTGATATAAATTATCGGTAGTTTTAAGAAAAAGAAAAACGACGTAATAATTAAACTTTAACGATTAATATACCAAATAAATTTGAAACACTAAGAAGACTAAAAATATAGCTTTTATAAACTAAATGTAAGTATAAAAATACATCGGGATCATTTTTGAAAGAAATGGATTAAATATACAAAATAAAAACTCACGCGATAAAATTATTAAACATAAAAATTACGCGTTGAATGGGAAATGAAATGTCATGAATGAACTAATGAGATGCAAATGATGTCAATGGAATGTAGACTAATCTTAGTCCATATGAAATGTACGTGATGTCATGATCATGAATTCGCCGCTAAACCTCCAAGGTTACGCGAATTTGAAACAAGTAAACCAAGTTTACTATAAATGTTGAAATTGTGAGACATGAATCGTGTCGAGAAATGACTTGAAAGTACGGGTTGTCACAAAATCGCACAAGTTGAAAGGGTCGTCAGTTGGTTATATCTTACCTTTCCCGTCTCAGTCTACTCATTTAGGGTCAGTTGGTCATATCTCCTGAGCAACTAGCCTCTACCGCCAATTAAAATTACCGAAACAAGGGTAGCTACCAATAAACTATGCATGCATACACTTAGAAATAATTATACGGAAGCAATGTAAACGCAAACAAAACAATTAAGGAATCATAACTAGGCCAGCACCAAGAGGTGCTTAGCCGCTCATATTAACCATACAAATCAATTCAATATTTAATGTTACGAAATACATGAATCGAAAGTAAAGAAAAGATAAAAAGCTAATGCTTATCGTAGGGGAGTGATTTCTCCCTTGGAGATAGCTCCGTATGCTCCTCTAGATCTGCCTTTGGCTTCTTCTCACGTTCTCTAATTGTTGTGTATGAAATGGGATGCTTTGAAATGCTGGAAATCATGGGATATTTATAGGCCAGATCTTGGTTACGGCGTAACTATTAAAAGAGTTACGCCGTAATCATCAAATTCTTCGTAAATTGCACTAGAAATGCTGGTTGCGGCGTAACCTCATGCCGTATCTTCAATAAATATTGGTTACGTCGTAGTTTATGCATGAGTTACGGCGTAATTATCAGCGGCGCGGAACCTCATTTGACCTAATATGGTTACGATGTAATCTTTGGGAGAGTTACACCGTAATCTTCGATAAGTTGGTTTTCCGAGTCACGCTTAGTTACGGGCGTAAGTGTGAGAGAGGAGTTACGCCAGTAACTTCTTCAAACCGAGCATACTATGATAAATCTTCAATAAACTCTCCAATTCCGCGTTTCTTTAGCTCCAATGCTCGTAATTTTCCTGAAAGTGGAATATAATGGAAAACAAGCGTAAATCTATATAAATGATATAAATTACAAGCATTATCGGGGAAATTGACACTTAATATTCAGGATAATTTGATGTTATCATGAAGCGATCATGTCACTATAGAAATTATGTAAAGGCTTGATTTACGGGTGCCTGACATAAGATCGTTTCATTGCAGATCACGAATGAAACACGAATGCAACTTCCAAAATTGACCTACTGAGAAAAGATTATGTCCAAGACCTTCAACATAATACACTCGGCTAATTTCGATGTTTCCATTGATGTAGTCCTCGTAACCCATTATTGAAGAGAAGTGATCATTTCCGAATATGACAGTGCCAATGAACTTTGCAACAAAGTTTGTTAATAGTTTTTAGGGTATCAAACAACCGCTATCAACAATCAGAGGACAATTTGTATCACCTGCAATACACAGAGCAGTTTAAGGTAGAATAGAGGTTGAGATGGAACCCGTAGAGTTAGTGGGTTCCGTGACAGTTGTAGTACACATGTTAATAATTTTAGGTAACCACTTTAAAACAGCTTGTACATTGTAACCATCTCTGCCATGTCCAACTAGTTCGTGCTTTTGTCTTAGTGAATTCGCTAGGTGAAGGTATCTTCCTAGGAGGTGATGGTGGTGCTATGGGTTCATCAATGATTTCATTAGAAACTACTGACTTTTACCTAATACTGCACTTAGAGGCAATAGTGGGCCTAGAGGTAGTGCCATTCGTATGTTTCCAAGTTCGAGACAAGATATATTTAGCAACACAATTATCATGATTTCCAGAAAGCATACTTTTACGTCAAAACACATAGAAAGCTTCAAAATTAACATCCAAAGTATTCAAAGATTTAACATTCGTTACATTGCCTTTACTATTACATTTATCTAACGCAATATTTAAAGCAGGTGCAACATGTGTTTTATTCGAAGTCCTAACATGATCTTCTACTTCAGGGGCTTTTAGTTTTCCGAATTTACGTTGCAAATTCCTATTCTTCTGTTAAGTGCTCTTAGGCTGTGATTTGCTAATGCTAGAATTGGAGGCGACTATTCTTGTAAAAGTGGAAGGAGGCATATTAGTATCTTGTGATTTGTCAGTTGTAGGCTTCCTAGTATCAACTTTAAACATTTCAAGTGCTATCACATTTGTGTTTCTAGATTTTTATTTCTCGAGTTTAACCAATTCCTCTTTTAAAGCTATGATAATGTGATTTTGAACCTGAATGCTAGAGAGTAAGTTTTCATTTTCATTCATCATTTCACGAGTGTAAGCAAGGTGATGATCGAGTTCTTTTGAAGCTTTAGCACGTGTTTTTTTGAGCAACTAAAAAATGGTTCCGTATTCTTTTTTGACTTGTTCAATCTCTTGTTCATATTTGAAAAGTTAACATTTTAAAGATGCGTTTTCAACATCCGGTCATTCAAGTTTTGGTTCAAAAGATTTTTCAGCCGACTGGTTGACTTTGTTTTGTAAAGCTATTTCACGATCAATGCTATCATTTTTACACCAATGAAGACGACGTTTGATTTCAGAAAGTTCTTTTGACAGACTCTCATTCAGCTTTTAAAATTTCAATTTGTTTCACATTATCATTTTTCTCATCAGATGTATCAGCAGCTATAACATTATCACAAGAAGATTTAGCAGTGTAATATAACACAATAGAGATAGTATCAGCACAAATAATATCTTTCAAGAGTCGATCAACCTCGTTTTTAAGAACTCAATTTTTCTTTTTGGTGTTAGAAATTGATGTTTCGGTTGCATTGAAAGTTTTTATCATTGGTTGTACTTCATTTTGAATTTCACGTTCCTAATGTGTTACACACGATGTAACACCCCAAATAGGGTCCAGTAGAAGCATACATGCATTTGGGTGCTACCATATTGTTATCACAACATAAGGTACAAATAATGGTTTTTATTTCATTCATTTAGAATAAATTTCATTATCAAAAGCATTATGTTTAAATTATATGAAAGTAGTGCGGAAATATGCCCATAAAGTAATCAAAGTGGTCCCAATTGTTTATCAGAGTTGCCTATAACCATGCCCCTTACCAAGCGCCTTCCAATAGTGAGCTATCGCTTTATACCTGAGAATACATGCTAAAATGTCACTACGCCTGAGTTTATAAAGTTTAATCATAAAATGTAGTAATGGACCAGGTAGAGTTATTTTCTATGTGGGACTAGGGTAGATATATGCCATACATTCCAACACATTCCAATAACAATCATTCCAATATCGCAACTAGAGAGAGATCTCAGTAGGCGACTCTAGCCAGGCACCGACGATATAGCAAGGTATGATACGTTGCTATCCTGATCTAGGTCAGATACAGATATCTATTCTTAGCTAGGCACCAACGATATAGCAAACGAGTGAACCATTCAGAAGCTTCTTGTCCCTCGTCGAAAGCGATCCCTACCATTCCCAAACCGAGACACCATCACATATTTGAGGAGGTGTACACAACGAGACCTTCAATTCATCCATCTCGGGTGCTCTTATAACTTAGTATATTTTACGGGAAATGGTAGAATTACAAAAGTAAATTCACAAAACCATTCACAAAATGATGTGTCAATCTCTGATTGGGTTAATTAGAGAGAAGCAAGAGAAACAATAAAATAATAAACCAATCACGGCGTGACATCTCATTTTGTGAATTTGTTTTTGTGAGTCTAGCATTCCTCATATTTTACATAGTAGCACCACATTAATCTCTATGTGACTGTTAGAACACATATATAATATGCACATAGTAATATCAGAAATTCCCGAACAGATGTCATTTGTGCTCTCACCTGCTCATATATTATGAGGTGCTTAGGCTATCTTGCAAGCGGGAGTCGGGTCTTCGTGGTTGCATGCGCCGGTTGAGGCCGGTTGCCTCACTGTGGGGTGGCCGGTCTTCGTCGGTTGAGGAGAGAGGATGGAGCAACTCGGTTGAGGAGACAACCGAGTCTCACAAGCCACAATTTAACACTTTTCCAATTTAACTCAGTGGATTCTTGTGTTTCAGTCTCATGGATATGCTTCAGATGGCTTTTGGGGTATGCAGTTTGCTTCTTTCTCGGTCGTGGATTCAATCGAGTTGTCATGTTATTTCAGTTATTGTTCCAAATGTGGTTGTTTGCATCTACTGGTTGGTCTTCTTTTTGGTTGGTCCAGGGATCAGAGTTTTAATTTCCTTGTGGGTCATGGTCTTTTATGGTATAGTAGTTTTTCAATGGGTTTTCTATTGCAATGGTTAATTGCAATATTCAGTGCTTGCAATAAAAAATAAAATAAATAAAAATAAATGGTCATCATGTGGCAAATTTGGAGTCGATGTCAGGTCGTCGGAGAGAAGGAAAGCTGATGGCACCGACGAACTAGGTCGCCATTGTGCATAGCCTTACTGTCATACTTAGAAACATACGGCTAGAAACTGCTACCCAGAAACGTTTCTCAACCAAATGATGCATCAAATGTGTGGACAGCAAAACAGGATGCTCGACAATAACTAGCGAATTACACAAGGATTGATATCGAAGATCTACGTTTTCGATATTATAAGAAGACTGCAAACCATAGTATCCCCCCAAAGTTGTGCAAATTGTATTTTATATAAAAATACCTAAAAATATTCAAAGAAAATGAAAACAAAAAGTAATGCAGCATATTTCGTGACCAAAGAAACGAGTCACATCTTACCACGAAAGCTAATACAAATGTCTTCTTGAAACAAAAATAAACATAAAATCATTCGAAGGTGACAAAAGCTGACAAAAAAGGGCATCAAGTAATTTACTTTGAATTTCATATTCTAGGATAGATTGAACTTCAGCTAAAAAAAGCATGATCAGAAAAACAACTAATGGCAGCACAACTGAATAAATAGACGTGCGAAATTGAAGAGTCAAGTACTCAAGTTAACGTTGTTCACAGAGGAACTTAAGGTAATAAAATTACCTATCTACACACGAGCATTAGCTATGTGCACATATGTTGAGCTTCGGTACATGCATTTATCACTCCCTTTAATTATTTGTTGTGTTTATTTGCAAAACTTGACTCGTAGAGATTAGAAAGATCATTCTTAAAATTAAACAGAAGTAACAAACCCATGATATTAGATCATTTATTGTTACATCAAACATAAACGAAGTACACTTTTGGACATGGCCAAACAGATATCCATTATTTCGCTAAAAAAGAGGCCGCATAAACACACAAATGGAACCATTTCCATATATAACACAATATAAAATTAAAACACACTCCATATTAAAGCAGAACATGCATGTTGAGTCAAGATCAATTAGTAAGCTTCAGGATGAGCAATCGCATATGCCTCGAGGGCCTTGAAGGTGTTCTTAAATGATTCTTTGAATTGGTTAATACTCTCTTCAGTTGGTTTAGCATCACCTTTGCACTTAAGGACGACGCTGTTCTTGAATACAGCTCCTCCATCAGCAGAAGGAACGAATTTAATATGATGAGTGGCTGAGTCTAGTAGGCCCAACAAAGCATCACCTTCAAAAACCGTGTAGGTAACGCTAAAGTTGCTTGGGTCAATGGCGTCAATCCTGTGCTTTGCAGATGTGTATGGGACGGCTGTGTACATGCGTTATAGAAACATTAGGCTAACTGAAGATAAATAAGTACGTAATAATACTACTAACGTACATCTCATAGATTATATATATTTTTAAGTTAACCGATTACAGTTATAGCATCATAGTTTAAATAATATACTTACCATCGCCATATGTAGTGCTCTTGATGCTTCCAACACCACCATCACCTTGGATGAGATTGATGGCTTTGAAAGTTTGAGGTTCGACCTTAGGTGCAAGGGTGTCGAAGTCGTTAAAAAGCTTGAAAAGTTTTTCAGCAGAAAGTGAAGAACTTACTTCAATCTCACCGTTGATGACAGACATTATCAACTATTTTTTGAGAAATTATATATGTAGGAAGATAGAATGAATTTTTGTTGTGATGAACTATGAGTGATCACAGATGTATTTATAGGGGGGTTTGAGGGTTGGCGAAACGCTACCGTTTTTTCAGGTGTACATAAAAGTGGTAGTCATGAAATTACATAATTCTAATTTACAATATTCCATTGTTGACTACGGCACCTTATCTTACTTTTGTCAAAATGAAAAAGAAGAAAGACTTTTACTACCACGTTTGTTGTTTTAAGCATCAAAATTCAAACCTAGCTATATTACGCACCTCTTTCCCAAATAAACTACAATCAGGTAGCCTGCCTGTTCTCAGATACAGTAATTGTTATAAAAAATTATTTCCAGTCTAGTTACGTATGTATATCAGAGAAATGTTATGACTACATATAATTTATAAAAGAAATTTTCACGAAATGGGATGTAACAAAGTGAATTGTCATTAAACAAAAATGTTGATGAAGGAAGAAAGTAATAAGTGGACCAATTATTATTGTGTCACATCACATCATTGTGTAAAAGTTTTTTTTAAACATTACGTGGTTTTAGCAAATCTCAAATTAAAAAGTATCGTCTCTCCACCCCAAAAGTGTTATCTTTAGACAAAATATCCGCATTTTAAAAAGTGAGACTATTAGATTTTTCAACCAATCAAATATCATTTCTACAAACTAAATTTTTTTTAATTGATTAAAATAAAAAATGAACAATTATTTTAAAATTTTCTTAAAAAAATGTGTATAATAGTTTTAATACGAAGAGAGTAAATAATTTTAATTAAATATTTTTGATCAATCCTGCAGCTATATGCAATAATTCGTTTTTTGACTGATTTGTCATAAAGTCATTATTGTGTTCATTGTTGTGTTAGAATTTCCATGTGTCTAAGAATTTGGGAACTCACCTTCTAGACTAACTTATTATTGTACGTTAGAATTTCCATGTGTCAAGAATTGAGAACTCATGTTCTCGACTAACTTATCTTATTAGTGTCCGTCAAATATAATTTTTTTTTAAACGTCAACTATATATTTCATAATAAATATATACCATATGTAATAAGCAGGACATGAAGCAACAACTATTTAATTAAAGAGCTTTTCGCACAACAAAAAATACTATTAAGACACAATTTTAGTCTTTTGTTACGTCTAATAGCACAACAATATCAAAACTAGAATAGTTCTGGACAACAACTTTCCTTTATCAGAGACAATTTATATCAACATTCTTTATTTAGTGTTTATACTCCATTATACTTTTATAAAGCTGCATACACCTTTGATCTATAAATAGTGACCAGTTTACTACGTATAAGAGTACACCGTATGAGGACGAACGGCAAGCTAAGCGCATCAAAATGAACGAATGGCGACGCCATCCGCCCTACTGTCCCGCAAGCCAAAAGTCCCTCGGTCATTTGAATGACTCACGCCATTCGAAATGTAACAGTTACCTTATTTTTTTAAACAAAAGTGAGTAAATATATGTAACGGTAAGAATTTTGAAAATACCTCATTTCATCTATAAATACCCACTTTTAACTACACATTTATCATACCTTCAACCCAATTCAAATTTTATCAAAAATTTAACATACACATCCATTTTGTAGAAAACTATAATGGGGTTGAATAATTTTACTGATTTAAATTTAGTTTACAAAAACTTTAAGATTGATAGTATGTGAAACCTTTGGATGTTGAAATATAGATAATGCAAGTTAGTATGAAAAAGAATAAATACGAGAATAGTAAAGGAAGAAAAAGGATAGAAGCTTGACACAATTATTTATAGTGTTCGGCTACAAGGACACCTTCCTTGCCCTACTTCACTCCCCGAGTACCCAATTCGAGAGTTCTTAAGCACTATGTCGACAAGCTCCTTTAACCGGTAGAGAAACCTCGCAACGTCGCTTACACTTTTCCGAACTACGCTAAATACCGGGTCCGTTATACGGAAGAACCAATCCAACACAACTATCACAACTAGTTTATGAATACAAAAAGATGTATTAACAACAAGAAACAACTCAGTGGTCTTATGGTGATGAAAAAGCTTAGCAAACTCTTCTTTTGAAGAATGGATGACTCGTATGCAAGAAATGTGATCTCGTCTTGTAAGAAGAACCTTGAGAAACAAAAGAAGAAAGCTACAAGAATGATCCTTTGATCTGAGGTTAGAGAGATATAATAATGAGAGAAGAAATATACAAGAATGGGTGGGGAGTCAAGAATAAATGGTTCACTATTTATAGGAAATGTGTCCACTGTTCAGCCGGTTTCGCCGGATCCCTTTCCAAAGGGATCCGACTAGCGTAATCCAAGGGAACCGGCAACATGGTCAGTCCAGTCCTGATTTTGGGTTACAATACAGCGTTTTGGGTTATGGATTATGGACTGTGGGTCATGGGTACCCAACATGATGTCATGCATGATGCAATACATACTTTGGGTTATGGGTTATGGACTTTGGGTCATGGGTCATGGGTCATGGGTTTTTCCCATTGTGATGTCACGCATGATGTAATGAGCATGGGTCATGGGTCATGGGTCATGGGTTATGGGTTTTGAATTTTACCCAACACATTTACATACATTACTTATTATTACAAAACAATATATAATTAAACAAATGTAAGTAAGTAGTAAAAATTAGATATAGTAACATGTAATCTTTTAGATTTGTAATAGATATAATTTTATGTTGCTATCGACAAAACTTAGAGAGATTGAGAAATATTAATAAACGTTTTTACTATTTATTTGTATTAACAATCTCCCCCTTTTTGTTGATGACAAAACATAAAATTATAGTGAGTAAAACTTAAGGATTAGATGTTTCAAGGTTCTGAAAAAGTAAAAGATTAAAGTTTTACTCTCTTCTCCCATTTTTTGTCGAAACAAAAAGAGTGTGAAAGATAAAGATATGGCGGAATAAAGATTCCAAATGCAAACTCCCACTTGACGTGAACTCCCCCTAGAAGAGAACGTCAAGTAAATAAATAGATTCAAAAAACCTACATAATAAGAGATTAGTGATACACAATAAAGCCATATAATGATAATGAACATAAAGACAAGAAGTAGGACAAGAGGAAGCCAAGGTACTTAAGACTAATCCTTGTAATAAAACGACAAAAATGTAGTGGTAGTTAGGTCACATACACTTGGTAAAATTAAAAACAAGGATTTTTTCTAATAAAGACTAAAAGATAAAAATAAAAAGAAACAAAGAAAACAAAAAAAATAAAATATAATATTGGTCATGTATGCTTGCATATCCATTAGAGGTTGAAGTTTCGATGGGTGATGATGCTAATGTGGTCTAAGATATGGTTAATGAGGAAACGAATTTCGTCCCCAACTTCAAGAGCGACTTGCCTAGAACATTGACAATGGTCGCAAAATAGGTAGTATGAAAGTGGAGGTAAAGGATCATTGATCCAAGAGGGTTCATATGGTTGAGGAAGTGATGATGGAATGGTTGGTAGAGTGGTATCAACATCCATGATGTCGTGGATTGAGGGTGGTGGATTAACACTCGTAGGTGGAGTATATTCAAGATCATTAAAGAAAGGATTTGAAGAAGTTGGAGGTGTGGATAAAACTAACTCTTTTGGGCTGATGTTGGATAGGAGTGATGGTGTTTATTTAGATGTTTGAGTTAGAGCGGGTGGTGGAGTTGATAAAGGTAGTGGAGTAGTTTTTGGAGTCTTAAGAAGTTCCTCTAAGGTGGTTATTGTTGGATAAATGGGAGAATTGATTTGAGTTGTTATGTGAGAACTAGGTGGTGAGTTTTGAGGAGATGGTTGATGTGCTATGTTGCTGTTACTTGGTGGTGAAAAGGTGCTAGGTGGTGATGAGTCGTTTGACGAGGATAGTGGACTAACAAAGCAACAAGGTCTAACACTAATCCGGCGGTTTTATTGCTTTAGGTGGTGGAATGATGGAGGGAGGTAATATGAAATTGGAGCTTTGAGCATGAGTTTCTTCTTGGATGTGATTTTCAATGATATTGGTGATGTTTTGGAGAGTGTTGATGTCACGAACAAGATTTTCACTTGTTTGAGAGGATTCTTGAGTGGTTTAAACTCGTTTGGGTGTCATGATTGTTAAGAAACTGAGATTTGGAGAGGGTGATGCAAACATGTTAGGTCCTTATTTATAGAGAGAAATCATGCATTGCAATGAATGCTAAAATCACAAAATAAGCCATAATCTAATGATTGGATATGAATTGAATGTATGTAACAATAATAGGTTAAGCACTAAGTCTTAAACTCAATAAATATTAAAGAAAAGTAGTAAAAGTAAGAAATTTCAAGTTAAAAACATCAAAAGAAGAGTAAAAATCTCTTATGTGCAGTCGGATCTCCCGGATCCTTCCCAGAAGGGATCCGCCCTACCTTAACACAGGGATCCGGGTATCTGGTGCAGTTAGCAGCAGAATTTATGTAGAATAAACAATAGGACCTAGTGTGTGTCTATATGTAAACTATGTGGAGTTGCGGTTATCTCGACTCTAGAAGAAAAACAAAGATTGAAGTGTAAAATACGTACATATATACGTGAGATAACCCAAACACTCTTTAATTCAATGTAGCTACATGTGAATGTACCCAAAAATACATATTAGTTATGTATTCCCTTTAGTATTCAAGAGATATATGAGATGATGCATGAGAAAAGTTTTTACTTTGTATTAACTATGTAGAAAAGATATGAGTGTCCTAAACGTGAGAATTTTGATTTGAAAGTATGGTGTATGGATTTGCAAAAATCAATTTGTTAGAGATTAAATGCAACTTCTAACTAACAGAAAATATATTTGTGTATGTTTGAACATAAATCCCCATAGATTTTAATATTTGTTATTTGAGCGAAGTAGAGATCCTAGACTCAGAATAAGAATTAGAAATGCGTACCTTGTAGAAAGAAGAGTTAGAAGATAGTTTACGACGATTGTTCCATACGACCTAGTCCTAATTGTAGTAAGTTGAATGGTTCACGCTTCAATGGCTTGGTGAGAATGTCAGCAATGTTGTGTTTGGATGAGACTTTCTCAATTGAAATGTTCCCTTTTTGAACATTATCTCTTAGGAAGTGGTGGCGTATTTCTATATGTTTTGTGTGAGAATGCAAAACTGAATTCTTGCTAAGATCAGTGGCACCTTTATCATCGCAGAGGATGGCAATGTCACTTAGACGGATGTCGTAGTCAACAAGAGTTTGTTTTATCCATAGTGCTTGTTGGCATGTTTTGCCAGTGGATACGTACTCTGCTTTAGTAGTAGAGATAGCTAGTACGGTTTGTTCTTAGAAAACCAAGATGTTATGCAACATCCCATAAATGTACAAACACCACTTGTACTTTTTCGATCAAAAAAATCACCTGCATGGTCAGAATCTGCATATAAAATAGTTTCTACCTCCGTCCCTTTAAGATATCATACCCCCAATTGAGTTGTACCTTTTACGTACCTAAAGATTCTTTTTACAGCTTCAAGATGAGAAGATTTAGGATCTTCTTGAAAGCGAGCACATAAGCAAACAATAAACATGATATCCGGCCGACAAGCCGTGAGATAGAGTAAACTACCAATCATACCACGGTATTTGGTGTTATCAACGGATTCACTGTCTTCGTCATTGGTAAGTTTAGTGTCAGATGACATTAGTGTTTTAATTGGTTTAGGATATTCTAGTCCGAATTTCTTTAACATCTCCTTAATATACTTAGATTGGTTAAAGAAGATACCATCTTCTAATTGTTTGATTTGTAAACCGGGAAAGAAGTTAGTTTCTCCCATCATACTCATTTCAAACTCGTCGTGCATGATTTTATAAAAATCATCACACAATTCTTGGCAAGTAGATCCGAATATAAGATTGTCCAGCATATTTGAACGATGATGATATGTGATTTACTTTTCTTGGTGAATAAAGTGTTATTTACTAATCCCATTATATATTTATTATCTACAAGAAGTGTTTTAAGTCTATCGCACCAAGCTTTAGGAGCTTGTTTAAGACCATAGAGAGCTTTCTTAAGTTTGTATACATATTCCGGTTTTTCAAAAACTATGAATTCAGGAGGTTGTGACACGTACACTTCTTCATTTATGAACCTATTTAGAAAAACACTTTTAACATCCATTTGATAAAGCTTGATATCATTAGAAAAAGCATAAGCTATAAGATTCTTATAGATTCTAATCTAGTTACAGGAGCATATGTCTCATCAAATCTATTCCTTCTTGTTGGTTATACCCTTGTGCAACAAGTCTAGCTTTGTTACAGGATACTATCCCATTTTCATCTAGTTTGTTTTTGAAAACTCATTAAGTATTGATTATGGTTTGATTTTTAGGAGGTGGAACAAGGTTCCAAACATCATTAGAGACGAATTGATTTAATGCTTCTTGCATTGCCATTATACAACTTTCATCTTTAATAGCCTCATTAACATTTTTAGGTTCTATAGAAGATACAAAAGAAAAATCATTACTTTGATTTTAAACTTGAGAATGTAAAGTTCTTTCATTTAGTTTTCCTATAACTATTTCTAAAGGATGATTTTTAGATTCCTTAATGTTGACATTTTTTTTATTTAATTGTTCATCTTCCTTGTCTTTTATTTTCTTAATTTGGTTATCAAAAATTTGAGTTTCGATTATATCATCATCTACGAGAGGTTGGGATTTAGGAGGAGGACTTTCGTCCAACTTGACATTTAGAGACTCTTCTATTTCCATGGTACTTTGTTAGAATTACGTAAGTTTTACTATTTGGTGAGTATCCTAAGAAAACGCCTTCGGTGGACTTAGGATCGAATTTGGTTAGGTAATCTTTGGTGTTTAAAATGAATCACTTGCTTCCAATGACTTTAAAGTAATCTAGCGACGGATTTTTAGTTTTAAATAACTCATACCGAGTCATACCTAAGAAAGGTCTAATTAAGATTCTATTTAAGATGTGTGTAGATGTGTCGACGGCATTACACAAAAGTTTTTGAGGAATTGATTATTCATTTAGCAGGGTTCGACTCATTTCTTGTACAGTACGATTCTTATTTCTACTACCCCATTTGATTCTAGAGTATGTGGAGCCGAGAAATTTTAAGTAATACCATTAGCGTCACAAAAAGCTCCGAATTGTACTTCGTTATCAAACTCCTGACCATGATCCGTACATATCGACACTATTGGAGAACCTTTTAGTTTTTAAATTTTCTTACTTAAGATTTCAAAATGATCAAAATCTTCTTTTTTGATTTTCAAAAATCTAGTCCATGTATACCTTGAGTAGTCATCAACTATTACCAAACTATAAAGGTTTCCTCCGTAACTTTGAATAGTCGATGGACCAAATAAATCCATATGTAAAAGTTCTAGAAACTTAGTACTTGAAACCATGTTTTTAGTTTAATGACTTGCATGGACTTGTTTTCCTATATTACAAGCATCACAAAAATGTTGCTCATATTTTTGTTTTGGTAAGTTTCTATCAAGATCTTTAGATGATAGCGATTGAATAAGTCTCATATTGGCGTGACCCAATCTTTGATGCCATAGGTTAGAAGCATCATCTATCAAAGTTAGACAAATATTATCTTTAGGCGAGTTACCAATTTTCATTATAAAAAAACCATTTCTACTAACCTCTTTTCCTATGGTAATCTCGTCTTTAAGTATTTTACTTCCGGTTTCACTAAATAAAATTTCACACTTTTTATCTACTATTTGACTAATACGTAATAAGTTAAAACCTAGATTATCTACGTGACAAACATTGTTAATGGTTAGAGAGTTATGCGAGATCGTACCTTTGCTAATGATCTTGCATTTGCCATTACCGAATGTTACGTTACCTCCGTCATAAGCCTTGTAGGATGAAAATAGGCTTTTATTTCCAGTCATGTGTCTTGTGCAACCGTTGTCTTTAACCCATTCATTTGGTTCTAGATCAACCTTTAGACAAACCTATAAACACAAAGCAACTCAAGCGTTTAGTCCCTAATACTTCATGGGTCCATTTATGTTGTACAAACCATTTACTTGGCTTACAAAGGGAAATTGGTTCCAAGGTCCAAAGTTAGGTACTTGAAATTGATAACCGCTGTGAAATCCATTGTTCCATCCCATTTGATTGTAACTACTTTTTGGGTAAGGAGCGTTTGGTCTTTTAAATGGTGTAGTGAAAGTTGGTCGTAGATTAGGTCTATTTCTTAGAATTCCTTGACCATGATGTGGTTTAATATTTCTAACAGTAGCATTAGGCAGTTTCTTTTTAGTTACGACTAAAAACTCATTTCTAAAAGATTTGGTCAAGTCAAATTTTGGTTTTGTTGTACCAGGTGGTTGGATCCCTTGCTTTTGCCTGGCCGGATCCCTTTTAAAAAGATCCCCGAATCCGCCACTTCAGAAGTATTTTGGACAACAGTTTAAACAAATTTGGTTGGTTTTTATTCGCTAGTTGAAGGCATACATTTTGTAAAGCCTAAACCAATTTTGTTATTTTTATTTTCTGAGTATCTATTATTTCATGTAAGTGATATACTAGGTCTAGCTATTTTAGAATCTAGATGATCTATTACCGTTTGGAGATCTACACAAATTTTGCATTCTAAACATGCTTCTTTGCCTTTTCAAGCCTCTTTATCTTTTCCTTTAATTCAAAAATTTCGTTTTCTAAAAGTATATTTTTACTTTTAAATTTTTGTTTTTGTTTATGACTTTAAGACTAATTTTGCAAAGTTTGTTATATTCTAAGTTTAATGATTCATCGTCTAAATATGAGCTACTATAGTAAGGGGAGTCGGAACGTACCTCGTTAGAGTCTTTAGCCATGATGCAAATCTCATCTTTCTCCTCTTCACTTGGACACCATGAACCGCTAACAAACTCCTTATGCTCATTACTTGGGTGTTTGAGACAATCACTAGTGAAGTGATTTAGATCACCGCACTTGAAACAATTTCGGTCATCCTCTCCCTTTTTGTCTTCCTTGAACTTTTGGAAGCCTTTTTTGTCATCATAAGGTTGTTTCACAAACCTTCCTCTTCTTCTAAATAATTTCTTGAAGTCTCTTACCGCCATAGCATAATCTTCATCGTCGCTATCCAAGCATGAGGCGTGTTAATACAAACAAGCCATAAAAATGTTTATTTATATTTTACGATCTCCTAGTGTTTTGTCGATAACAAACATAAAATCATTTTAACGAAACAAATAAAATACGTAAATGGTTTGAGCCAATAGTTTACTAACACACTTACATTTTCATATAAAACACTAAACATGTATATATTTTAGTTTTAAATGTACATGTAATTTTCATCAAGTATATATATATATAATGAAATGCAAATAAACATATATAATATTTTTACATCTTATAGAAATGCATATATATAACAACTAGTGTTTACATAAAATGGAAATGTGCATATATATATATTGTAATGGGTAAAAATCTAAGTCCTTGACTCATTGACTAGGTACAATGAATGTTGTTGGGTAAAACCCAAAATCCATGACCCTACCCATGGAGCTTGATCTATAACCCATGACCCATTGAATGACATCATGCATGAATTCATGTTGGGTATTATGCATGATCCATGACCCAAGACCCATGACCCAATTTCTAGATACATTGCATCTTGTTGGGTATCCATAATTCATTACCCATAACCCATGGTTCATAACCCATAACCCATAACCCGGTTTGCAACCCAAAATCCGGACTTAAGCTGACCCAGCAGCCGGATCCCTAGGATTGCACTAGCCCGATCCCTCTGGGGAGAGATCAGTGGGAACTTTGGAACAGTAGAGAAATTTGTCTATAAATAGTGAGCCATTTCTCATTTGCCATTCACTCTTTTTACACATACTCTCTCTTAGTATTGTAAAATCTCTCAGATCCAAAGGATCTTTCTATGTAGTTTTGTATTTGTGTGATTCTCTAGGTTTCTCTTAAAGGCGAGATCACCACCTCTTGAAGTCGTGCAAGCTCAAGTTCATGAGTTGCTAAGTTTCGTCATCATCAAGACCACTGAAGTGTCTCTTGTTGATAGTTCTTTTCTCCCTCCATAGAAGTATAGTGTTGAAGGCATTAGTGAAAGGTGCCAAAGGTTCGTGTCGAAGGCATTATTGAAAGGTTCCAAAGGGTCGTATCGAAGGCATTAGTGAAAGGTGCCGAAGGGTCGTGTCAAAGGCATTAGTGAAAGGTGCCAAGGGTGTACATTCGAAAGGTGCCAAGGGTGTACATTTGATATCCTTATGATGTTGTAATAAGGAGTGTGTCTACTTTGGGTTAGTTGTGTAGTGTTGGGTAGTAGTTCCTCCTTTGTAATAGAACTCGGTATATAGCCTTGTATCGGATAAAGTGTAGGCGACGTTGGAGGTTTGGTTCTACCTCTTGGAAGAAACCGGTGTCTAGCCTTACACCCGATAAACAGAGGCGACGTTGTGAATGCTTTTCTGCCACATTAAGGAGCTTGTGTTGTGTAGTGCTTACGAACTCTCGAGTGGGGAATTCGGGGAGTGGACTAGGGCAAGGAAGGTGTCCTTGTAGCAGAACCACTATAAATATTCATTTCGTGGTTTTGTGTTCCTTACTCTTTATCTTTGCATTACTTGTGTATATGCTTATCTATCATCAGCTAACACACACATTAAATAGATTGACATAATTCGATCTAAATATTTTAAAATGAAGTTTTAATCGGTAAAACTATTCAACCCCTTTCTAGTTTTCCACAAGGTGTCTTCGTCACTTGACTCCTTTTTGGCCTATAGAGCTAGTGACTTTTACTTTTCTTTCTTTTCTTTTGAAGCCTCAGAGTCTTTTGCCAACACTACTTCATAGGCCTTGAGGTTGCCAATGAGCTCATTGAGATAAAGAATTGTCAAATCCTTTTATTCTTCTATCGTTGTTACCTTCGGCCTCCATATTGCCGGAAGTGCTCTTAGAAATCTCCTACCATGATTACGCTTGGAAAAAATTTCATCAAGTGCTTGTAATGAAGTAATAATAATATTAAACTTAGCAAATGCATTATCAATACTTTCATCATCCGATATTGAGTATTGTTCATATTTTTGGACAAATAAATCAATTTTATTGTTTTGAACTTGTTTGTTTCCTTGATGAGTGATGATCACCAAGCAATTCCAAATATCTTTAGCTATTTTATGCATGAACATTCTTTCGTATTCCTTTTTATGTAAAGCGTTGTATAAAACCATTTTTACCTCGTTATTTTTAGAAAGCATTTGGAACACCCCCAAAATATCACAGCGAAATGATAGCGTGTAGCTACCTGTAAAATTTCACTATCATTAGTGGCTGTAACAATGAACTAAATTATTTATCAAGAATCATTTGAGCTGAGTTAAGCTTTTTAGCATATACATTTAATTATTTTATGCATCCCCGAGTAGCTTTGATAGATGAATGATAAGAATAGATCATTCTTGATAGTTATTGATATATAAATCACGCCCACGAGAGATTTTCTTGTCTTACGAGTCTGCACGCGTACCGATAACACATAAGTAACCATGAAATATGAAAATGAGCTAATAAAGTCAAAAAATATATCATCATATCAGTTTCTCAAAAACGTGTCCGAAAATATAAGTATTACATTTTTCCCATTTTGAGATGATGCGTTTACAATCCAAACAACGGGACACGAAATACACTTAATACCTAATGTATCCTAATAATAACTAATAAAGTTTACATTTTATAAAATAAAGCTTAAATAAATCACCCATTTCCCCATACCAACCCACGCCCCACTACCCATCTGATAAGATTTTATCATTTGTCTGCTTCCTCATTAAAAACCTACACCTCCCTCCAAGGATCATCTTCTTCTTCTGGCAAACTTTCATCCATCTTTCCCCACCTCTAAAACACCATCGCCTCTTTTCGAATAGTGATGGGCTGACACCACTAGAAGGTCAAACAAGAAATTGCCCGATCCTTTTCTTGACCACCCCATCTTCCAATACAAGAAGTCACAAGTTAGCTAAGGGTCAAGATAATTAAAAGGAGATTACCTTGGTGTGGGATTCGCTTGAACCAAGGGGAAAGAGGGAGTTTAACCTTACTAATATTTTTCTTCTTTTTATACCATTCGACCCACCATAGGACCTCACACCCCAGCAAGATTTTATCACAAAAACAAAGGGATAAAGCTTTGGTGATTTGGTTCCTGTTTTGTTCGGAGTTGGAGTTCGAGTGCTACCTTGGTTTGGCTTCACCTTTCAATCGATTCCCTAGGATAACCTTTTTGTAAGAATCTTGAAATTGTTGTTAATGGTTATTTATACAATTAAGATTTGGTTAAAGTTGAAGTGTTATTTTGATATGAATTATATCTATATTTCAATCGAACATGGTTTGTTCTTAATGATGTACTGCTTTTGATTAATTATGTGGTCGAAGGGTATAAATTTTCATTGAAATAATGAGTTATTGTCATATGAAATTGTTGAAATGAGTATTTATGTTGTGTGATGGTGAAATCTTAATCCATATATATTGAATACATTGGCTCAATAAACCGAAGTGTTAGGATGTGTCACATAGGTTGTCCTTGTGTCAAGACGGTTGGAGCCATAATGGCTTGATCGACTATGAATGGGTCGACAACACCAAGGGCACTAGGTCGAGACTTAGCCACCCAACTTGGTGCCATGACTTTGATTGTCATGGGTTGAGTTTTGACACTTATACATTTATTAGATTGGCTAGTTTTGTTGGGGCTGTTGCGGATCGACTCATTAACAATGATTATGATGATGTGGCACAGGTGGCGGATGCAGGCCGCAACATCGAGTTACTTCATTCTGATCGGGGTTCAAATAAGAGAGGCAGGGATGGTGACCGGGATAACTTCAAGGGTCGTCAGGACCAGGGATATGAGCATAGGGGTCGCCAGTACCAGGGTGTTGATTAGAGGGGTCGTTAGGACCGGGTCGAGTATAGGGGTCGTCGTGGACTGGGGGTATGATTCGAGGCCGGAGACTTGGGGTCGGATCAGAGGGTGATTGGTAGGACTGGGAATGACCATCAGGGTCATGGTAAACATAATCAGCACCAGTTCAGAGATCAATCGACTAGGGATTCGCAGTAGGATCGTGTTGTAGGTTCTTCAGCTCAGAGGAGGTCTACGGAGACTTTGCCTCCCCCTCACCTTTGTAATACTTGTGGAATGGCTCATCCCGGCGCTTGTCATCGGCTTACTGGAGGTTGTTTCTCTTGTGGGTCCACTACCCACAAGGTGAAGGATTGTACGCAGGAGAAGCACATTGCACCGGCGAACACGGCTAGGTCAGCTCCTACTATGGGCCGTGTGTATGATACTATTCGTGACCAGGCGGCGAACTCTTCAGGAACCATTACCGGCATTCTTTACTTTGGCGATCGCACTGTTTATTTATTTATTTATTTATTTGATACCGATGCCACTTATTCTATTATATCTATTGCATTTGCCAAGGAAATTACTATGACCCTAACTCCATTAACTAATCATTTATCCATTTCCACCCCAATGAAAAACCATGTAATTATCGATCATGTATATGTGAATTGTCCTTTACGTTTTGACGACGGCATTCGTTCAGCGAATTTACTCCCTTTATGATTGAATTTGATGTGATTTTTGGTATGGACTGGTTGGCTTCGCATAGAGCTACCATCGATTGTCATGCCAGAAATGTGATCTTTGGCGATATTCCTCATCCTGATTTTGTTTATCACAGTTCCCAACCTCTCAAATCTGTTAAGAGTATCTCGGCTATGAAAGCCAGAACTTTTATCTCTCATGGTTGCCAAGGCTTCCTGGCATCCATTAAAGATACTTCCTAGGAAATTCTGACTATTGAAAGTCTTTCCATTGTTCATAAATTTTCTGATGTATTTCCTGACGAACTTCCTGGTATTCCTCCGGCTAGAGAAGTTGAATTTGGCATCGAGTTGATTCCAGGGGCCGAACCTATTTCCAAAGCTCCGTACCATATGGCGCCTATTGAATTGAAGGAGCAGTTCCGGAACTCTGGAAAATGGTTTTATTCGACCCAGCGTTTCTCCTTGGGGTGCACCTGTGCTTTTCGTTAAGAAGAAGGACGGGAGTATGCGTTTGTGTATTGATTATCGCGAGCTCAACCGAATCACTATCTGTAATCGTTACCCTCTTTCGCGTATCGATGATCAAACTGTGTTGGGGAGGTTTCCCACCATTTAGCTCTATCTCCTCAGTTAGCACATGTTCATGATGTCTTCCATGTATCACTTCTGCGGGGATACAATTATCATCCATTGCATGTGGTATCCTACCCTTTAGATCAGATTCAGTCGGATATGTATTTGTCAGAGGAACCCGAAGCTATCTTAGATCGACGAGATAGAGTCATGAGAAACAAGGTCATTCCGTTCGTGAAAACTCTTTGGAAAAATCACTCAGAGCATGAAGCTACCCGGGAGACCGAGGAATCGATGCGAGCAAGTTATCCTTATTTTTTTTCGTAGTCTGGTATGTCTTCATTGTTTGCATTCGTTTTCATTACAATTTTCGAGGACGAAATTTTTTTAGAGGGGAAGAGTTGTAAAACCCGAACATCTAAAACACGTAAAAAGACTATTTTGCCCATTTAATTTAAAACTTATAAAATACATAAAATACGTCAATCTCATTAAATATGTTTATAACCTATCTCATAAATACGTAACTTGAGCAAGAAAAATAAAACGACACCTTTCGTCAAAAATATAAATCACACGTTACGTTTAATCATAAATCACATGAATCTCTTTTGCATGGGCCGAATGTACTAATTATCCAAATGCATGTCACATAAATTAGGAAAGCTCACATTGTAGAAATTTAGAAAGTATCATCAGTTGTGACTTTCTTCTTCTCGTTCATATTGCACGTCCCACACAAAATACATATTAGCCTAATAAAAAGCCATCTCACTTGTGATTGAAATTGGACTTGGGCTTAGCCCTTTTGTGCTCTCCTGTAACTCGTTAAAATCAAACCCACATAATCCCCATTCCCTTTATTTTCATGACCTACAAATCCAACATATATATCCCTTCCCATGCGATATTTTTCCCCTACATTTACACATTATAAGCGCACAAACCCAAACCCTAAAGCTAAAAAGTGACGAAAAATATCTTTATCTCTTCTCCTCCATTCGGTTAAGGCAAGTAGAAGGCGTCTCGAAGGTTTATTAATCGTGGGGTTTCTCTTGGCTCTCGTTTTCTCTCATACGGATCAAGATCCCTCGAGGAAGGAGTGATCTTTCGTATCTCTTGATTTTCATTTGCTTTTGTTTTCTTGCTGCTGAATAAGGTACAAATATTCTGACCTTATCTCTTAAGGTTTCTCATGATTCTTTCACATCTTTTTGATATTAGCTTGATTTGTTTTGCCTTTGCTCTGAGCCTTATTATTAGGGTTCCCCTTTATGCCTTTGCTATGTTTCCCTTAGTTTTGTGAACCTTTTGATGTTGAACCTTGCTTTGAACCTTTAACATGAACCTTTAGATTATGAATTTCATTTGACCTTTCAGTTTAGTACCCGAGCCATTTCCTAGCCATGAAGGTAACATGGCCATGTCTTTGATGCACTACTGACTTGACTCTAGTGTGGTCGAGTGATGTTCCACACCGTCCCTTTTGTTATATATATTATGAGCTCAACATTGTTATTATTATGGCCACTATGATTTGTTCAGGGGCGTATGGATGCATACTAGATTTGATTTGATATGCTATGATATGATATATATGATTTATTTGGTGACTGATGTTGTGTGTAATACACGTCTTTCACATTTTGGGACCAGATCACTCCATTGGTTACTTGAGGTCTCCCCTCCTATTATATTTGGTATTCTGAGGCCACCCATCCGAATACAATTGGTTACTTATGATATGATTTTATATGTTTTGTTTTGGGCTCGTGGTAGTTGATTGATCTTTCTTTCCATTTTATTATCCTTTTGTTTATACCTTATGATTTCCCCAATTCACTTCAGATTATATTATTTTGTTTCTTATCTTTCGATTACGCGTTTTGTTATATATATCTGTTCACTGGGCTTTTTAAGCTCAGCCGCATTTTATTTTCCTGCGGCAGGTATCTAAGCTAGGAGATGGGGATTGCCTTGGGATGAGTGATGAGCTTATTTGGAGGCCTTGACCATAGTCATCTTAGATTCCATTGATTATGCTATGACATTTATTTAGACTTGGATTATCGTTATTTATTTCTTTGGAGTATTTCCTTTCATTGAACCTATGTATTGTTAAGTCGTGTTGACTTGTATTCCTTGATTATTTATGTTTAAGACTTCCGCTATTGCCTTATGTTCTTTATGTATGCTTTGATATGACACCATGACTGTGATACTTCTACCCTTTCCGGGTTGGGGTGTTACAAACCTATTGGCATGGAAGAAGCTTACAAAACTACTTGGACTGAGTTGAAGCAATTGATGATGAAGCTATATTGCCCTAGGACCGAAATCAAGAAACTGGAAGATGATTTCTATCATCTAGCTACCAAGGGCAATGATCTTAAAGCCTACTTCAAGCATTTTCAAGAGCTAAAAGCTTTATGTCCATCCATGGTTCGTGATGATGTCAAATTGCTGGAAAATCTCATAGGGGGATTACCCCGAAGCATTGAGGGAAATGTTACTGCATCAAAGCCCAAGACTGTGGAAGAAGTGATCACGATTTCCTACCAACTCATGGATCAAGTCCTGAAATATGGATCTGTGCATAATGGTAACGACAACAAAAGGAAATTTGATGATCATCTAGGAAACACTTCCAACAAAAACTCTCTCCAACATAACAACTCTTTCCATCACAACAATAATCGCAACAACAACAATCAAGCCCGCAACAACAACAATCAAGCCCGCAACAACAACAACCAACACCTCAACAATAATAACAACCAATACCACCAAAACCGAAACAACCACCACAATTAACAAAACCGTAGACAAGAAGTTGCGCAGGCATATGCTGCTACTCCCGCCACTTGAAGAGGTTATGCTGGACCACACCATTTGTGCACTCGATGCACCATGCATCATGTGGGGCCTTGTATTGTTAAGTGCGGAAAGTGTAACGAGGTGGGTCACACGACCAAAAATTGTCGAAGTCCTGCTACTAGGAGTAACCTTCAACCAATGGGAGTAACTTGTTTTGGATGTGGAGAAGTTGGGCATGTCAAGAGTCGATGCCCAAAGCTGAATGAAAATTTCAACAACCCCGCTAGAGAAAGAGCTTATGTGCTAGAAGATGGTGATGCACAAGAAAACCCGGACGTCGTTATGGGTATGTTTTCACTCAACCACCATTTAGCTAAAGTGTTATTTGATTCTGGAGCCGACAAAAGCTTTGTATCCTCTAAATTTGCACCTTTGCTAAAAGTCACACTAACTGCTTTAAATACCACCTATGAAGTAGAATTAGCCGATGGAAAAGTAGTAGGAACTAACACTGTTCTTCAAGGTTGCAACCTATCTCTATCACACCACCCGTTTGATATAGACTTTATGCCTATCCAACTTGGTAGCTTTGATGTTTTCGTTGGTATGGATTGGCTATCCAAAAATCGTGCAAGAATCATTTGTGACGAGAAGGTTGTTCACATCCCTCTTAACAAAGAAAACTCTAATCATTCGGGGTGATCGGAGTAAGACCCGATTGAGTATCGTCTCATGCGTCAAAACTGCAAAGTACATAGAAAAAGGATGTCACATTTTTCTAGAACAAGTAACGGAGAAGAAGAAAGTGGATGAGAAACAACTAAAAGACGTTCATGCAGTTAAAAACTTTCCCGAAGTATTTCCAGAAGACTTGCCCGGTCTTCCTCTTGTCCGTCAAGTAGAGTTTCAAATTGAGTTAGTGCTGGGGGCGGCACCCGTGGCACGAGCACCTTATAGGTTAGTGCCCTCTGAAATGCAAGAACTGTCTGACCAACTGCAAGAACTATCCGAAAAAGGGTTCATTCGACCAAGTTCTTCACCTTGGGGAGCTCCGGTCTTATTTGTCAAAATAAAGATGGATCTTTTCGTATGTGCATTGATTACCGAGAGTTGAACAAAATAACGGTGAAGAATCAATATCCACTACCCAGAATTGATGATTTGTTCGACCAACTGCAAGGGTCAAGCGTCTACTCAAAGATTGATATGAGATCTAGGTATCATCAACTGAGAGTTAGGGAAGAGGATATTCCAAAAACTACTTATCGAACATGATACGACCACTATGAGTTCCAAGTAATGCCATTTGGTTTAACAAATGCACCGGAAGTGTTTATAGACCTAATGAACTGAGTGTGCAAACCTTACTTGGACAAATTTGTGATTGTCTTTATCGATGACATTCTCATCTATTCTCGCAACAAGGAAGAGCATACAGAATACTTGAAAACCATTCTGGAACTACTCAAGGAAGAAAAACTGTATGCTAAGTTTTCCAAGTGCGACTTCTGGATTCAAAAAGTACAATTCCTTGGTCACGTGATAGATAGGCATGGTCTTCACGTTGATCCTGCAAAAATCGACGCTGTTAAGGATTGGGCGTCCCCTAATACCCCTACAGAAATACGCCAATTCTTAGGTCTTGCGGGTTACTATCGAAGATTCATCGAAGGATTCTCAAAGATCGCTAAACCTCTAACAAGATTGACCCAGAAAATGAAAAAGTTTGACTGGTTGAAGAACAAGAGTTAGCCTTTAAACTCTTGAAACAAAAGCTTTGTGAAGCCCTCATCTTAGCACTACCGGAAGGAGTAGAAGATTTTGTGGTCTACTATGATTCATCACACCTAGGGTTAGGTGCGCTATTGATGCAAAGGAACAAGGTGATTGCTTATGCTTCACGACAACTCAAGACTCATGAAAAGAACTACACTACCCATGACTTGGAATTGGGAGCCGTAGTTTTCGCCCTCAAGATATGGAGACATTACTTATATGGAACCAAGTGTACGGTGTCCACCGACCATAAAAGTCTCCAATATATTCTAGGTCAAAAGGAGTTGAACATGCGACAACGCCGATGGCTAGAGTTGCTTAGTGATTACGACTATGAAATCTGTTATCACCCGGGCAAAGCAAAAGTAGGGGCAGATGCTCTTAGTAGAAAGGATCGACCTAAACCTCTTCGAGTCAGATCTTTGGGAATGATGATTAAATATCCCCTTCCATAAAAAATCCTAGAAGCTGAAGCTGAAGCTCTCAAACCAGAAACCGTCCTAACAAGAAAATCTTCGGAATGCCTGAAAACGAGAACGGCTTTGTGAAAAGATCGGATGGAACCTTATGTTTCAAAAAAAGAAGTTGGAGTCTCACAAGTCTAAATATTCCATTCACCCGGGATCCGAAAAAATGTACCAAGATCTTAAGAAGCTTTACCGGTGGCCAAACATGAAGGCCGAGATTGCGGCATATGTTGGGAAATGCCTCACATGTTCTTGAGTAAAAGCCGAATGTCAAAAGCCCTCCAGATTGTTGACTCAACATGAAATCCCAGTTTGGAAGTGGGAAATAATCACCATGGATTTCATAACCAAACTGCCAAAGACTGTTAGGGTTACGACACCATTTAGGTTATCATCGATCGCCTTACCAAATCTGCTCATTTCTTACCCATCAAGGAAACTGACGAAATTGAAACTCTTGCTCAACTATACCTAAAGGAAATTGTATCTCGACATGGAGTACCAATTTCCATCATTTCTGACCGTGAAAGTCATTTTACTTCCCAATTCTAGGAAACTCTTCAAAAGAATTTAGGTACTCGATTGGATATGAGTACCGCATACCATCCCCAAAGCGATGGTCAAAGTGAAAGGACTATCCAAACCTTGGAAGAAATGCTTCGAGCATGTGTGATCGATGTTGGAAAAGGTTGGGATAAACACTTGCCTTTAGCGGAATTCTCCTACAACAATAGTTACCACGCTAGTATCAAGGCAGCACCATTCGAAGCACTTTATGGTCACAAGTGTTGATTGTCCGTTTGTTGGGCCAAATTTGGAGATGTCCAACTCACTGGGCCTGAACATGTCCAAGAAACAACTGAGAAGATTGTGCAAACCCGTCAACGACTTCAAGCTGCTAGAGATCGGTAAAAGAGCTACGCCGATGTAAGGCGAAACCCATGGAATTCCAAGTTGGCGACCGAGTCATGTTGAAGGTATCACCTTGGAAGGGTATGGTTCGATTTGGAAAGCGAGGGAAGCTAAATCCTCGATACATTGGGCCATTCAAGATTCTAGAGAGGGTCGGCCCGGTTGCATACAAACTTGAACTCTCGGAAGAACTTAGTAGAAAACACCCTACCTTCCACGTCTCAAATCTAAAGAAGTTCTTGTCGGATAATCTCTTGTTGTTTCGCTAAAAGAGATTAAGGTCGACGACAAGCTCAACTTTGTCGAAGAACCAATTGAAATCATGGATAGGGAGGTCAAACGACTTAAGCAAAGTCGCATTCCTATTGTCAAGGTTAGATGGAACTCCAAGAGGGTACCGGAGTATACGTGGGAACGCGAAGACACCATGCGTGTTAAATATCTACATCTATTTGCCGAGTCAACCACGACAACTACCGTAAACTAAAATTCTGGGACGAAATTCTCTTAAGGGGTAGGTACTGTAGCCACCTGTAAAATTTCACTATCATTAGTTGCTGTAACAATGAACTAAATTATTTATCAAGAATCATTTGAGTTGATTTAAGCTTTTTAGCATATGCGTTTCATTTTTTTATGCATCCCCGAGTAGCTTTGGTAGACGAATGATAAGAATAGATCATTCCCAATAGTTACTGATAAATAAATTACGCCCACGAGAGATTTTCTCGTCTTACGAGTCCGCATGCGTACCGATAACATATAAGTAACCATGAAATATGAAAACGATCTAATAAAGTCAAACATTATATCATCATATCAGTTTCTCAAAAATGTGTCCGAAAATATAAGTATTACATTTTTCCCGTTTTGGGATGATGCGTTTACAATCCAAACAGCAGGATACGAAATACACTTAATACCTAATGTATCCTAATAATAACTAATAAACTTTACATTTTATAAAATAAAGCTTAAATAAATCACCCATTTCCCCATACCAACCCACGCCTTATTACCCATCTAATAAGATTTTATCATTTGTCTACTTCCTCATTAAAACCTATGCCTCCCTCCAAGGATCATCTTCTTCTTCCGAAAAGCTTCATCCATCTTTCCCCACCTCTAAAACACCATCGCCTCTTTTCGAATAGTGATGGGCTGACACCACTAGAAGGCCAAACAAGAAATTGCCCCATCCTTTTCTTGACCACCTCATCTTCCAATACAAGAAGTCACAAGTTAGCTAAGGGTCAAGATAATTAAAAGGAGATTACCTTGGTGTGGGATTCGCTTGAACCAAGGGGAAAGAGGGAGTTTAACCTTACTAATATTTTTCTTCTTTTTATACCATTCGACCCACCTTAGGACCTCACACCCCAGCAAGATTTTATCACAAAAACAAAGGGATAAAGCTTTGGTGATTTGGTTCCTGTTTTGTTCGGAGTTGGAGTTCGAGTGCTACCTTGGTTTGGCTTCACCTTTCAATCGATTCCCTAGCATACCTTTTTAGTAAGAATCTTGAAATTTTTGTTAATGGTTATTTATCTTTATACAATTAAGATTTGGTTAAAGTTGAAGTGTTGTTTTGATATGAATTATATCTATATTTCAATCGAACATGGTTTGTTCTTAATGATGTACTGCTTTTGATTAATTATGTGGTCGAAGGGTATAAATTTTCATTGAAATAATGGGTTATTGTCATATGAAATTGTTGAAATGAGTATTTATGTTGTGTGATGGTGAAATCTTAATCCAAATATATTGAATACATTGGCTCAATAAACCGAAGTGTTAGGATGTGTCACATAGGTTGTCCTTGTGTCAAGACGGTTGGAGCCATAATGGCTTGATCGACTATGAATGGGTCGACAACACCAAGGGCAGTAGGTCGAGACTTAGCCACCCAACCTGGTGCCATGACTTTGATTGTCATGGGTCGAGTTTAGATCAGCCCCTCCCTTGGTCTAAATAGTCGTTAAATCTAGGTATCGTACTTTCCATTATGTTGTCAAAACTATGTACCCCGTTCTTTCATTCCACTTTCGACTACCCATTATCACCAACAAAATACTACTACCTTTCCTCTTTGTCTTATTGAATGCGTTTGGCTTGTATACACATGAGTAGAATGCTTTATTTTCCCCATCTATTTGTCAAAACTCTTCAAAACTTTGTTCTATCCACTCCTTCGGTAGGAGTATTTGGTTTCAAACTTGGGCGACCCACGATCGAGAGTCCGTTTGGTTAATTGAGGATTGGGTCAAAGCCCATATCTTTGACTGCCCGCTCAACCCATATCGAGCCCAGATTCCCCCCTCCCTCCTTGATACCATTAATCGTGTCTATGACAAACCCCCAAGTAAAACCGAACTCGTTAAACACTTATAAAAACCTATATTAGATTTTAAACCGACAACCTTATAAACCAAATCTTAAATATTTAAACAAAACCTTCTTTTAATAATAAACAATAACTTTATAATTTTTAGTTAATAAATAATAGCCATTTTGAAACAACGATCTTATAAACTAAAATTACGATAACCAATATGAATGGAACAAGAATTTTGACACTTATATATATATATATATATATATATATATATATATATATATATATATATATATATATATATATATATATATATATATATATATATATATATGTATACATATACTATATATAAACAAGCGTTACTTTTACAATGATGTTTTATTTTCAAAAACCATATAATAAAAAATATAAACGAAACCATGCCAAATTTTTCTAAAAATCAATTCTTTATATAATGTGTCATAATCATATGTTACATAGCTAATTTATGATATATCATCTCCAAATATTATTTCGTAGCAATAGTTATTAAAAACTAATATTTGAAAATATAAACAACGTACCTTTATACATAAACACTTACGTTCTAAAAACGACATTTGATACCCGTAATACGTTACTACCCCTATGAAACCCCTCTTAGTATAACGTCCTTTCTTGATCAATGAATCCATGACACGATCAACTTGATGTCTCATCCTCCCATGTATATATACCCGCACTTCCATTAGCCAATGTTCAACAACATAAATAAATATCACACAAGCATCAACAACTTAAACTTTTGATATATTTAAACATTATCGAGTCAAACACAAACGTAATAATTAAATCATTGTTATACTAATTATAGGCTGCGTGACGGTACTGCGTGCTTCCACTACTTGATTTTACGCTACTCGGATTCTATTTGCTAAGGTGAGTTCATAGCCTCGCTTTTACTTGTTTTTCAACCCCCGCGAGGGAGATACATGCTATAAACTAGAACATAAGACTTTTTGCAAATGTATGCTTGCCTTATTATTATTGACGCCTAAGTTGCTTCCCAAAAGGACCATTCATCATGAACCATTAGTCACTTGCGAGTGAACGTAAATATCGTGAATAGTACTATAGGGAGTAACGACCCCCTCTTGGTGATCGGAAATAACCGGGGCGCACCTTGTTTGAATATCTTTAGGTAATTGGCTATTACCTCCTAGGGGGGAAATTTATTACTTACACCAGTAATTAGGTGTATGCAGTTGAGTATTGGTGTCATGAGCTTAGTGCATAATAATCCCTGATTTTCTATGATTAATTGTCTTCGAAGCAATTATCATCCTTACCTTGTGTTCAACCATTTACTAAACCTATGGATTTCACTCAACATTTTTGTTGACCTTTTTAAGCATGTTTATCTCAGGTACTAACTAAGAGATCTTGAAGGCACGGAGTGGACGGAGCTGGATGCTAAATGTGGTGTTTAAATAAAGTTATCATTTTCTCAAAACATTTGAATTATCTTTTGTGTAATTGCAAAACTTGTGGTATTTCTTTTGT
>OU343224.1:270897309-270941842 GCA_910596185.1 Chrysanthemum makinoi
GTTTAGATCATGCGTGGGACATTTGTAGAGGAGATCATTGTATCTTCCAGGCTTGATACAATGTCTCACCATCATCTTGTTTAAAATTGTGTATGTCTGCGAGTTGTGTTGATACTTTAGATGGTGGGCACTATTGTTTAATGAAGTGTCTTTTAAGGAGAGCCCATGTATCAATTGTTCCAGCTGGTAATCTATTAACCCATCTTTTAGCGGCTCCTGTAAGAGTGATAGGAAAAATTCTGAGCATAACTGCATCTTTTGAAACTCCTGGTGTATTGAACAGGCTGGTGATATATTCAATATTTTTGACGTGTTCGTAAGCATCTTCCGAGGTATTTCCAGAAAAAGGACTTGCTCTCAATTCCTTCATAAATTGAGGTTTTATCTCGAAATCAATATTAGCTCCAATTGTCGGTTTTACGAGCCCCGACCCTTGTTCTTCTCTTGTCAACGCCAAATATTCCTCGAGAGTTAGCTCATCAATGTTAACAACTTCCATGGTACCTGAAACCTTAAAAGAGATCGTGAGAATTTGAAAATATTATAAAATAGAAATGAAAGACTTAATAGCAATCCTCATATAACTCCTCGGCAGCGGCACCAAAAACTTATGCAGGTTTTACTGACTAGGTATTAATATTTATAATGTCTCGTTATACCTATGGTCTACCCTAATGCACTAACATGCAGTGTACCCGGTCGTGTGTAGTGTAGTATTCGGTAAAATCGAGGTCGTCCCAAGAGCTATGTGTATGGATTAATACTAAGTCTAGGTGTCACATATTTTAATATTTTGATAAGAATTAACTAATTAATTACAAAAACAAATAAAGGCAAAGATGTGATCAATAGAGGAGAGTGGTGCTAACATAGTTACTCATCCTAACTAGTAATGTTTACGTCTAATTACTTCCAATTACTTTAGGTGGGGTCAAAGTCGAGAGGACATCATTTGGTCAGTTCGCCCTAACCTATCAGCAAAGAGCCACCACTGGAGAAGTCAAGTGTCTCCTCATAAGTCCAGTTGTTCCTGGTCCCCTAAGCCAAGTCATTAAGTTTCGCTACATGCTAGACTTATAATAGTGAGTGCTCGGGCGCTAACATCTTAGACACTCACCTCCTAATTCTTAACTTCATCCAAACGGTAGGTATCATTGTTGTCAATCGCACAAGTTGAAAGGGTCGTCAGTTGGTTATATCTTACCTTTCCCGTCTCAGTCTACTCATTTAGGGTCAGTTGGTCATATCTCCTGAGCAACTAGCCTCTACCGCCAATTAAAATTACCGAAACAAGGGTAGCTACCAATAAACTATGCATGCATACACTTAGAAATAATTATACGGAAGCAATGTAAACGCAAACAAAACAATTAAGGAATCATAACTAGGCCCGCACCAAGAGGTGCTTAGCCGCTCATATTAACCATACAAATCAATTCAATATTTAATGTTACGAAATACATGAATCGAAAGTAAAGAAAAGATAAAAAGCTAATGCTTATCGTAGGGGAGTGATTTCTCCCTTGGAGATAGCTCCGTATGCTCCTCTAGATCTGCCTTTGGCTTCTTCTCACGTTCTCTAATTGTTGTGTATGAAATGGGATGCTTTGAAATGCTGGAAATCATGGGATATTTATAGGCCAGATCTTGGTTACGGCGTAACTATTAAAAGAGTTACGCCGTAATCATCAAATTCTTCGTAAATTGCACTAGAAATGCTGGTTGCGGCGTAACCTCATGCCGTATCTTCAATAAATATTGGTTACGTCGTAGTTTATGCATGAGTTACGGCGTAATTATCAGCGGCGCGGAACCTCATTTGACCTAATATGGTTACGACGTAATCTTTGGGAGAGTTACACCGTAATCTTCTGATAAGTTGGTTTTCTGAGTCACGCTTTAGTTACGGCGTAATGTGAGAGAGGAGTTACGTCGTAACTTCTTCAAACTGAGCATACTATGATAAATCTTCAATAAACTCTCCAATTCGCGTATCTTTAGCTCCAATGCTCGTAATTTTCCTGAAAGTGGAATATAATGGAAAACAAGCGTAAATCTATATAAATGATATAAATTACAAGCATTATCGGGGGAAGTTGACACTTAATATTCAGGATAATTTGATGTTATCATGAAGCGATCATGTCAGTCATAGAAATTATGTAAAGGCTTGATTTACGGGTGCCTGACATAAGATCGTTTCATTGCAGATCACGAATGAAACACGAATGCAACTTCCAAAATTGACCTACTGAGAAAAGATTATGTCCAAGACCTTCAACATAATACACTCGGCTAATTTCGATGTTTCCATTGATGTAGTCCCCGTAACCCATTATTGAAGAGAAGTGATCATTTACGAATATGACAGTGCCAATGAACTTTGCAACAAAGTTTGTTAATAGTTTTAGGGTGCCTGTCATGTGCCGGGAACAACCGCTATCAACAATCCAGAGGACAATTTGTATCACCTGCAATACACACAGACGACGAAGGTAGAATAGAGGTTGAGATGGAACCCGTAGAGTTAGTGGGTTCCGTGACAGTTGTAGTACACATGTTAATAATTTTAGGTAACCACTTAAAAACAGTTGTACATTGTAACCATCTCTGCCATGTCCAACTAGTTCGTGCTTTTGTCTTAGTGAATTCGCTAGGTGAAGGTATCTTCCTAGGAGGTGATGGTGGTGCTATGGGTTCATCAATGATTTCATTAGAAACTACAGAAGGCTCTTTACCTAATACAGACTTAGAGGCAATAGTGGGCCTAGAGGTAGTGCCATTCGTATGTTTCCAAGTTCGAGACAAGATAGATTTAGCAACACAATTATCATGATTTCCAGAAAGCATACTTTTACGTCAAAACACATAGAAAGCTTCAAAATTAACATCCAAAGTATTCAAAGATTTAACATTCGTTACATTGCCTTTACTATTACATTTATCTAACGCAATATTTAAAGCAGGTGCAACATGTGTTTTATTCGAAGTCCTAACATGATCTTCTACTTCAGGGGCTTTTAGTTTTCCGAATTTACGTTGCAAATTCCTATTCTTCTGTTAAGTGCTCTTAGGCTGTGATTTGCTAATGCTAGAATTGGAGGCGACTATTCTTGTAAAAGTGGAAGGAGGCATATTAGTATCTTGTGATTTGTCAGTTGTAGGCTTCCTAGTATCAACTTTAAACATTTCAAGTGCTATCACATTTGTGTTTCTAGATTTTTATTTCTCGAGTTTAACCAATTCCTCTTTTAAAGCTATGATAATGTGATTTTGAACCTGAATGCTAGAGAGTAAGTTTTCATTTTCATTCATCATTTCACGAGTGTAAGCAAGGTGATGATCGAGTTCTTTTGAAGCTTTAGCACGTGTTTTTTTGAGCAACTAAAAAATGGTTCCGTATTCTTTTTTGACTTGTTCAATCTCTTGTTCATATTTGAAAAGTTAACATTTTAAAGATGCGTTTTCAACATCCGGTCATTCAAGTTTTGGTTCAAAAGATTTTTCAGCCGACTGGTTGACTTTGTTTTGTAAAGCTATTTCACGATCAATGCTATCATTTTTACACCAATGAAGACGACGTTTGATTTCAGAAAGTTCTTTTGACAGACTCTCATTCAGCTTTTAAAATTTCAATTTGTTTCACATTATCATTTTTCTCATCAGATGTATCAGCAGCTATAACATTATCACAAGAAGATTCAGCAGTGTAATATAACACAATAGAGATAGTATCAGCACAAATAATATCTTTCAAGAGTCGATCAACCTCGTTTTTAAGAACTCAATTTTTCTTTTTGGTGTTAGAAATTGATGTTTCGGTTGCATTGAAAGTTTTTATCATTGGTTGTACTTCATTTTGAATTTCACGTTCCTAATGTGTTACACACAGATGTAACACCCCCAAATAGGGTCCAGCGGAAGCATACATGCATTTGGGTGCTACCATATTGTTATCACAACATAAGGTACAAATAATGGTTTTTATTTCATTCATTTAGAATAAATTTCATTATCAAAAGCATTATGTTTAAATTATATGAAAGTAGTGCGGAAATATGCCCATAAAGTAATCAAAGTGGTCCCAATTGTTTATCAGAGTTGCCTATAACCATGCCCCTTACCAAGCGCCTTCCAATAGTGAGCTATCGCTTTATACCTGAGAATACATGCTAAAAATGTCAGCTTACGCTGGTGAGTTTATAAAGTTTAATCATAAAATGTAGTAATGGACCAGGTAGAGTTATTTTCTATGTGGGACTAGGGTAGATATATGCCATACATTCCAACACATTCCAATAACAATCATTCCAATATCGCAACTAGAGAGAGATCTCAGTAGGCGACTCTAGCCAGGCACCGACGATATAGCAAGGTATGATACGTTGCTATCCTGATCTAGGTCGGATACAGATATCTATTCTTAGCTAGGCACCAACGATATAGCAAACGAGTGAACCATTCAGAAGCTTCTTGTCCCTCGTCGAAAGCAGATCCCGACCATTCCCAAACTGAGACACCATCACATGTTTGAGGAGGTGTACACAACGAGACCTTCAATTCATCCATCTCAGGTGCTCTTATAACTTAGTATATTTTACGGGAAATGGTAGAATTACAAAAGTAAATTCACAAAACCATTCACAAAATGATGTGTCAATCTCTGATTGGGTTAATTAGAGAGAAGCAAGAGAAACAATAAAATAATAAACCAATCACGGCGTGACATCTCATTTTGTGGATTTGTTTTTGTGAGTCTAGCATTCCTCATATTTTACATAGTAGCACCACATTAATCTCTATGTGACTGTTAGAACACATATATAATATGCACATAGTAATATCAGAAATTCCCGAACAGATGTCATTTGTGCTCTCACCTGCTCATATATTATGAGGTGCTTAGGCTATGCGCAGTGGAGTCGGTCTTCGTGGGTTGCATGCGTCGGTTGAGGCCGGTTGCCTCACTGTGGGGTGGCCGGTCTTCGTCGGTTGAGGAGAGAGGATGGAGCAACTCGGTTGAGGAGACAACCGAGTCTCACAAGCCACAATTTAACACTTTTCCAATTTAACTCAGTGGATTCTTGTGTTTCAGTCTCATGGATATGCTTCAGATGGCTTTTGGGGTATGCAGTTTGCTTCTTTTCTGGTCTGTGGATCTGAATCTGAGCTGCTGTCATGTTATTTCAGTTATTGTTCCAAATGTGGTTGTTTGCATCTACTGGTTGGTCTTCTTTTTGGTTGGTCCAGGGATCAGAGTTTTAATTTCCTTGTGGGTCATGGTCTTTTATGGTATAGTAGTTTTTCAATGGGTTTTCTATTGCAATGGTTAATTGCAATATTCAGTGTGCTTGCAATAAAAAAAATAAAAATAAATAAAAATAAATCCAGGTCATCACTGTGGCAACTAGGTCGTCGTCAGGTCGTCGGAGAGAGAAAGCTGATGTGGCACCGACGAACTAGGTCGCCATTGTGCATAGCCTTACTGTCATACTTAGAAACATACGGCTAGAAACTGCTACCCAGAAACGTTTCTCAACCAAATGATGCATCAAATGTGTGGACAGCAAAACAGGATGCTCGACAATAACTAGCGAATTACACAAGGATTGATATCGAAGATCTACGTTTTCGATATTATAAGAAGACTGCAAACCATAGTATCCCCCCAAAGTTGTGCAAATTGTATTTTATATAAAAATACCTAAAAATATTCAAAGAAAATGAAAACAAAAAGTAATGCAGCATATTTCGTGACCAAAGAAACGAGTCACATCTTACCACGAAAGCTAATACAAATGTCTTCTTGAAACAAAAATAAACATAAAATCATTCGAAGGTGACAAAAGCTGACAAAAAAGCGCATCAAGTAATTTACTTTGAATTTCATATTCTAGGATAGATTGAACTTCAGCTAAAAAAAGCATGATCAGAAAAACAACTAATGGCAGCACAACTGAATAAATAGACGTGCGAAATTGAAGAGTCAAGTACTCAAGTTAACGTTGTTCACAGAGGAACTTAAGGTAATAAAATTACCTATCTACACACGAGCATTAGCTATGTGCACATATGTTGAGCTTCGGTACATGCATTTATCACTCCCTTTAATTATTTGTTGTGTTTATTTGCAAAACTTGACTCGTAGAGATTAGAAAGATCATTCTTAAAATTAAACAGAAGTAACAAACCCATGATATTAGATCATTTATTGTTACATCAAACATAAACGAAGTACACTTTTGGACATGGCCAAACAGATATCCATTATTTCGCTAAAAAAGAGGCCGCATAAACACACAAATGGAACCATTTCCATATATAACACAATATAAAATTAAAACACACTCCATATTAAAGCAGAACATGCATGTTGAGTCAAGATCAATTAGTAAGCTTCAGGATGAGCAATCGCATATGCCTCGAGGGCCTTGAAGGTGTTCTTAAATGATTCTTTGAATTGGTTAATACTCTCTTCAGTTGGTTTAGCATCACCTTTGCACTTAAGGACGACGCTGTTCTTGAATACAGCTCCTCCATCAGCAGAAGGAACGAATTTAATATGATGAGTGGCTGAGTCTAGTAGGCCCAACAAAGCATCACCTTCAAAAACCGTGTAGGTAACGCTAAAGTTGCTTGGGTCAATGGCGTCAATCCTGTGCTTTGCAGATGTGTATGGGACGGCTGTGTACATGCGTTATAGAAACATTAGGCTAACTGAAGATAAATAAGTACGTAATAATACTACTAACGTACATCTCATAGATTATATATATTTTTAAGTTAACCGATTACAGTTATAGCATCATAGTTTAAATAATATACTTACCATCGCCATATGTAGTGCTCTTGATGCTTCCAACACCACCATCACCTTGGATGAGATTGATGGCTTTGAAAGTTTGAGGTTCGACCTTAGGTGCAAGGGTGTCGAAGTCGTTAAAAAGCTTGAAAAGTTTTTCAGCAGAAAGTGAAGAACTTACTTCAATCTCACCGTTGATGACAGACATTATCAACTATTTTTTGAGAAATTATATATGTAGGAAGATAGAATGAATTTTTGTTGTGATGAACTATGAGTGATCACAGATGTATTTATAGGGGTTTGAGGGTTGGCGAAACGCTACCGTTTTTTCAGGTGTACATAAAAGTGGTAGTCATGAAATTACATAATTCTAATTTACAATATTCCATTGTTGACTACGGCACCTTATCTTACTTTTGTCAAAATGAAAAAGAAGAAAGACTTTTACTACCACGTTTGTTGTTTTAAGCATCAAAATTCAAACCTAGCTATATTACGCACCTCTTTCCCAAATAAACTACAATCAGGTAGCCTGCCTGTTCTCAGATACAGTAATTGTTATAAAAAATTATTTCCAGTCTAGTTACGTATGTATATCAGAGAAATGTTATGACTACATATAATTTATAAAAGAAATTTTCACGAAATGGGATGTAACAAAGTGAATTGTCATTAAACAAAAATGTTGATGAAGGAAGAAAGTAATAAGTGGACCAATTATTATTGTGTCACATCACATCATTGTGTAAAAGTTTTTTTTAAACATTACGTGGTTTTAGCAAATCTCAAATTAAAAAGTATCGTCTCTCCACCCCAAAAGTGTTATCTTTAGACAAAATATCCGCATTTTAAAAAGTGAGACTATTAGATTTTTCAACCAATCAAATATCATTTCTACAAACTAAATTTTTTTTAATTGATTAAAATAAAAAATGAACAATTATTTTAAAATTTTCTTAAAAAAATGTGTATAATAGTTTTAATACGAAGAGAGTAAATAATTTTAATTAAATATTTTTGATCAATCCTGCAGCTATATGCAATAATTCGTTTTTTGACTGATTTGTCATAAAGTCATTATTGTGTTCATTGTTGTGTTAGAATTTCCATGTGTCTAAGAATTTGGGAACTCACCTTCTAGACTAACTTATTATTGTACGTTAGAATTTCCATGTGTCAAGAATTGAGAACTCATGTTCTCGACTAACTTATCTTATTAGTGTCCGTCAAATATAATTTTTTTTTAAACGTCAACTATATATTTCATAATAAATATATACCATATGTAATAAGCAGGACATGAAGCAACAACTATTTAATTAAAGAGCTTTTCGCACAACAAAAAATACTATTAAGACACAATTTTAGTCTTTTGTTACGTCTAATAGCACAACAATATCAAAACTAGAATAGTTCTGGACAACAACTTTCCTTTATCAGAGACAATTTATATCAACATTCTTTATTTAGTGTTTATACTCCATTATACTTTTATAAAGCTGCATACACCTTTGATCTATAAATAGTGACCAGTTTACTACGTATAAGAGTACACCGTATGAGGACGAACGGCAAGCTAAGCGCATCAAAATGAACGAATGGCGACGCCATCCGCCCTACTGTCCCGCAAGCCAAAAGTCCCTCGGTCATTTGAATGACTCACGCCATTCGAAATGTAACAGTTACCTTATTTTTTTAAACAAAAGTGAGTAAATATATGTAACGGTAAGAATTTTGAAAATACCTCATTTCATCTATAAATACCCACTTTTAACTACACATTTATCATACCTTCAACCCAATTCAAATTTTATCAAAAATTTAACATACACATCCATTTTGTAGAAAACTATAATGGGGGTTGAATAATTTTTACCGATTTAAATTTAGTTTACAAAAACTTTAAGATTGATAGTATGTGAAACTTTTGGATGTTGAGATATAGATATTGCAAGTTAGTATGAAAAAGAATAAATACGATAATAGTAAATAAAGAAAAAGGATAGAAGCTTGACACAATTATTTATAGTGGTTCGGCTACAAGAACACCTTCCTTGCCCTACTTCACTCCCCGAGTACCCAATTCGAGAGTTCTTAAGCACTATGTCGACAAGCTCCTTTAACCGGTAGAGAAACCTCGCAACGTCGCTTACACTTTTTCCGGAACTACGCTAAATACCGGGTCCGTTATACGGAAGAACCAATCCAACACAACTATCACAACTACTTTATGAATACAAAAAGATGTATTAACAACAAGAAACAACTCAGTGGTCTTATGGTGATGAAAAAGCTTAGCAAACTCTTCTTTTGAAGAATGGATGACTCGTATGCAAGAAATGTGATCTCGTCTTGTAAGAAGAACCTTGAGAAACAAAAGAAGAAAGCTACAAGAATGATCCTTTGATCTGAGGTTAGAGAGATATAATAATGAGAGAAGAAATATACAAGAATGGGTGGGGAGTCAAGAATAAATGGTTCACTATTTATAGGAAATGTGTCCACTGTTCAGCCGGTTTCGCCGGATCCCTTTCCAAAGGGATCCGACTAGCGTAATCCAAGGGAACCGGCAACATGGTCAGTCCAGTCCTGATTTTGGGTTACAATACAGGGTTTTGGGTTATGGATTATGGACTGTGGGTCATGGGTACCCAACATGATGTCATGCATGATGCAGTACATACTTTGGGTTATGGGTTATGGACTTTGGGTCATGGGTCATGGGTCATGGGTCATGGGTTTTTCCCATTGTGATGTCACGCATGATGTAATGAGCATGGGTCATGGGTCATGGGTCATGGGTTATGGGTTTTGAATTTTACCCAACACATTTACATACATTACTTATTATTACAAAACAATATATAATTAAACAAATGTAAGTAAGTAGTAAAAATTAGATATAGTAACATGTAATCTTTTAGATTTGTAATAGATATAATTTTATGTTGTTATCGACAAAAACTAGAGAGATCAAGAAATATTAATAAACATTTTTACGGTTTATTTGTATTAACAATCTCCCCCTTTATGTTGATGACAAAACATAAAGTTATAGTGAGTAAAACTTAAGGATTAGATGTTTCAAGGTTTTGAAAAAGATTTAAGTTTTACTCTCTTCTCTCCTTTTTTGTCGAAACAAAAAGAGTGTTGAAGATAAAGATATGGTGGAATAAAGATTCCAAATGCAAACTCCCCCTTGACGTGAACTCCCTCTAGAAGTGGATGTCAAGTAAATAAATGGAGTCAAAAAACCAACATAATAAGAGATTAGTGATATACAATAAATCCATATAACGATAATGAACATAAAGACGAGAAGTAGGACAAGAGGAGGCCAAGGTACGTAAGACTAATCCTTGTAATAAAACGACAAAAATGTAGTGGTAGTTAGGCCACATATACTTGGTAAAATTAAAAACAAGGATTTTTTCTAATAAAGACTAAAAGATAAAAATAAAAAGAAACAAAGAAAACAAAAAAAATAAAATATAATATTGGTCATGTATGCTTGCATATCCATTAGAGGTTGAAGTTTCGATGGGTGATGATGCTAATGTGGTCTAAGATATGGTTAATGAGGAAACGAATTTCGTCCCCAACTTCAAGAGCGACTTGCCTAGAACATTGACAATGGTCGCAAAATAGGTAGTATGAAAGTGGAGGTAAAGGATCATTGATCCAAGAGGGTTCATATGGTTGAGGAAGTGATGATGGAATGGTTGGTAGAGTGGTATCAACATCCATGATGTCGTGGATTGAGGGTGGTGGATTAACACTCGTAGGTGGAGTATATTCAAGATCATTAAAGAAAGGATTTGAAGAAGTTGGAGGTGTGGATAAAACTAACTCTTTTGGGCTGATGTTGGATAGGAGTGATGGTGTTTATTTAGATGTTTGAGTTAGAGCGGGTGGTGGAGTTGATAAAGGTAGTGGAGTAGTTTTTGGAGTCTTAAGAAGTTCCTCTAAGGTGGTTATTGTTGGATAAATGGGAGAATTGATTTGAGTTGTTATGTGAGAACTAGGTGGTGAGTTTTGAGGAGATGGTTGATGTGCTATGTTGCTGTTACTTGGTGGTGAAAAGGTGCTAGGTGGTGATGAGTCGTTTGACGAGGATAGTGGACTGACAAAGCAACAAGGTCTAACACTAATCCGGGCGGTTTTTATTGCTTTAGGTGGTGGAATGATGGAGGGTGGTAATACGTAATTGGAGCTTTGAGCATGAGTTACTTCTTGAATGCGATTTTCAATGATATTGGTGATGTTTTGGAGAGTGTTGATGTCACGAACAAGATTTTCACTTGTTTGAGAGGATTCTTGAGTGGTTTAAACTCGTTTGGGTGTCATGATTGTTAAGAAACTGAGATTTGGAGAGGGTGATGCAAACATGTTAGGTCCTTATTTATAGAGAGAAATCATGCATTGCAATGAATGCTAAAATCACAAAATAAGCCATAATCTAATGATTGGATATGAATTGAATGTATGTAACAATAATAGGTTAAGCACTAAGTCTTAAACTCAATAAATATTAAAGAAAAGTAGTAAAAGTAAGAAATTTCAAGTTAAAAACATCAAAAGAAGAGTAAAAATCTCTTATGTGCAGTCGGATCTCCCGGATCCTTCCCAGAAGGGATCCGCCCTACCTTAACACAGGGATCCGGGTATCTGTGCGTTAGCGAGAATTTATGTAGAATAAACAATAGGACCTAGTGTGTGTCTATATGTAAACTATGTGGAGTTGCGGTTATCTCGACTCTAGAAGAAAAACAAAGATTGAAGTGTAAAATACGTACATATATACGTGAGATAACCCAAACACTCTTTAATTCAATGTAGCTACATGTGAATGTACCCAAAAATACATATTAGTTATGTATTCCCTTTAGTATTCAAGAGATATATGAGATGATGCATGAGAAAAGTTTTTACTTTGTATTAACTATGTAGAAAAGATATGAGTGTCCTAAACGTGAGAATTTTGATTTGAAAGTATGGTGTATGGATTTGCAAAAATCAATTTGTTAGAGATTAAATGCAACTTCTAACTAACAGAAAATATATTTGTGTATGTTTGAACATAAATCCCCATAGATTTTAATATTTGTTATTTGAGCGAAGTAGAGATCCTAGACTCAGAATAAGAATTAGAAATGCGTACCTTGTAGAAAGAAGAGTTAGAAGATAGTTTACGACGATTGTTCCATACGACCTAGTCCTAATTGTAGTAAGTTGAATGGTTCACGCTTCAATGGCTTGGTGAGAATGTCAGCAATGTTGTGTTTGGATGAGACTTTCTCAATTGAAATGTTCCCTTTTTGAACATTATCTCTTAGGAAGTGGTGGCGTATTTCTATATGTTTTGTGTGAGAATGCAAAACTGAATTCTTGCTAAGATCAGTGGCACCTTTATCATCGCAGAGGATGGCAATGTCACTTAGACGGATGTCGTAGTCAACAAGAGTTTGTTTTATCCATAGTACTTGTTGGCATGCTTTGCCCGCGGATACATATTCTGCTTTAGTAGTAGAGATAGCTAGTACGGTTTGTTCTTAGAAAACCAAGATGTTATGCAACATCCCATAAATGTACAAACACCACTTGTACTTTTTCGATAAAAAAAATCACCTGCATGGTCAGAATCTGCATATAAAATAGTTTCTACCTCCGTCCCTTTAAGATATCATACCCCCAATTGAGTTGTACCTTTTACGTACCTAAAGATTCTTTTTACAGCTTCAAGATGAGAAGATTTAGGATCTTCTTGAAAGCGAGCACATAAACACACACTAAACATGATATCCGGCCGACTAGCCGTAAGATAAAGTAAACTACCAATCATACCACGGTATTTGGTGTTATCAACGGATTCGCCGTCTTCGTCTTTGGTAAGTTTTGTGTCAGATGACATTAGTGTTTTAATTGGTTTAGGATATTCTAGTCCGAATTTCTTTAACATCTCCTTAATATACTTAGATTGGTTAAAGAAGATACCATCTTCTAATTGTTTGATTTGTAAACCGGGAAAGAAGTTAGTTTCTCCCATCATACTCATTTCAAACTCGTCGTGCATGATTTTATAAAAATCATCACACAATTCTTGGCAAGTAGATCCGAATATAAGATTGTCCAGCATATTTGAACGATGATGATATGTGATTTACTTTTCTTGGTGAATAAAGTGTTATTTACTAATCCCATTATATATTTATTATCTACAAGAAGTGTTTTAAGTCTATCGCACCAAGCTTTAGGAGCTTGTTTAAGACCATAGAGAGCTTTCTTAAGTTTGTATACATATTCCGGTTTTTCAAAAACTATGAATTCAGGAGGTTGTGACACGTACACTTCTTCATTTATGAACCTATTTAGAAAAACACTTTTAACATCCATTTGATAAAGCTTGATATCATTAGAAAAAGCATAAGCTATAAGATTCTTATAGATTCTAATCTAGTTACAGGAGCATATGTCTCATCAAATCTATTCCTTCTTGTTGGTTATACCCTTGTGCAACAAGTCTAGCTTTGTTACAGGATACTATCCCATTTTCATCTAGTTTGTTTTTGAAAACTCATTAAGTATTGATTATGGTTTGATTTTTAGGAGGTGGAACAAGGTTCCAAACATCATTAGAGACGAATTGATTTAATGCTTCTTGCATTGCCATTATACAACTTTCATCTTTAATAGCCTCATTAACATTTTTAGGTTCTATAGAAGATACAAAAGAAAAATCATTACTTTGATTTTAAACTTGAGAATGTAAAGTTCTTTCATTTAGTTTTCCTATAACTATTTCTAAAGGATGATTTTTAGATTCCTTAATGTTGACATTTTTTTTATTTAATTGTTCATCTTCCTTGTCTTTTATTTTCTTAATTTGGTTATCAAAAATTTGAGTTTCGATTATATCATCATCTACGAGAGGTTGGGATTTAGGAGGAGGACTTTCGTCCAACTTGACATTTAGAGACTCTTCTATTTCCATGGTACTTTGTTAGAATTACGTAAGTTTTACTATTTGGTGAGTATCCTAAGAAAACGCCTTCGGTGGACTTAGGATCGAATTTGGTTAGGTAATCTTTGGTGTTTAAAATGAATCACTTGCTTCCAATGACTTTAAAGTAATCTAGCGACGGATTTTTAGTTTTAAATAACTCATACGGAGTCATACCTAAGAAAGGTCTAATTAAGATTCTATTTAAGATGTGTGTAGATGTGTCGACGGCATTACACAAAAGTTTTTGAGGAATTGATTATTCATTTAGCAGGGTTCGACTCATTTCTTGTACAGTACGATTCTTATTTCTACTACCCCATTTGATTCTAGAGTATGTGGAGCCGAGAAATTTTAAGTAATACCATTAGCGTCACAAAAAGCTCCGAATTGTACTTCGTTATCAAACTCCTGACCATGATCCGTACATATCGACACTATTGGAGAACCTTTTAGTTTTTAAATTTTCTTACTTAAGATTTCAAAATGATCAAAATCTTCTTTTTTGATTTTCAAAAATCTAGTCCATGTATACCTTGAGTAGTCATCAACTATTACCAAACTATAAAGGTTTCCTCCGTAACTTTGAATAGTCGATGGACCAAATAAATCCATATGTAAAAGTTCTAGAAACGTAGTACTTGAAACCATGTTTTTAGTTTAATGACTTGCATGGACTTGTTTTCCTATATTACAAGCATCACAAAAATGTTGCTCATATTTTTGTTTTGGTAAGTTTCTATCAAGATCTTTAGATGATAGCGATTGAATAAGTCTCATATTGGCGTGACCCAATCTTTGATGCCATAGGTTAGAAGCATCATCTATCAAAGTTAGACAAATATTATCTTTAGGCGAGTTACCAATTTTCATTATAAAAAGACCATTTCTACTAACCTCTTTTCCTATGGTAATCTCGTCTTTAAGTATTTTACTTCCGGTTTCACTAAATAAAATTTCACACTTTTTATCTACTATTTGACTAATACGTAATAAGTTAAAACCTAGATTATCTACGTGACAAACATTGTTAATGGTTAGAGAGTTATGCGAGATCGTACCTTTGCTAATGATCTTGCATTTGCCATTACCGAATGTTACGTTACCTCCATTATAAGTCTTGTAGGATGAAAATAGGCTTTTATTTCCAGTCATGTGTCTTGTGCAACCGTTGTCTTTAACCCATTCATTTGGTTCTAGATCAACCTTTAGACAAACCTATAAACACAAAGCAACTCAAGCGTTTAGTCCCTAATACTTCATGGGTCCATTTATGTTGTACAAACCATTTACTTGGCTTACAAAGGGAAATTGGTTCCAAGGTCCAAAGTTAGGTACTTGAAATTGATAACCGCTGTGAAATCCATTGTTCCATCCCATTTGATTGTAACTACTTTTTGGGTAAGGAGCGTTTGGTCTCCTAAATGGTGTTGTGAAAGTTGGTCGTAGATTAGGTCTATTTCTTAAAATTCCTTGACCATGATGTGGTTTAACATTTCTAACAGTAGCATTAGGCAGTTTCTTTTTAGTTACGACTAAAAACTCATTTCTAAAAGATTTGGTCAAGTCAAATTTTGGTTTTGTTGTACCAGGTGGTTGGATCCCTTGCTTTTGCCTGGCCGGATCCCTTTTAAAAAGATCCCCCGAATCCGCCACTTCAGAAGTATTTTGGACAACAGTTTAAACAAATTTGGTTGGTTTTTATTCGCTAGTTGAAGGCATACATTTTGTAAAGCCTAAACCAATTTTGTTATTTTTATTTTCTGAGTATCTATTATTTCATGTAAGTGATATACTAGGTCTAGCTATTTTAGAATCTAGATGATCTATTACCGTTTGGAGATCTACACAAAGTTTGCATTCTAAATTTACTTCTTTGCCTTTTTCAAGCCTCTTTATCTTTTCCTTTAATTTAAAAACTTCATTTTCTAAAAGTCATTTTTACTTTTTAGATATTTGTTTTTGTTAATGACTTTAAGGCTAATTTTACAAAGTTTGTTATATTCTAAGTTTAATGATTCATCGTCTAAATATGAGCTACTATAGTAAGGGGAGTCGGAACGTACCTCGTTAGAGTCTTTAGCCATGATACAAATCTCATCTTTCTCCTCTTCACTTGGACACCATGAACCGCTAACAAACGCCTTATGCTCATTACTTGGGTGTTTGAGACAATCACTAGTGAAGTGATTTAGATCACCGCACTTGAAACAATTTCGGTCATCCTCTCCCTTTTTGTCTTCCTTGAACTTTTGGAAGCCTTTTTTGTCATCATAAGGTTGTTTCACAAACCTTCCTCTTCTTCTAAATAATTTCTTGAAGTCTCTTACCGCCATAGCATAATCTTCATCGTCGCTATCCAAGCATGAGGCGTGTTAATACAAACAAGCCATAAAAATGTTTATTTATATTTTACGATCTCCTAGTGTTTTGTCGATAACAAACATAAAATCATTTTAACGAAACAAATAAAATACGTAAATGGTTTGAGCCAATAGTTTACTAACACACTTACATTTTCATATAAAACACTAAACATGTAATATTTTTTACATCTTATAGAAATGCATATATATAACAACTAGTGTTTACATAAAATGGAAATGTGCATATATATATATATTGTAATGGGTAAAAATCTAAGTCCTTGACTCATTGACTAGGTACAATGAATGTTGTTGGGTAAAACCCAAAATCCATGACCCTACCCATGGAGCTTGATCTATAACCCATGACCCATTGAATGACATCATGCATGAATTCATGTTGGGTATTATGCATGATCCATGACCCAAGACCCATGACCCAATTTCTAGATACATTGCATCTTGTTGGGTATCCATAATTCATTACCCATAACCCATGGTTCATAACCCATAACCCATAACCCGGTTTGCAACCCAAAATCCGGACTTAAGCTGACCCAGCAGCCGGATCCCTAGGATTGCACTAGCCCGATCCCTCTGGGGAGAGATCAGTGGGAACTTTGGAACAGTAGAGAAATTTGTCTATAAATAGTGAGCCATTTCTCATTTGCCATTCACTCTTTTTACACATACTCTCTCTTAGTATTGTAAAATCTCTCAGATCCAAAGGATCTTTCTATGTAGTTTTGTATTTGTGTGATTCTCTAGGTTTCTCTTAAAGGCGAGATCACCACCTCTTGAAGTCGTGCAAGCTCAAGTTCATGAGTTGCTAAGTTTCGTCATCATCAAGACCACTGAAGTGTCTCTTGTTGATAGTTCTTTTCTCCCTCCATAGAAGTATAGTGTTGAAGGCATTAGTGAAAGGTGCCAAAGGTTCGTGTCGAAGGCATTATTGAAAGGTTCCAAAGGGTCGTATCGAAGGCATTAGTGAAAGGTGCCGAAGGGTCGTGTCAAAGGCATTAGTGAAAGGTGCCAAGGGTGTACATTCGATATGGTGCATCGATGTACAAGATAGATAGTTTGGGTTAAAGGATATTGATATCCTTATGATGTTGTAATAAGGAGTGTGTCTACTTTGGGTTAGTTGTGTAGTGTTGGGTAGTAGTTCCTCCTTTGTAATAGAACTCGGTATATAGCCTTGTATCGGATAAAGTGTAGGCGACGTTGGAGGTTTGGTTCTACCTCTTGGAAGAAACCGGTGTCTAGCCTTACACCTGATAAACAGTAGGCGACGTTGTGAATGCTTTTCTGCCACATTAAGGAGCTTGTGTTGTGTAGTGCTTACGAACTCTCGAGTGGGGAATTCGGGGAGTGGACTAGGGCAAGGAAGGTGTCCTTGTAGCAGAACCACTATAAATATTCATTTCGTGGTTTTGTGTTCCTTACTCTTTATCTTTGCATTACTTGTGTATATGCTTATCTATCTTCATCTAATACACACATTAAATAGATTGACATAATTCGATTTAAATATTTTAAAATGAAGTTTTAATCGGTAAAACTATTCAACCCCCTATTCTAGTTTTCCACAAGGTGTCTTCGTCACTTGACTCCTTTTTGGCCTATAGAGCTAGTGACTTTTACTTTTCTTTCTTTTCTTTTGAAGCCTCAGAGTCTTTTGCCAACACTACTTCATAGGCCTTGAGGTTGCCAATGAGCTCATCGAGATAAAGAATTGTCAAATCCTTTTATTCTTCTATCGTTGTTACCTTCGGCCTCCATATTGCCGGAAGTGCTCTTAGAAATCTCCTACCATGATTACGCTTGGAAAAAATTTCATCAAGTGCTTGTAATGAAGTAATAATAATATTAAACTTAGCAAATGCATTATCAATACTTTCATCATCCGATATTGAGTATTGTTCATATTTTTGGACAAATAAATCAATTTTATTGTTTTGAACTTGTTTGTTTCCTTGATGAGTGATGATCACCAAGCAATTCCAAATATCTTTAGCTATTTTATGCATGAACATTCTTTCGTATTCCTTTTTATGTAAAGCGTTGTATAAAACCATTTTTACCTCGTTATTTTTAGAAAGCATTTGGAACACCCCCAAAATATCACAGCGAAATGATAGCGTGTAGCTACCTGTAAAATTTCACTATCATTAGTGGCTGTAACAATGAACTAAATTATTTATCAAGAATCATTTGAGCTGAGTTAAGCTTTTTAGCATATACATTTAATTATTTTATGCATCCCCGAGTAGCTTTGATAGACGAATGATAAGAATAGATCATTCTTGATAGTTATTGATATATAAATCACGCCCACGAGAGATTTTATTGTCTTACGAGTCTGCACGCGTACCGATAACACATAAGTAACCATGAAATATGAAAATGAGCTAATAAAGTCAAAAAATATATCATCATATCAGTTTCTCAAAAACGTGTCCGAAAATATAAGTATTACATTTTTCCCATTTTGAGATGATGCGTTTACAATCCAAACAACGGGACACGAAATACACTTAATACCTAATGTATCCTAATAATAACTAATAAAGTTTACATTTTATAAAATAAAGCTTAAATAAATCACCCATTTCCCCATACCAACCCACGCCCCACTACCCATCTGATAAGATTTTATCATTTGTCTGCTTCCTCATTAAAAACCTACACCTCCCTCCAAGGATCATCTTCTTCTTCTGGCAAACTTTCATCCATCTTTCCCCACCTCTAAAACACCATCGCCTCTTTTCGAATAGTGATGGGCTGACACCACTAGAAGGTCAAACAAGAAATTGCCCGATCCTTTTCTTGACCACCCCATCTTCCAATACAAGAAGTCACAAGTTAGCTAAGGGTCAAGATAATTAAAAGGAGATTACCTTGGTGTGGGATTCGCTTGAACCAAGGGGAAAGAGGGAGTTTAACCTTACTAATATTTTTCTTCTTTTTATACCATTCGACCCACCACAGGACCTCACACCCCAGCAAGATTTTATCACAAAAACAAAGGGATAAAGCTTTGGTGATTTGGTTCCTGTTTTGTTCGGAGTTGGAGTTCGAGTGCTACCTTCGTTCGGCTTCACCTTTCAATCGATTCCCTAGCATAACCTTTTTGTAAGAATCTTGATATTGTTGTTAATGGTTATTTATACAATTAAGATTTGGTTAAAGTTGAAGTGTTATTTTGATATGAATTATATCTATATTTCAATCGAACATGGTTTGTTCTTAATGATGTACTGCTTTTGATTAATTATGTGGTCGAAGGGTATAAATTTTCATTGAAATAATGAGTTATTGTCATATGAAATTGTTGAAATGAGTATTTATGTTGTGTGATGGTGAAATCTTAATCCATATATATTGAATACATTGGCTCAATAAACCGAAGTGTTAGGATGTGTCACATAGGTTGTCCTTGTGTCAAGAAGGTTGAAGCCATAATGGCTTGATCGACTATGAATGGGTCGACAACACCAAGGGCACTAGGTCGAGACTTAGCCACCCAACTTGGTGCCATGACTTTGATTGTCATGGGTCGAGTTTTGACACTTATACATTTATTAGATTGGCTAGTTTTGTTGGGGCTGTTGCGGATCGACTCATTAACAATGATTATGATGATGTGGCACAGGTGGCGGATGCAGGCCGCAACATCGAGTTACTTCATTCTGATCGGGGTTCAAATAAGAGAGGCAGGGATGGTGACTGATGAGTGTCTAAATACTCATCATTTTTGTACAAAATAAACTGCAAAATCATCTGAAAACGCTCAGAAACACATCAAAATGATCAAAATATCACAAATCAGTGTTTTATGTGTTTTAAATACAAAAATATCAAAATCAGATGAAAAACATATCAAATTTGCAAAAATTGCAGTTTCAGTCCCCCAAGTTTCAAAAGTTGTCAAAATCAGTCCCTGAGCTCATAATTTCAAAAGTAAAGTCACCAAAGGTCCTTTTTAAATCATAAGTTGTCAAATTTAGTCCTTTGGTGAAAAATATTAAAAGTTTGAGAAAATTGCAAAAATGGTCCCTCAAGTTTAAAAGTTGGCAGAATTGGTCCCTGGAAAATGTGAAAATGGCAACATTGGTCCTTGTACTTTTGAAGATTGTCACTTTAAGTCCTTGGAACATCTTTTCAGAATTGGCAGCCTAAGTCCTTGAAAGTTTAAAACCCTTTAAACCAATTTTGGACCCCTGCCCTATCTTTGGACCCCTGTCAATATGCAATTGTGACCCCCCCTTGGATTATTATATCCTGGTCAAATTCCAACACCCGCCAAAAGTCCTCCACTCTCACCTGCTTCTGCAACTCACCAGGTAATCCCATCCCCCCTCCTCAATCTTCACTCCACCATGTTCCCCACTCCACAACTAACATCCAAAGAGCATTTAATGAACCTTCCCCCCCCTCACTCTTCCTTATCTGTCAAGTGAGAAATTTGGCGCCAAAATCGAATTTGAATGGTCAAGATTAATTCAAGGCCATCCAATGGCTTAGAATGGTGGGATACATTCAGAAGTGAGAGAAGATGAGATGGGATTATAAAAAGAAAGGCAAGAGGAGCAGAAGGGGAGTCTTGTAGTTTTTCATTTTTTCACTTATGTCGTTTTTATGTTTAATCTTTCAACTTAGTGTAAAACTTGTAATGTTTTGTTAAAATGTATTCACTTTAAGTATTTGAATGTATTGAAACTGATTCCAAGTACCAATTTTCAGTTTAATGATATAATCCTCAGTTTATGTCACTGTTGAAATTTTCCATTTCCAAACCATACTCAAAAGCTTCATAACACTTGTTTATCAGTTCCATTGAGCTTAAATAAGCTTAACATAGCTTTTTACAAGCTCCAATTCAAGTTTACACTCATTTTGTATCCGGGTCAACAAAAGTCAACTGGGTGAGCATATGGCTATGGAAATGGTTAGGGGTTGATGCAGAGGTGGATTGGGTTGATTTTTAGTTGATAGGTTGATAATTCGGTTAGTGGTTCTTGGGTTACAGTTGGCAAGCCATTGTGGCTATTGGACAGTTTGTAAGTCAATTTTCTAGATTCTAAGCACAATCTGTTTTTGTGATTAATATTAGTTAAAATCTGTTCAAATAGTTGCATTTAAGTTGTATTAACTTAGTTTAATCATTAATGTCAGTTGGATAATTGTTGGGATTAATTTTGAGTCATAACAGTTAGCAAAAGGGGTGTTTGGTACTACTGTTTAATCTGCTGTAGAGGTTAGTTCATTGATCAAGTTCTGTTAGTTCATGTTAATTAAGTGTATTTAAGCTCAATTGAGTCAACAACTTGGGCCTGCTACTTAAAAAGTCAACATTTAACTTAAATCTGTCTCTTATGCTCACTGTTGGAACTTTTGATTAGCAAATCCTTATTTTGTGTTTAAAAGTCTCAAACAAAGCTTGCATTACACTTATTACATCATATAACACCTATCTCAGTCTTAAAATTGGATTCAAAGTTGAACAAAGTCAAACTTGCACATTTGTTTTAAAAAGTCAAAAACAGAAAATCTGTTTTGAGCCCAATTACAAGGATTTTTCTAGGATTCATTTTTGGGTCTTATTCTGTGAAATTTGAAGTTTCATAAACTTCAACTGGTTTTCTAACTTATTACCATTTTTATTGATTTTTGCAAATTTTCTTTAAGCTCCAAAAAGACTTGTACTTTAGGTCCTAGATGCCCTATGCAAAACTCAGTTGATACTGAGTTTTACTCAGTTTTTGCAGCTAGTGCACAAAGCTCAAAAGAGCTTCTCATGGCCTGATTTTTGGTACAAATACTCTCAACCAGGTCTTTTACAAGTTCCAATTGGTATTTTTCCCATTGAGCTTATTGTGAAGCTTGTGCATAAGCTTAAAGTGGGTAGCTCAGAATCTGTTTTGACTTAAAAGCTTAAATAATCAAATCTATTAATCTTGCATTTCTGTGCTTAAAGCTTGTTGATTTTAGTTGAATTTAGTCACTTCTAGCATACTTGAGTTCCTGTTAGCAGTTGGTGGCTTGTTTTAATCATTTGGCTTATTTAAGTGCTTATTATTAAGATCATTCCACATCAGTTTCATAATCTTGTACACAAGCACCTGTTTTTATATTTTTCTCAGATTTAGAATATAATTTTAGAGTTTTCCTGAATTTTTCATATTTTTCTAAGTCATTTTGCTATTTTTCTTGATTTTTATTAGTTTTTAAGCACTTTTAAATAGCATTTAATACAAAAAATTCAGAAAAGGTTCAAAAAATAGGTTTTCATTTTTCTTAGGCTTAGATAAATATAAAAGTAGAAAAAGTAATTTTCCATATTTTTCATAGTTCATTTTGTAATTTTTAGTAATTTAATTAGTTTTTAATAGTTTAAAATTCCTAGAAAATAGAAAAATAATCAGAAAAATACAAAAGTAGTTCTGAAAATTCTATTTTGATATTTTAGACTTTTCCATTTCATAATTTTATTTTTCTAGCTTTATTTTCTATTTTCTTGTATTTTAGGTACTTATTTAATAGTTAAAAATAGTTTTTAATTAGATAATTAGTTTTAAAAATAATTTTCTTTTTCTAAATATTTTCTTTTATCATTAGGTTTGCAAAAACATCATTTTCATATTTTTAGGGTTAATATTGATTTAGTTTCACGTTTTTAGTTGTACGTCACGTAGTTTTTAAATTCAGTTTTATAAAAATATAAAAACAAAAACATCATTTTAATTATAGTGATACCGTTTATTTAATAGATTTTATCTTTTTAATTTCCTTTAATTTGCATTTAAGCCGTTGTTATTTATTGGCTTTTTCTGTAGTTATAATATTATCATATTCCCTTTTCGTTCAAACTTCTCGATCACTATTCGTGAGTCGATCCATTGCATAGCTCGCTGGGACATAACGACCCGGGGAGACTCTACACTCCTCTGATCTTCATTGATTTCGTGCTTAAGCAGTTTTAAGCTGGTTACGGTCCGCCATTCACAAGTGGCGGGCTTGTGTGATTTAGCTTGACTGTTTTGCGCGCATCAAATTTTTGGCGCCGCTGCCGGGGAGCTGTGCTGATCTATCTTCCGTTTTAGCAGATTAGTTGTTTGAATCCTCACTCTTTGTTCATATCATCCATCTATCTATATATATATATCCATATTTTTATTTAAAAAATCCAAAAACCCAAAAACAAGCAAAAACATATAAAACACAAAAATATTTTTCCTTTTGTTTCTATATATGTATCAAATATAAAAAAAAAAAAAATAAAAAAATAAAAAATAAAACCGTTTTCTTTAATAATTAACAACTTAAAAGATTACCACCGCAAACCAAGGCAGTGCACTACCTAACTGGGGTGCGACCATAATAAGTTCTCGAACTAAAGATTTAAAACTTGCCTTTGTGTCCTTGTGATTGGTGTACCTTTTTAAAGAAGCCATTCATCTTGGATTATTGGTTAAGTTCACTGTTGTTTTGCCTCGATTTTGTGTTAATTGATTTTGTTGTGATATCGACGTTTCAGAACCAGAAAACCCATAAAGATTCTTCTCACACCACCATTTTTACAAACGTCTTCATAATTCCATTTCTCTCCTTAACTCTGAGTTTCCTTAGAGTTAACTCTTGTGTATGCGCACTCGCTCTTCTAGATCTGTAAGCCCATTTCGTGAGCTTATCAAGATTCCAAGAAGGCGTGTTCGTAGACTTTCTGCTCCATCAGTCGGATCTGAGATCCGGACTGTTCGCACTACTCCCGTTGTCATGGCGGATGAGATTCCTATGTGCGAGCTTCTCCAGGCACCCATCGACGGGTATGGAGATGCTATCGTTGTGCCAGCCATCGTGGCTGAAAACTTTGAACTCAAGACCGGGTTACTGAATCTTGTAACTTCAAATCAGTTCTACGGTTTTGAGCGGGACGATCCTCATGCTCATATTAGATGGTTTAACAAGATTGCATCTACCATCAAGTATAAGAATGTCCCTTCCGATGCTGTTAAGCTTCTTCTGTTCCCATTTTCTCTTGAGGGGCAAGCCCGGATTTGGCTTGAAAAGCAACCCCCTAAATCAATAGAGACATGGGAAGATCTGGTGAAGAAATTTGTGAATGAATTCTATCCACCTTCCAAGACCACGAGTCTTAAAAATGAAATCATCAAGTTCACTCAGAAGTTTGATGAATCCTTCAGTGAATCGTGGGATCGTTTCAAGGAATTGCTTCGCAAATGTCCTCACCACGGTTTCTCCGAGTTGATGCAACTCGACACTTTCTACAATGGAGTGAGTCAATCTGATCAAGATTCTCTCAATTCCTCCGCGGGAGGAAATTTCCTAAGCAAAACTGTCAAAGAAGCTTTGGCGATAATCGAAAACAAGTCCAAGGTCCGCACTGCACGAAGCAAGCCGGTTGTTTCCCAAGTCAGTGTTGGTCCTTCTTCTTCATCATCGCCCGTGAGTCAGTCTAGCACCGATGCTAAGATTGACAAACTCACGGAAGCTATTCAAGCTTTGGTTCTCTCCAATCAAAAGAAAGTCTCTTTTCCACAAACTTCACCTCTTGCTGAAGTTAAGAAAGTGGAAGTCTGTGTTACCTGTGGTGGCCCTCATGCTTACTATAACTGTATGGCCACCGATGGTAACCCTTTTGAAGCTAATGCTGTGGGCGGGATACCTAATCAAGGAGGCAATCAATATCGTGCTCCTGTAGACCCGAACCACCGTCCTAACCACTACTCTGGACCTCCCGGTTTCAATCAAAACCGTAATCAAAATCAGAATAGACCAAACCAAGGTTTTCAAAACCAAGGTAATTTCAATCAAAACAACGGTTTTCAAAATCAGAATCAAAATTTCCAACATCAAGGAAATTTCAATAGAAACCCAGGTCAGGGAAATTTCAACCAAGGGTATTTTCCTGCCAATAATCAAGGAAATTTTCACAACCAAGGCCCTAATCCTAACAATAGAGGCCAGAATTTTCCTGTGCAAACTCAAGCCATTGTTCCAACTGGACCATCATCTGATGAGCTGTTGAAACAATTCATGAAATCCCAAGAGGAAATGAATCGGTTGTTGGTCAGCCAGATTTCTGACATCAAGAAGTCTTTAAATGATCGACCCTCGGGCTCAGGTACTCTACCTAGCAACACGATCGCTAATCCGAGGGGCGATACAAAGGCGATCACAACCCGAAGTGGTGCTTCATATGCTGGACCTGCTGTTCCTACTACCTCTTCTTCTTCTTCTATCCCGAAGGTAGTGGAAAGCGAACCTCCAAAACACAATGGACCTACGACTCCAATACCTCCTCCACCTGTGGCAATAAGTCAAGTTACCAAGGAAACAACGGACAAGGTGCATTATTCAAGTCCACGAAGTACCGCACACGTCCAACCTTCGGTAGTCCAACCTCAAGTGGTCCAGAAACCCAAGTCAAATCCAGGAGTTGTTTTGAACCTCCTGTAGCTCCTGTTGAGAATCAGAAATCCAAATCTTCTATTCCTTATCCCTCACGTTTACATGAGCAAAAGCTCCGCGAGAAAGCTAGTCATCAAATGGAAAAATTCTTTCAAATTTTCCAAGAACTTCACTTTGACATAAGCTTCGCGGACGCCATCATGTTAATGCCCAAGTTTGCATCTACTCTGAAACACATGTTGAGCAACAAAGAAAAGCTATTTGAAATGGCTAAGACTCCTTTGAATGAGAATTGCTCATCTGTCTTGTTAAAAAAGCTTCCCGAGAAGCTAGGAGATCCCGGAAAATTTCTTCTTCCTTGTGTTTTTCCTGGGATGATTAAATGCTTTGCCCTCGCCGATCTTGGTGCAAGCATCAATCTGATGCCTTACTCAGTGTGGAAGAAACTTTCTCTTTCGGAACTTATTCCTACCTGCATGACTCTTGAGCTTGCAGATCGTTCTATCTCGCGTCCTCTTGGCATCGCCGAGGATGTATTTGTGAAAGTAGGAAAGTTCCATTTTCCAGCTGACTTTGTAGTCGTTGATTTCGATCTGCGACCCTCGAGTTCCCCTCATTGTTGGGCGGGGATTTCTGAGGACGGGCCGTGCTCTTATTGATGTGTTTGAGCAAGAGATCACTCTACGTGTGGGTAACGAAGCTGTTACTTTTAACCTCGATCAGACTTCGAGGTACTCCTCAAATTATGATACTGAATCAGTTAATCGAGTCGATTTAATTGACATTGCTTCAGAGGAGTACTCTCAAGAGTTTCTTGGTTATCTTCATAATTCTGTGAGTGGAAATTCCAATTCCACCACATCTTTTCAACCTATCATTGCCGACTCTTCCCCCTCTCTCACTCCGTTTGAGGGAGGTGACTTCCTTCTGGTAGAGATCGATGAATTTCGGCTATCGATGAATCAATTCCTGGAATTGATGGTGTGTATGATTCGGAGGGGGATATTCTTTATCTTGAGCAATTGCTTAATGAAGATCCATTACCTTCACTCCCTCCGAAAGACATCACGATTGAGGAAATCAAATCAGTACAAACTTCTACTGAAGAATTTCCCGAGGTTGAACTTAAGGACCTACCTCCTCATCTTGAGTATGCATTCTTGGAGGGTGATGATAAATTACCGGTCATAATTGCTAAAGACTTGACTGAGGAGGAGAAAACTGCTCTCATAAAGGTCTTGAAGTCACACAAGCAAGCAATTGCTTGGAAACTCTCCGATATTAAGGGTATCAACCCTGAATTTTGTACTCACAAAATCTTAATGGAGGATGACTTCAAGCCAGCAGTCCAAAGTCAGAGAAGGGTGAATCCTAAGATTCACGAGGTTATCAAACAAGAGGTTCTCAAACTTCTTGATGCCGGTCTGATTTACCCGATCTCTGATAGTCCTTGGGTTAGCCCAATCCATTGCGTTCCTAAAAAGGGTGGCATTACTGTTGTCACGAATGAAGAAAACGAGTTGATTCCGACTCGATTGGTTACGGGTTGGCGTGTGTGTATTGACTATCGAAAGTTAAACGAAGCCACCCGTAAAGACCATTTTCCTCTACCCTTCATGGACCAGATGCTTGAGAGATTAGCAGGGAACGAGTACTATTGTTTCCTTGATGGTTTCTCGGGTTACTTTCAGATCCCCATTGATCCGCTGGATCAAGAGAAAACCACATTCACCTGCCCATACGGGACATTTGCCTATAGACGTATGCCTTTTGGCTTATGTAATGCTCCTGGCACGTTCCAAAGATGTATGATGGCCATTTTCCACGACATGATCGGGGAAACTATGGAGGTGTTTATGGATGACTTCTCGGTCATTGGGGACTCATTTCATACATGTCTCTCCCACTTAGACAAAATGCTTAAAAGGTGTGAAGACACCAATCTATGTCTAAACCGGGAGAAGAGCCACTTTATGGTCAAAGAAGGCATAGTCCTTGGCCATAAGATTTCTAAGAATGGGATTGAGGTTGATAGAGCAAAAGTTGATGTTATTGCTAAATTACCTCATCCTACTACCGTCAAAGGTATTAGGAGTTTTCTAGGTCATGCCGGGTTTTATCGTAGATTCATTCAAGATTTCTCTAAAATCGCCCGGCCTATGACCCATCTTCTCGAAAAAGATGCTCCTTTTATCTTTTCTCCTGAGTGCATCGAAGCTTTTGAAACACTTAAGAAAAAGCTTACGGAAGCACCCATTCTAGTTGCCCCCGACTGGGATTTACCCTTCGAGCTTATGTGCGATGCAAGTGATTTTGCAATCGGTGCAGTCTTGGGGCAACGCAAAACTAAGCATTTTCAGCCGATCCACTACGCGAGCAAAACTATGACTGAAGCTCAGACCCACTACACCACTACAGAAAAAGAATTGTTAGCTGTGGTGTATGCGTTTGAGAAATTTCGGCCATATCTGATCTTGACCAAATGCGTGGTGTATACGGATCACTCGGCACTCAAATATCTCTTTGCAAAACAAGATGCAAAGCCGAGATTGCTCCGTTGGGTTCTCCTCCTACAAGAATTTGATATCATCATTCGTGATAAAAAAGGAGCTGAGAACCTGGCTGCTGATCATCTGTCCCGATTAGAGAACCCTCACCAAAATGTGTTTGAGAAAAAGGAAATAAATGAAACATTTCCTCTCGAAACACTCAATATGGTTTCTTTTCGTGGAGACTCTTCTACCCCATGGTTTGCGGACTTTGCAAATTACCATGCGGGTAACTTTGTGGTGAAAGGGATGTCGTCCCAACAGAAAAATAAATTCTTTAAAGATGTGAAACATTATTTCTGGATCAAGTCATCCGGCGATGTGTGTATGGTCAGGAAGCTATTGACATTCTCAAGGCTTGCCATTCCGGACCTACTGGGGGACATCATAGCCCCAACTACACCGCCAAGAAGGTGTTTGATTCCGGATTCTATTGGCCCACGATTTACAAGGATGCCCATGAATTTGTCAAAACCTGTGACGCTTGTCAACGTCACGGGAATATCTCACAAAGGAATGAAATGCCGCAAAACGCCATTCAAGTGTGTGAGATTTTTGACATCTGGGGCATTGACTTTATGGGGCCATTTCCTTCTTCCCGTGGTAACAAACACATTCTCGTGGCCGTTGACTACTTGTCAAAATGGGTTGAAGCTAAGGCTTTACCCACCAACGATGCCCGAGTTGTTGTGAAATTCTTGAAATCTCTCTTTGCTAGGTTTGGAACTCCACGAGCCATCATCAGTGATCGTGGTACGCATTTCTGCAATGACCAATTTGAAAGAGTCATGCATAAGTATGGTGTAACTCACCGTACCTCTACTGCGTACCACCCCCAAACAAGTGGGCAAGTGGAAGTTTCCAACCGGGGGATAAAAAGAATCTTGGAGAGGACGGTTGGCGAAAACCGTGCCTCTTGGTCGGATAAGCTAGATGACGCACTCTGGGCCTTCCGTACAGCTTACAAAACACCCATCGGGTGCACTCCATACAAGCTGGTGTACGGGAAGGCATGTCATCTTCCGGTTGAGCTCGAGCACAAGGCATACTGGGCCTTGAAGCATGCTAACTTTGATATTCAGACAGCTGGTGATCATCGGAAAGTTCAAATGAATGAATTAAATGAACTCCGTGATCAAGCCTACGAGAACTCTTTGATCTATAAACAAAAGACAAAGAAGATTCATGACTCAAAAATCCAAAACCGCGTTTTCAACGTCGGTGATCGAGTCCTTCTTTTCAACTCAAGATTGAAGATTTTCTCTGGAAAATTAAAATCCCGCTGGTCTGGTCCATTTACTATCGCTAAGGTTTATTCTTATGGTACCATTGAGTTATCTCAACCCGATGGTCCTAATTTTAAAGTGAATGGTCATCGAGTGAAGCATTACTTTGGAGAGGACATTCCCCCTGTGGTTGTCCCGGACTTACAAACTTTCCCCATGAACCAATGAATGCGGGGATCGAGTCAAGCTAGCGACTCGGTAATCAAAAACAGTAGCATGCATATGGGTTTTCACCCATATTTCTGTCTTCTTTCTACTTTCTACCACTCTAGTGTGGGGGAGATGCCCCACACTTGTATATATGTTTCAAAAAAAAAAAAAAAAAAAAAATTTAAAATAAATGGCCGTAGTATTTCCCTTTTACGTTCTTTGTTTCGGCATAACCGCCGGTACTTTGAATATTGAGGGAAATATTCATTTCTAAGTGTGGGGGGGAATTCTCACGAATTTTATCATATAATTACACCAATTCCCCCGTTTTTGGCCAAAATTTTTTTTGGAGTAAGTGTTTTACACTTTCTCAATTGGTTATCAGTCCGCCTTGTCTAATAGACAAAAGGATTGGCTAATCCAGGAGCAAACGGCTCTTGGTAAAGATTTCTCAAATCCGTTTATATGGCTTGCAATTTGCCCAAAATTGTATGGTTCTCAACTCACCATATCCTAAAAAGTGAAGAGTTGGCTAGCCCGCAAGATTATGGCTTGTGGTAAAGGCAGTGGAAAATCCATAATTGGTATTCAGCTCACCAAAGATAATTCTGATAATTTATCTAAGAGTTGGCTAGTCCAGAAGGGTACGGCTTCCGGTAAAGACACATCAAATCCGTTATATGGTTTATGATTTGCCAATAAATCAGATGGTTATCGGTGTACCATGGTTCTTACTTGAACTGAAACATTTGGCTACTCCTGAAGTAATGGCTTTTGGTAAAGAGATGAAATCCATTAAATTTTCTCAAAAGATTGCTAGGGACTAGCAATATCTCAGTGTGGGGATTGATGAGTGTCTAAATACTCATCATTTTTGTACAAAATAAACTGCAAAATCATCTGAAAACGCTCAGAAACACATCAAAATGATCAAAATATCACAAATCAGTGTTTTATGTGTTTTAAATACAAAAATATCAAAATCAGATGAAAAACATATCAAATTTGCAAAAATTGCAGTTTCAGTCCCCCAAGTTTCAAAAGTTGTCAAAATCAGTCCCTGAGCTCATAATTTCAAAAGTAAAGTCACCAAAGGTCCTTTTTAAATCATAAGTTGTCAAATTTAGTCCTTTGGTGAAAAATATTAAAAGTTTGAGAAAATTGCAAAAATGGTCCCTCAAGTTTAAAAGTTGGCAGAATTGGTCCCTGGAAAATGTGAAAATGGCAACATTGGTCCTTGTACTTTTGAAGATTGTCACTTTAAGTCCTTGGAACATCTTTTCAGAATTGGCAGCCTAAGTCCTTGAAGTTTCAGATCTTACAACTTTAGTCCTTGAAAGTTTAAAACCCTTTAAACCAATTTTGGACCCCTGCCCTATCTTTGGACCCCTGTCAATATGCAATTGTGACCCCCCCTTGGATTATTATATCCTGGTCAAATTCCAACACCCGCCAAAAGTCCTCCACTCTCACCTGCTTCTGCAACTCACCAGGTAATCCCATCCCCCCTCCTCAATCTTCACTCCACCATGTTCCCCACTCCACAACTAACATCCAAAGAGCATTTAATGAACCTTCCCCCCCTCACTCTTCCTTATCTGTCAAGTGAGAAATTTGGCGCCAAAATCGAATTTGAATGGTCAAGATTAATTCAAGGCCATCCAATGGCTTAGAATGGTGGGATACATTCAGAAGTGAGAGAAGATGAGATTGGATTATAAAAAGAAAGGCAAGAGGAGCAGAAGAGGAGTCTAGTAGTTTTTCATTTTTTCACTTATGTCGTTTTTATGTTTAATCTTTCAACTTAGTGTAAAACTTGTAATGTTTTGTTAAAATGTATTCACTTTAAGTATTTGAATGTATTGAAACTGATTCCAAGTACCAATTTTCAGTTTAATGATATAATCCTCAGTTTATGTCACTGTTGAAATTTTCCATTTCCAAACCATACTCAAAAGCTTCATAACACTTGTTTATCAGTTCCATTGAGCTTAAATAAGCTTAACATAGCTTTTTACAAGCTCCAATTCAAGTTTACACTCATTTTGTATCCGGGTCAACAAAAGTCAACTGGGTGAGCATATGGCTATGGAAATGGTTAGGGGTTGATGCAGAGGTGGATTGGGTTGATTTTTAGTTGATAGGTTGATAATTAGGTTAGTGGTTCTTGGGTTACAGTTGGCAAGCCATTGTGGCTATTGGACAGTTTGTAAGTCAATTTTCTAGATTCTAAGCACAATCTGTTTTTGTGATTAATATTAGTTAAAATCTGTTCAAATAGTTGCATTTAAGTTGTATTAACTTAGTTTAATCATTAATGTCAGTTGGATAATTGTTGGGATTAATTTTGAGTCATAACAGTTAGCAAAAGGGGTGTTTGGTACTACTGTTTAATCTGCTGTAGAGGTTAGTTCATTGATCAAGTTCTGTTAGTTCATGTTAATTAAGTGTATTTAAGCTCAATTGAGTCAACAACTTGGGCCTGCTACTTAAAAAGTCAACATTTAACTTAAATCTGTCTCTTATGCTCACTGTTGGAACTTTTGATTAGCAAATCCTTATTTTGTGTTTAAAAGTCTCAAACAAAGCTTGCATTACACTTATTACATCATATAACACCTATCTCAGTCTTAAAATTGGATTCAAAGTTGGACAAAGTCAAACTTGCACATTTGTTTTAAAAGTCAAAACAGAAAATGTTTTGAGCCCAATTACAAGGATTTTTCTAGGATTCATTTTTGGGTCTTATTCTGTGAAATTTGAAGTTTCATAAACTTCAACTGGTTTTCTAACTTATTACCATTTTTATTGATTTTTTCAAATTTTCTTTAAGCTCCAAAAAGACTTGTACTTTAGGTCCTAGATGCCCTGTGCAAAACTCAGTTGATACTGAGTTTTACTCAGTTTGTGTAGCTTGTGCACAAAGCTCAAAAGAGCTTCTCATGGCCTGATTTTTGGTACAAATACTCTCAACCAGGTCTTTTACAAGTTCCAATTGGTATTTTTCCCATTGAGCTTATTGTGAAGCTTGTGCATAAGCTTAAAGTGGGTAGCTCAGAATCTGTTTTGACTTAAAAGCTTAAATCATCAAATCTATTAATCTTGCATTTCTGTGCTTAAAGCTTGTTGATTTTAGTTGAATTTAGTCACTTCTAGCATACTTGAGTTCCTGTTAGCAGTTGGTGGCTTGTTTTAATCATTTGGCTTATTTAAGTGCTTATTATTAAGATCATTCCACATCAGTTTCATAATCTTGTACACAAGCACCTGTTTTTATATTTTTCTCAGATTTAGAATATAATTTTAGAGTTTTCCTGAATTTTTCATATTTTTCTAAGTCATTTTGCTATTTTTCTTGATTTTTATTAGTTTTTAAGCACTTTTAAATAACATTTAATACAAAAAAATAAAAAAAAGGTTCAAAAAAATAGGTTTTCATTTTTCTTAGGCTTAGATAAATATAAAAAGTAGAAAAAGTAATTTTCCATATTTTTCATAGTTCATTTTGTAATTTTTAGTAATTTAATTAGTTTTTAATAGTTTAAAATTCCTAGAAAATAGAAAAATAATCAGAAAAATACAAAAGTAGTTCTGAAAATTCTATTTTGATATTTTAGACTTTTCCATTTCATAATTTTATTTTTCTAGCTTTATTTTCTATTTTCTTGTATTTTAGGTACTTATTTAATAGTTAAAAATAGTTTTTAATTAGATAATTAGTTTTAAAAATAATTTTCTTTTTCTAAATATTTTCTTTTATCATTAGGTTTGCAAAAACATCATTTTCATATTTTTAGGGTTAATATTGATTTAGTTTCACGTTTTTAGTTGTACGTCACGTAGTTTTTAAATTCAGTTTTATAAAAATATAAAAACAAAAACATCATTTTAATTATAGTGATAGCGTTTATTTAATAGATTTTATCTTTTTAATTTCCTTTAATTTGCATTTAAGCCGTTGTTATTTATTGGCTTTTTCTGTAGTTATAATATTATCATATTCCCTTTTCGTTCAAACTTCTCGATCACTATTCGTGAGTCGATCCATTGCATAGCTCGCTGGGACATAACGACCCGGGGAGACTCTACACTCCTCTGATCTTCATTGATTTCGTGCTTAAGCAGTTTTAAGCTGGTTACGGTCCGCCATTCACAAGTGGCGGGCTTGTGTGATTTAGCTTGACTGTTTTGCGCGCATCAGTGACCGGGATAACTTCAAGGGTCGTCAGGACCAGGGATATGAGCATAGGGGTCGCCAGTACCAGGGTGTTGATTAGAGGGGTCGTTAGGACCAGGGTCAGGAGTATAGGGGTCGTCAGGACTGGGGGTATGATTCGAGGCGTCAGGAGACTTGGGGTCAGGATCAGAGGGTGATTGGTAGGACTGGGAATGACCATCAGGGTCATGGTAAACATAATCAGCACCAGTTCAGAGATCAATCGACTAGGGATTCGCAGTAGGATCGTGTTGTAGGTTCTTCAGCTCAGAAGAGGTCTACGGAGACTTTGCCTCCCCCTCACCTTTGTAATAGTTGTGGAATTGCTCATCCCGGCGCTTGTCATCGGCTTACTAGAGGTTGTTTCTCTTGTGGGTCCACTACCCACAAGGTGAAGGATTGTACGCAGGGGAAGCACATTGCACCGGCGAACACGGCTAGGTCAGCTCCTACTATGGGCCGTGTGTATGATACTATTCGTGACCAGGCGGCGAACTCTTCAGGAACCATTACCGGCATTCTTTACTTTGGCGATCGCACTGTTTATTTATTTATTTATTTATTTGATACCGATGCCACTTATTCTATTATATCTATTGCATTTGCCAAGGAACTTACTATGACCCTAACTCCATTAACTAATCATTTATCCATTTCCACCCCAATGAAAAACCATGTAATTATCGATCATGTATATGTGAATTGTCCTTTACGTTTTGACGACGGCATTCGTTCAGCGAATTTACTCCCTTTATGATTGAATTTGATGTGATTTTTGGTATGGACTGGTTGGCTTCGCATAGAGCTACCATCGATTGTCATGCCAGAAATGTGATCTTTGGCGATATTCCTCATCCTGATTTTGTTTATCACGGTTCCCAACCTCTCAAATCTGTTAAGAGTATCTCGGCTATGAAAGCCAGAACTTTTATCTCTCATGGTTTCCAAGGCTTCCTGGCATCCATTAAAGATACTTCCTTGGAAATTCTGACTATTGAAAGTCTTTCCATTGTTCATAAATTTTCTGATGTATTTCCTGACGAACTTCCTGGTATTCCTCCGGCTAGAGAAGTTGAATTTGGCATCGAGTTGATTCCAGGGGCCGAACCTATTTCCAAAGCTCCGTACCATATGGCGCCTATTGAATTGAAGGAGCAGTTCCAGGAACTCCTGGAAAATGGTTTTATTCGACCCAGCGTTTCTCCTTGGGGTGCACCTGTGCTTTTCGTTAAGAAGAAGGACGGGAGTATGCGTTTGTGTATTGATTATCGCGAGCTCAACCGAATCACTATCTGTAATCGTTACCCTCTTTCGCGTATCGATGATCAAACTGTGTTGGGGAGGTTTCCCACCATTTAGCTCTATCTCCTCAGTTAGCACATGTTCATGATGTCTTCCATGTATCACTTCTGCGGGGATACAATTATCATCCATTGCATGTGGTATCCTACCCTTTAGATCAGATTCAGTCGGATATGTATTTGTCAGAGGAACCCAAAGCTATCTTAGATCGACGAGATAGAGTCATGAGAAACAAGGTCATTCCGTTCGTGAAAACTCTTTGGAAAAATCACTCAGAGCATGAAGCTACCCGGGAGACCGAGGAATCGATGCGAGCAAGTTATCCTTATTTTTTTTCGTAGTCTGGTATGTCTTCATTGTTTGCATTCGTTTTCATTACAATTTTCGAGGACGAAATTTTTTTAGAGGGGAAGAGTTGTAAAACCCGAACATCTAAAACACGTAAAAAGACTATTTTGCCCATTTAATTTAAAACTTATAAAATACATAACATACGTCAATCTCATTAAATATGTTTATAACCTATCTCATAAATACGTAACTTGAGCAAGAAAAATAAAACGACACCTTTCGTCAAAAATATAAATCACACGTTACGTTTAATCATAAATCACATGAATCTCTTTTGCATGGGCCGAATGTACTAATTATCCAAATGCATGTCACATAAATTAGGAAAGCTCACATTGTAGAAATTTAGAAAGTATCATCAGTTGTGACTTTCTTCTTCTCGTTCATATTGCACGTCCCACACAAAATACATATTAGCCTAACAAAAAGCCATCTCACTTGTGATTGAAATTGGACTTGGGCTTAGCCCTTTTGTGCTCTCTTGTAACTCGTTAAAATCAAACCCACATAATCCCCATTCCCTTTATTTTCATGACCTACAAATCCAACATATATATCCCTTCCCATGCGATCTTTTCCCCCTACATTTACACATTATAAGCGCACAAACCCAAACCCTAAAGCTAAAAAGTGACGAAAAATATCTTTATCTCTTCTCCTCCATTCGGTTAAGGCAAGTAGAAGGCGTCTCGAAGGTTTATTAATCGTGGGGTTTCTCTTGGCTCTCGTTTTCTCTCATACGGATCAAGATCCCTCGAGGAAGGAGTGATCTTTCGTATCTCTTGATTTTCATTTGCTTTTGTTTTCTTGCTGCTGAATAAGGTACAAATATTCTGACCGTATCTCTTAAGGTTTCTCATGATTCTTTCACATCTTTTTGATATTAGCTTGATTTGTTTTGCCTTTGCTCTGAGCCTTATTATTAGGGTTCCCCTTTATGCCTTTGCTATGTTTCCCTTAGTTTTGTGAACCTTTTGATGTTGAACCTTGCTTTGAACCTTTAACATGAACCTTTAGATTATGAATTTCATTTGACCTTTCAGTTTAGTACCGAGCCATTTCCTAGCCATGAAGGTAACATGGCCATGTCTTTGATGCACTACTGACTTGACTCTAGTGTGGTCGAGTGATGTTCCACACCGTCCCTTTTGTTATATATATTATGAGCTCAACATTGTTATTATTATGGCCACTATGATTTGTTCAGGGGCGTATGAATGCATACTAGATTTGATTTGATATGCTATGATATGATATATATGATTTATTTGGTGACTAATGTTGTGTGTAATACACGTCTTTCACATTTTGGGAGCAGATCACTCCATTGGTTACTTGAGGTCTCCCTTCCTATTATATTTGGTATTCTGAGGCCACCCATCCGAATACAATTGGTTACTTATGATATGATTTTATATGTTTTGTTTTGGGCTCGTGGTAGTTGATTGATCTTTCTTTCCATTTTATTATCCTTTTGTTTATACCTTATGATTTCCCCAATGCACTTCAGATTATATTATTTTGTTTCTTATCTTTCGATTACGCGTTTTGTTATATATATCTGTTCACTGGGCTTTTTAAGCTCAGCCGCATTTTATTTTCCTGCGGCAGGTATCTAAGCTAGGAGATGGGGATTGCCTTGGGATGAGTGATGAGCTTATTTGGAGGCCTTGACCATAGTCATCTTAGATTCCATTGATTATGCTATGACATTTATTTAGACATGGATTATCGTTATTTATTTCTTTGGAGTATTTCCTTTCATTGAACCTATGTATTGTTAAGTCGTGTTGACTTGTATTCCTTGATTATTTATGTTTAAGACTTCCGCTATTGCCTTATGTTCTTTATGTATGCTTTGATATGACACCATGACTGTGATACTTCTACCCTTTCCGGGTTGGGGTGTTACAAACCTATTGGCATGGAAGAAGCTTACAAAACTACTTGGACTGAGTTGAAGCAATTGATGATGAAGCTATATTGCCCTAGGACCGAAATCAAGAAATTGGAAGATGATTTCTATCATCTAGCTACCAAGGGCAATGATCTTAAAGCCTACTTCAAGCATTTTCAAGAGCTAAAAGCTTTATGTCCATCCATGGTTCGTGATGATGTCAAATTGCTGGAAAATCTCATAGGGGGATTACCTCGAAGCATTGAGGGAAATGTTACTGCATCAAAGCCCAAGACTGTGGAAGAAGTGATCACGATTTCCTACCAACTCATGGATCAAGTCCTGAAATATGGATATGTGCAAGGTGGTAATGACAACAAAAGGAAATTTGATGATCATCTAGGAAACACTTCCAACAAAAACTCTCTCCAACATAACAACTCTTTCCATCACAACAATAATCGCAACAACAACAATCAAGCCCGCAACAACAATAACCAACACCTCAACAATAATAACAACCAATACCACCAAAACCGAAACAACCACCACAATTAACAAAACCGTAGACAAGAAGTTGCGCAGGCATATGCTGCTACTCCCGCCACTTGAAGAGGTTATGCTGGACCACACCATTTGTGCACTCGATGCACCATGCATCATGTGGGGCCTTGTATTGTTAAGTGCGGAAAGTGTAACGAGGTGGGTCACACGACCAAAAATTGTCGAAGTCCTGCTACTAGGAGTAACCTTCAACCAATGGGAGTAACTTGTTTTGGATGTGGAGAAGTTGGGCATGTCAAGAGTCGATGCCCAAAGCTGAATGAAAATTTCAACAACCCCGCTAGAGAAAGAGCTTATGTGCTAGAAGATGGTGATGCACAAGAAAACCCGGACGTCGTTATGGGTATGTTTTCACTCAACCACCATTTAGCTAAAGTGTTATTTGATTCTGGAGCCGACAAAAGCTTTGTATCCTCTAAATTTGCACCTTTGCTAAAAGTCACACTAACTTCTTTAAATACCACCTATGAAGTAGAATTAGCCGATGGAAAAGTAGTAGGAACTAACACTGTTCTTCAAGGTTGCAACCTATCTCTATCACACCACCCGTTTGATATAGACTTTATGCCTATCCAACTTGGTAGCTTCGATGTTGTCGTTGGTATGGATTGGCTATCCAAAAATCGTGCAAGAATCATTTGTGACGAGAAGGTTGTTCACATCCCTCTTAACAGCAAAACTCTAATCATTCGGGGTGATCGGAGTAAGACCCGATTGAGTATCGTCTCATGCGTCAAAACTGCAAAGTACATAGAAAAAGGATGTCACATTTTTCTAGAACAAGTAACGGAGAAGAAGAAAGTGGATGAGAAACAACTAAAAGACGTTCATGCAGTTAAAAACTTTCCCGAAGTATTTCCAGAAGACTTGCCCGGTCTTCCTCTTGTCCGTCAAGTAGAGTTTCAAATTGAGTTAGTGCTGGGGGCGGCACCCGTGGCACGAGCACCTTATAGGTTAGTGCCCTCTGAAATGCAAGAACTGTCTGACCAACTGCAAGAACTATCCGAAAAAGGGTTCATTCGACCAAGTTCTTCACCTTGGGGAGCTCCGGTCTTATTTGTCAAAATAAAGATGGATCTTTTCGTATGTGCATTGATTACCGAGAGTTGAACAAAATAACGGTGAAGAATCAATATCCACTACCCAGAATTGATGATTTGTTCGACCAACTGCAAGGGTCAAGCGTCTACTCAAAGATTGATATGAGATCTAGGTATCATCAACTGAGAGTTAGGGAAGAGGATATTCCAAAAACTGCTTATCGAACACGATACGACCACTATGAGTTCCAAGTAATGCCATTTGGTTTAACAAATGCACCGGAAGTGTTTATAGACCTAATGAACTGAGTGTGCAAACCTTACTTGGACAAATTTGTGATTGTCTTTATCGATGACATTCTCATCTATTCTCGCAACAAGGAAGAGCATACAGAATACTTGAAAACCATTCTGGAACTACTCAAGGAAGAAAAACTGTATGCTAAGTTTTCCAAGTGCGACTTATGGATTCAAAAAGTACAATTCCTTGGTCACGTGATAGATAGGCATGGTCTTCACGTTGATCCTGCAAAAATCGACGCTGTTAAGGATTGGGCGTCCCCTAATACCCCTACAGAAATACGCCAATTCTTAGGTCTTGCGGGTTACTATCGAAGATTCATCGAAGGATTCTCAAAGATCGCTAAACCTCTAACGAGATTGACCCAGAAAATGAAAAAGTTTGACTGGTTGAAGAACAAGAGTTAGCCTTTAAACTCTTGAAACAAAAGCTTTGTGAAGCCCTCATCTTAGCACTACCGGAAAGAGTAGAAGATTTTGTGGTCTACTATGATGCATCACACCTAGGTTTAGGTGCGCTATTGATGCAAAGGAACAAGGTGATTGCTTATGCTTCACGACAACTCAAGACTCATGAAAAGAACTACACTACCCATGACTTGGAATTGGGAGCCGTAGTTTTCGCCCTCAAGATATGGAGACATTACTTATATGGAACTAAGTGTACGGTGTCCACCGACCATAAAAGTCTCCAATATATTCTAGGTCAAAAGGAGTTGAACATGCGACAACGCCGATGGCTAGAGTTGCTTAGTGATTACGACTATGAAATCTGTTATCACCCGGGCAAAGCAAAAGTAGGGGCAGATGCTCTTAGTAGAAAGGATCGACCTAAACCTCTTCGAGTCAGATCTTTGGGAATGATGATTAAATATCCCCTTCCATAAAAAATCCTAGAAGCTGAAGCTGAAGCTCTCAAACCAGAAACCGTCCTAACGAGAAAATCTTCGGAATGCCTGAAAACGAGAACGGCTTTGTGAAAAGATCGGATGGAACCTTATGTTTCAACGAAAGAAGTTGGAGTCTCACAAGTCTAAATATTCCATTCACCCGAGATCCGAAAAGATGTACCAAGATCTTAAGAAGCTTTACCGGTGGCCAAACATGAAGGCCGAGATTGCGGGATATGTTGGGAAATGCCTCACATGTTCTTGAGTAAAAGCCGAATGTCAAAAGCCCTCCAGATTGTTGACTCAACATGAAATCCCAGTTTGGAAGTGGGAAATAATCACCATGGATTTCATAACCAAACTGCCAAAGACTGTTAGGGTTACGACACCATTTAGGTTATCATCGATCGCCTTACCAAATCTGCTCATTTCTTACCCATCAAGGAAATTGACGAAATTGAAACTCTTGCTCAACTATACCTAAAGAAAATTGTATCTCGACATGGAGTACCAATTTCCATCATTTCTGACCGTGAAAGTCATTTTACTTCCCAATTCTAGGAAACTCTTCAAAAGAATTTAGGTACTCGATTGGATATGAGTACCGCATACCATCCCCAAAGCGATGGTCAAAGTGAAAGGACTATCCAAACCTTGGAAGAAATGCTTCGAGCATGTGTGATCGATGTTGGAAAAGGTTGGGATAAACACTTGCCTTTAGCGGAATTCTCCTACAACAATAGTTACCACGCTAGTATCAAGGCAGCACCATTCGAAGCACTTTATGGTCACAAGTGTTGATTGTCCGTTTGTTGGGCCAAAGTTGGAGATGTCCAACTCACTGGGCCTGAACATGTCCAAGAAACAACTGAGAAGATTGTGCAAACCCGTCAACGACTTCAAGCTGCTAGAGATCGGTAAAAGAGCTACGCCGATGTAAGGCGAAACCCATGGAATTCCAAGTTGGCGACCGAGTCATGTTGAAGGTATCACCTTGGAAGGGTATGGTTCGATTTGGAAAGCGAGGGAAGCTAAATCCTCGATACATTGGGCCATTCAAGATTCTAGAGAGGGTCGGCCCGGTTGCATACAAACTTGAACTCTCGGAAGAACTTAGTAGAAAACACCCTACCTTCCACGTCTCAAATCTAAAGAAGTTCTTGTCGGATAATCTCTTGTTGTTTCGCTAAAAGAGATTAAGGTCGACGACAAGCTCAACTTTGTCGAAGAACCAATTGAAATCATGGATAGGGAGGTTAAACGACTTAAGCAAAGTCGCATCCCTATTGTCAAGGTTAGATGGAAATCCAAGAGGGTACCGGAGTATACGTGGGAACGCGAAGACACCATGCGTGTTAAATATCTACATCTATTTGCCGAGTCAACCACGACAACTACCGTAAACTAAAATTCTGGGACGAAATTCTCTTAAGGGGTAGGTACTGTAGCCACCTGTAAAATTTCACTATCATTAGTTGCTGTAACAATGAACTAAATTATTTATCAAGAATCATTTGAGTTGAGTTAAGCTTTTTAGCATATGCGTTTCATTTTTTTATGCATCCCCGAGTAGCTTTGGTAGACGAATGATAAGAATAGATCATTCCCAATAGTTACTGATAAATAAATTACGCCCACGAGAGATTTTCTCGTCTTACGAGTCCGCATGCGTACCGATAACATATAAGTAACCATGAAATATGAAAACGATCTAATAAAGTCAAACATTATATCATCATATCAGTTTCTCAAAAATGTGTTCGAAAATATAAGTATTACATTTTTCCCGTTTTGGGATGATGCGTTTACAATCCAAACAGCAGGATACGAAATACACTTAATACCTAATGTATCCTAATAATAACTAATAAACTTTACATTTTATAAAATAAAGCTTATATAAATCACCCATTTCCCCATACCAACCCACGCCTTATTACCCATCTAATAAGATTTTATCATTTGTCTACTTCCTCATTAAAACCTATGCCTCCCTCCAAGGATCATCTTCTTCTTCTGGCAAAGCTTCATCCATCTTTCCCCACCTCTAAAACACCATCGCCTCTTTTCGAATAGTGATGGGCTGACACCACTAGAAGGCCAAACAAGAAATTGCCCCATCCTTTTCTTGACCACCTCATCTTCCAATACAAGAAGTCACAAGTTAGCTAAGGGTCAAGATAATTAAAAGGAGATTACCTTGGTGTGGGATTCGCTTGAACCAAGGGGAAAGAGGGAGTTTAACCTTACTAATATTTTTCTTCTTTTTATACCATTCGACCCACCATAGGACCTCACACCCCAGCAAGATTTTATCACAAAAACAAAGGGATAAAGCTTTGGTGATTTGGTTCCTGTTTTGTTCGGAGTTGGAGTTCGAGTGCTACCTTGGTTTGGCTTCACCTTTCAATCGATTCCCTAGCATACCTTTTTTGTAAGAATCTTGAAATTTTTGTTAATGGTTATTTATCTTTATACAATTAAGATTTGGTTAAAGTTGAAGTGTTGTTTTGATATGAATTATATCTATATTTCAATCGAACATGGTTTGTTCTTAATGATGTACTGCTTTTGATTAATTATGTGGTCGAAGGGTATAAATTTTCATTGAAATAATGGGTTATTGTCATATGAAATTGTTGAAATGAGTATTTATGTTATGTGATGGTGAAATCTTAATCCAAATATATTGAATACATTGGCTCAATAAACCGAAGTGTTAGGATGTGTCACATAGGTTGTCCTTGTGTCAAGACGGTTGGAGCCATAATGGCTTGATCGACTATGAATGGGTCGACAACACCAAGGGCAGTAGGTCGAGACTTAGCCACCCAACCTGGTGCCATGACTTTGATTGTCATGGGTCGAGTTTAGATCAGCCCCTCCCTTGGTCTAAATAGTCGTTAAATCTAGGTATCGTACTTTCCATTATGTTGTCAAAACTATGTACCCCGTTTCTTTCATTCCACTCGACTACCCATTATCACCAACAAAATACTACTACCTTTCCTCTTTGTCTTATTGAATGCGTTTGGCTTGTATACACATGAGTAGAATGCTTTATTTTCCCCATCTATTTGTCAAAACTCTTCAAAACTTTGTTCTATCCACTCCTTTCAGTAGGAGTATTTGGTTTCAAACTTGGGCCGCAGCCCAGCCCACGATCGAGAGTCCGTTTGGTTAATTGAGGATTGGGTCAAAGCCCATATCTTTGACTGCCCGCTCAACCCATATCGAGCCCAGATTCCCCCCTCCCTCCTTGATACCATTAATCGTGTCTATGACAAACCCCCAAGTAAAACCGAACTCGTTAAACACTTATAAAAACCTATATTAGATTTTAAACCGACAACCTTATAAACCAAATCTTAAATATTTAAACAAAACCTTCTTTTATTAATAAACAATAACTTTATAATTTTTAGTTAATAAATAATAGCCATTTTGAAACAACGATCTTATAAACTAAAATTACGATAACCAATATGAATGGAACAAGAATTTTGACACTTATATATATATATATATATATATATATATATATATATATATATATATATATATGTATACATATACTATATATAAACAAGCGTTACTTTTACAATGATGTTTTATTTTCAAAAACCATATAATAAAAAATATAAACGAAACCATGCCAAATTTTTCTAAAAATCAATTCTTTATATAATGTGTCATAATCATATGTTACATAGCTAATTTATGATATATCACCTCCAAATATTATTTCGTAGCAATAGTTATTAAAAACTAATATTTGAAAATATAAACAACGTACCTTTATACATAAACACTTACGTTCTAAAAACGACATTTGATACCCGTAATACGTTACTACCCCTATGAAACCCCTCTTAGTATAACGTCCTTTCTTGATCAATGAATCCATGACACGATCAACTTGATGTCTCATCCTCCCATGTATATATACCCGCACTTCCATTAGCCAATGTTCAACAACATAAATAAATATCACACAAGCATCAACAACTTAAACTTTTGATATATTTAAACATTATCGAGTCAAACACAAACGTAATAATTAAAGCATTGTTATACTAATTATAGGTTGCGTGACGGTACTGCGTGCTTCCACTACTTGATTTTACGCTACTCGGATTCTATTTGCTAAGGTGAGTTCATAGCCTCGCTTTTACTTGTTTTTCAACCCCCGCGAGGGAGATACATGCTATAAACTAGAACATAAGACTTTTTGCAAATGTATGCTTGCCTTATTATTATTGACGCCTAAGTTGCTTCCCAAAAGGCCCCTTCATCATGAACCATTAGTCACTTGCGAGTGAACGTAAATATCGTGAATAGTACTATAGGGAGTAACGACCCCCTCTTGGTGATCGGAAATA